>JAESUZ010001610.1:0-524754 GCA_017311185.1 Proteles cristata cristata
CCCCATCATGACTCCTTGGTGTAGATTTGATTTGCGGATCATGGTAACCTATTACACTCAAAAACGACAAGTGGAATACACCAGTACCGGGGCGCCTGGGGGCTGTCAGTTTAGCGTCCGACTTTGGCTCAGGTCATGATCTCACGGTTCACAAGTTTGAGCCCCGCGTCGGGCTCTGGGCTGACAGCTTGGAGCCTGGAGCTGCTTCGGATTCTGCGTCTCCCTCTCTCCCTGACCCTCCCCTGCTCACACTCTGTGTATCCGTCTCTCTCCCTCCCAATTAAACAAACATTAAAAATTTTTTAAAAGGAATAAAACTGTATAGTACACGAATGACATAACACATGAAGGGGGTCAGCGGAATCAGCCCTGATTTCTTCTGCATATTCTCAGGCTAATTCCAAACAAATCCTGAGTTCCGGATTTTCCAAGGCTTGTCTTTCGAAGTGGTTTGGGTGAGCCATCCTGAAACGGCTTTCTGTGAGCCCTGGGATGCTGAAGGGGGCGTTTTTCTCAGTGTTGGGAAGGGGACGAGAAATATGGACATGTGGGAAGGGGGTGCCTCTCTGCAGAGAAGGCTAGGCGGCGTGTCACCCCTGCGGAAGGCGTGCGGAGGGCGCCTGGCTCTCAGACCTTGGCTTCTCAACACCGCCCTCTCCCAAAGGGAGCCAGGCTCTGCGGAGAGATTATTCCACGGCTGAGTCACAGACACCATGAAAGGAACTCGGAGTGTTTCCAGTAAACGCGTGTTTGAGGAATCGGGGAAATGTGACAAAAAGACTCGGGCTGCCGGGAAGGTCCCCCAACTGGACAGCTGTGGACAGGCTTGCACACCTAGAGAAGAGAAGGGAGAGCTACCGAGGCCGTACCGACACGCAATAAACATGCGGCGGGGAAGGGAATGGCCGTGGTCAGTGTGGGGGGGCCGTGACCCTCCCTCCCCCGCTGAGCCATGCAGCCCCACGTCCCCTGGGCTGCTGTCCCCCCCGCAGACCTCAGGGGGCATCACCTACAGTGCCCTCTACCTGAGGAGCACACCAGCCTTTATTTCTTGTACTGCAGGTGTGCGAGGGAGATTCTCCCCACGTTGACTTCTCTAAACATCGCTTTCTTGGGGCCCCAAGGGGCTCAATCGGCTAAGCGTCCGACTCGATTTTGGCTCAGATCATCATCTCACAGTTCGTGGGTTCGAGCCCCGCGTCAAGCCCTGTGTTGAGTCAGCTTGGGATTCTGTCCCTCCGTCTCCTTCTGCCCCTCCCCTGCTTATGCGCCCTCCCCCCCGTCTCTCAAGAATAAAATGAATTAATTTTAAAAATACATTACAAAAGCATAGCTTTATTTCCCAGAACTCGGAGTTGGTTTTAG
Organism: Proteles cristata cristata; assembly: GCA_017311185.1. NCBI lineage: Eukaryota > Metazoa > Chordata > Mammalia > Carnivora > Hyaenidae > Proteles > Proteles cristata. Next base: position 1,366 of record JAESUZ010001610.1, read on the forward strand.
ATGTGCCTCACCCCCCATCGAGAGAAGCCAGCTGTCACAGCCTTTTCTCTGTGGCTCCGTGACATGTCTAAACCGCCAGTGTCCACTTGAGCGCGGCCTCCCTGGGGGTGGCTCCCTCGCCTTTAGGCTTCCCCGCACCCCCGGGTGTGTTTCATCAAGCTCGGGCATATCTTGGCCTCTCTTTCTTCAAGCCCTTTTCTCCCCACTTTTCACTCCCTTCTTTTGCTGGCACTGGTTCACGCGCCCGACCTCAGCCACCGCCGGTCATTGTCTGCTCCTCGGCGTGGACAGTCTGTGCCGGTGCGTCCCGGGCTCATGGCCACTGCTGAGCCCGTCCAGGCAAGCCCTGACCCCGGCCGCTGGGCCGCGCGGCGCCAGCACTCCCACCCGGCCCTCCCGATGGCCTCCGTCACGCTGCCCCTGCGCCCTGTCTGTTCACTCGTTCATTCTGTGCTCGTCAGCTGACGCTTTAATTCTGCCATTTCATCCGCAGGTTAGTCCCTTGAGCCTGCCTTCCTCCCGTCCCATCATGCACTTACGAGAGCCGCTCACCACCTGCCTTCCCACTCGGTCTGCACTCTTCTCCGGACCACTTTTGTTTTATTCTTTTAATGTGTACTTCTTTTGAGAGAGAGACAGCGTGAGCAGGGGAGGGTCAGAGAGAGAGGGAGACACAGACTCTGAAGACAGGCTCCAGGCTCTGGGCTGTCAGCACAGAGCCCGTCGCGGGACTCGAACCCACGAACCGTGAGATCATGACCTGAGCCGAAGTCGGACGCTTCACCGACTGAGCCCACCGGGCACCCCCGGATCACTTTTTAGTAACGCTTGTGTTTGGCTCAAGCAGCCCTTTCCCGTGTCCTTGTACATCCAGCAAAGTGGGCACTTAGCACGCAGCGCGCAGGCCCTGGGCCCAGCCCAGCCTCTGCATCGCGCTGACTTTTATTAGCACCGAATTGAGTCCACGGCAATGCGACTGTTGAAGCCTCAATCCCTGCCGCGGCTGTGCCTGGAGACGGGTCTCCCGGGGGTGGGGGGGTGGAGGGAGGTCTGCAGGTAGGACTGGCGGCCTTCTAACAGGAGGGAGATGAGACAGAGATCTCTCCCGGGTGCGTGGAGCGGGGCCACGTGAGGGCGTGGCGGGAAGAGGGCTCCCAGCAGAGACCAAGCCATCCGCACCCGGCTCTCAGGCTTCCAGCTTCCAGATGTGTCACGAGGCCCCGGATCACCTGGCACGTGCTTCGAGCTTGGGCGGGACAGCTGTGTGGGACATCCCAGGAGTCCCCAGCCACCTCTAATCTGTCACATGCAGCCTCAAATACCATGGTCTTCCCAGAACCTGGCTCAGGATTCGGTCTGGCAGGTCCCCGGTGGGCCTTCGTGGAGGGTGCTGGACGCCTGAGTGTGGGGGGCTGCGGCCTCTGCTGGGGCTGGGCCGGCCCCCCACCAGCCCCCCAGCACTGCCCGGCCTCGCCCATGAGACAGCCACTCCCTGCGAGCCTTGGCCGTCCCGGGCGAGACGCTGCCTTGACCAGGCCACCTAGTCTGCCGTCTCAGCCCCAGCTGATGGGGAAGTGGGCCGATCAGACAGTCAGTGCAGGACACGGGGTGACAGAGTGCATGCGGGGACCCGGACACTGAAAGGGCTGGGCTGACCATGCAGGGGAGAGTGGGAGAAAGCCAGCAGCGGGGGGAGAAGAGCAGCCTTGACTGGTGGGCCTTGGACACAATGCCTGTGGGGTTTGACTTGGGGGCAATAGGGAGCCATGGGAGAACGTAGGCAGAAACACAGTGTGGTCTTCTTCCGAGAGACGTTACCAGCAGCTCAGCTCGAGGGCACCCAACCTGAGGCCACTCATGCTCTTGGGGAACAGGATGTGGCGGGGGTAACCGGGGGGCCCACATACCCGTGCAGCCTGGCCTGTGGGCTCTGAGCAGGGCAGGGCTGGGTGTGACCCTTGGAGGGGAAGGGGGGGAGGGCAGGGGCCTGTCGCCCTGTATCTGAGCTGTGTGGTTCCCGGGCCCCCCAGGGAAGGAAGCGGGACAGACGGGGAGCCGCCTTGCCCAGCGATGGCCCCCAGCTCAGCCCTCTCTGGGCAAAGGTCCGAAGGTCTGAGTGGTTCTCCTGCGCCAGCGGCGGTCACGGGGAGCGCAAACCCCCCAACACTTAGCTTTCGTGTGAACACACCCACTGCCCCCACCAGACACCCCCAGGCCCGCCTCCCCAAGAAAGACACTCAGGGCAGTGGCTTTGGTGTGGGGTTTATTCAGAGCAGGTACCAGCAGCCCCCTGGGGCCAGGGCCAGGCCAGGTGGGCGAGGAATCTTCTAGACCAGCTCCTGAGACATGGAAGGGCAGGGCCTCGGGGCCACGGGAGGGGCCGTGGGGGGGTCGGGGGGCTGAGTCCTAGCTGCAGGACCGTGATCAGTGAGCAGCCTCCCTGCACCCATCCCGGCCCCCAGCTCTCTCCTCGCCCCCTCTCAGAAGTGGGGCCCCCCACGGGGGCGGAGCTGGGGCGCAGAAGCAGCAGCAGGCCGACGCCCCCAGCCCCGCCCTCGTCTCAGTGCAAAGCTTCAGGACCCTGTGGGGTCCCTCCTTCGTGGGAGACGATGTCCGTGAGACACAGGCCCTGTAGTCTGTGGACGCCACCGGCACCTCCTGGCTCCCGGGGAGGAAGTGAACACAGAGCGCCCAGGCTTGGGTGGGGCCGCGCCCAACCCCACTGGCTCCCACAGGCACCCCCGCCTCGCACGCGCGCTTGCGCACACACACCCAGGGGGTTGAACTGGGCCTTCCGGATTCCCTGAAGGGGCCTCCCTGAGGATGGGGGATGGGGATCTGCTGACCAGGACAAGAAGATGCCTGGCCAGACGTGTTCTCAGCATTGCAGGGAGGAGGCTGCAAGGCTCACACAGAGACCCTGGGCAGAGAGGGGAGGCTGCAGCTGGCGGGGGGGTGGGGGTGGGGAGGGGGCAGGCCAGGCTCTGAGCCACGGCCCGAGGGCTCTGGCCAGGGTGGATGGAGTCCCCTGAGGCTGGGTCCCCGCCTGAGCACGCGGGGTCGCCTCCCCCCAGGACCTCTCCTTGGTGGCCCAGGCGGAGCAGGGGCTGTGCAGTGACAGGAAGCGCCCCCCCCAGGTCTGGTCCCAGCGGGAGGGCTGGTCCTGCCTGGCAGCGGCAGCCTCGTGGCCTTGGGCTGAGCAGTCTGTGGGGAGCAGACTCAGGTGCCCCAGGGCGGCACTCCTTACTGGCCTTCTTAGGGACCCTGAACTTCCCGGGACATCTCCCTTCAAGGCCTGGCTCTTCTCCCTCGCGCAGCAGTCCTCACTAGGAAGAGCAGAGGCCCTCGATCCCGGCTGCCCCAGCCCCCGCCAGGCCTGTCCCTCCGGACAGGGGCAGCCCCCGGGCAGTGGGACATGCCACGGGTGGCCAGGAAGGGCATCTCCCCCGAGTGGGCCACTGCTGCAGCAGAAATGTGTCCCCCAGGAGTCCCCGACCGGCTCAGGATCGTCACCCCGCCTCACACAGCCAAGTGACAAGGGCCGGGCCCTGTGCCTGGGGGCCTGTCTGCCGCCTGACCAGGCTCGGAGGGGACCTGGTGAGGCCCCGGCAGATCTGCTCCTAAGGTCACAGGCTGCCCCGCCAACAGCTCTGGGAGACAGCAAGGGGCCCCGGGCCTCCCACTCCGAGGGCCCCTCGCCTGGAAAGGGGAGCTTCCTTCCACCCAGAATGTGCCTTCCACCTGGCAGGGTGGCCCCGTGGGTCGTGGGCAGGGGCCCTTGTCCTTCCTTCTAGGGCGCCACTCACTCTTCAGGGGCGGCGGTCAGGGCCAGCCTGCCGTCCAGCTCCCACACCACGGCCCCACCTGTGCCACCTTCCGGGACAAGCCCTGGGGCTCCGTCTCAGCAGCAAAGGCAACCTCGTGCCAGAGGCCTGAAAACTAGGGTTACGGGGAGGCGGAGGGCGCCGCCCTGGGCATGCCACCTTCCCACCCAGCGGGACAGCAGTCTGGACAATTCCAGGGCCTCCAGACAGAGTGGGTCCGGAAGGGTCTCTCGGGCGTGTTCACGGTGGGCCCATCCCCGGTGGCGGGTGCCCTGAGCTCCACCACCTTGGCAAAGTCGAAGTCCTTCAGCGGCGGGTCCTGTGTGCCCGCCATCAGCACCACGAGCGGCCCCAGCAGGGCCGTGAGCATGTGCCCTTCATGTCTGAGCCCCTGGGCAGCAGGGATCGGCTCCCCAAACCACAGGCGCCCGGCCTTGGTGCCCAGCCGGGGGCTTATGTGCTTCCCCGAGGGCACGGGGGAGGGGCGGCTGCCGACCCCATTGTGCCCGGACAGCCTGTGGCAGAGCCGCCACCCATGGCCAGGCCAGGGGGACCCCACATGTGCCCTGTATCTATCACTGTCCTTTCGCTGGCTCTGCGGTCATACCTGCTGGGCCCCAGGCCCCGGGAGAGAGCCACCCTGCACCTCAGACCCTATGTCCCCGTGGCCGGAGGAAGAAACAGGGCAGGAGGGGACGCTCTGACCCCGGCACATTTCTGCCCCCAGAACGCACTTTGGGAATGCGTGCTGGTGTGAGGACCGCGGGCAGGAGCTGGTCAGGACCGGACAGCTGCCCAGAACACCCTGGGCCCCCCCTTACACAACCCCACGGCCCACCTCAGAGCCCCAGACATGCCCAGGATGTGGGCCGTGCGCCCGAGGGCCTCTGGCCAGCAAGGCAGGACAGAGGGCACAGATGCCCACGCAGCGCTGACGGCCCAGCCCAGGGCTGCCAGCAGCAAGGACTGGGACGCACCGACCCCTCGGGCCCTGACGGCCGCTTACGGAGCCTTTTGAAGAAGCCCCGGTGGTCAGCCAACGGCCAATCGGCAGCGTCCTGCCAACCCAGGCAGAAGCGAAAGGTGACCCCACTTCCTGACATTCTCTCTTCACCCAAAATATTGTTCCCCGGGGTGGAGACCCGTCTCCATCACACGCGTGCAGAGCTGAGAGCAGAGGGCGCAAGACACCTGCCCAGGTTCACCCAGCAGGTGGGCGTCACGCGTCATCTGCCCTTGACCTCTGCCCCCACGCCCTACGGAGTCACTTTGAGACAGGGAGAGGTGGTGGCCAAGTCGGGAGGCCGTGGGCAGGGGGGCCGGAGCCAGGGCCAGGGGGTGGGGACAGAGACGCGGTGGAGACGGAAGGGGGTGCTGCCAACGGGCCTGAAAGGGAGTCTTGGGGTCACAGCTCCGCGGGGAGCTGAGGGGTGGGACCCGCGAGAGGCAGCAGCCAGGATGACTCAGCAGTTCACACTGTTGGCTCATGACGGAGGCACCAGGGCCACGGCGTGACCTCGGAGGTGGGCACCGGCTGGCCCGGCCAGGGGGGGTCAGCAGTGGTTGGGGCACCTCCCGTTTTGGTTGTGCTATGCCGGCCCCCGCCCCCCCACCCCAGCCTCCGCACGCGGCCCTGTGTTTGCCCTGCAGCTGGGACCCCCGGGAAGGCTCTGATCTCTCAGAACCTGTGGTTTTAAGTGATGTCTGACAGGACAATGTGTCCTCTGTGCCCTCCCACTGCTGCCCCCGCCACCGCGGCGCCCGGACCGGGGGGTTCTGCCTTGTGCCTCAAGTAGAAGCTGGGATTCCCTGCACCCAGGACCGGCCGGCTCCCAGCCGCCCCCCGCGCCCCCACCCCCCCAGAGCAAGGCCCTCTGGATTATTTCACCAGCGTGGAGACCAGCTTCCCAGGACACGGAGGTGCCCCACGGCCACCCGAGCGTCTGGGGAGCCCGAGAAACACACTCGGGGCAGTGGGTTTGGCGTGGGGTTTATTCAGAGCAAGTGCCAGCAGCCCCCTGGGGTCGGCCCAGGCTTGGAGTGTCTGGCCTGGGGACAGGGAATCTTCAAGATCAGCTCGTGAGACACAGAAGAGCAAAGCCTCAGGGCAGTGGTCGGGGCCACGAGTGGGAGCCCGAGTCTTCGCTGCATGACTGTGAGCAAACAGCCTCCCTGGGCCTCGGTTTCTCTGTCTGCAAAGCAGGGTGACAGTCCCCACCTCTCGGGGCCCGGGGGATGGGCCAGCACAGTGTGGGTGTGGGGCACGGGGACCGGGGGACGGGGCCCACGGGCCTGTGGCCCCAGCCAGGTGGGACGTGCAGGCCCAGCCTCCCCCCTTCCCTCTCCCAGCCCTGACCTCAGGCCCCAGCCTCCAGGGTCCCCATCTGGCATCCTGGGTCCAGAGGGTCTCGGGCCCCCATCAGGCCGGGAGACAGCCTGGGGGTCACGGCACAGTGGGGGCGCTAACCTCCTGCAGGAGCTTGGCACACCTCCCTGCGGGACAGGGGAGTGTGAGGCGCTGGGTCACTAGCCCCAGACCCTATCCTCGGGGCCCCCAGCCCACGGCCCCCTGGGAAGGCCCGGTGCTCACCGTGCCGGGCCACCAAGTACAGCCCTGTGTCGCCATCAACTCCCGGAACCTCCAGAAGCCGGGTCATACTCATCCTCAAGGCTCTGAGCTGTGGAGAGCGCAAGGGGCTGGGCTGGGCGGATGCGGAAGCGCCCCCTCCCCCCCCTTCCCCGCAGGTGGCACTTACTAAAGTACTTGAGCACGTGGAAGGTCCCGGCCCCGCCAGTGCAGGGACACCCTCAGAATGGCGTCCTGCTCGTAGTCCGTGTCTATCACGTGCATCTCCCTGTGGCCTGGGGGCAGCGGCGGGGGGAGCCCGGTGCACGTGTGCAGATGGGTGCCCCTCCGGTTGGCTGACTCAGAGGCAGGGTCTGCGGGGCCTGCCTCCCTCCTCTCCCCGCCCAGCACCCGGACCCTCCCGTGATATAGGCAGGGGGCCGCCGGGAGGTCCCTTGAATGATGACGCAGTTTGTGCTAAGAGAATGGGAGAGCCTGGGGCGTGAGGAGGAGCGCAGGGAACAGCATGAGGAACAGCACAGGAAGTGGTGAGGCCAAGTGTAGCTGGAATGCAGGGCCAGGGGCTTGTAACTGCGGCAGCAGGGCAATGGGTCTCACCAGGAAAAACAAATCGCCCCGAAACATCTATTTCTGAGCCCACTATTTTTCCTGTCTCGCAACTTCCTGAGCTGAAAGGGAGCAAAGGGCTCATCACAAAAAGGCCAGCCTGCGTTCCAAGGGGGGGTGGGGGGCGTGTCTTCAGAAAGGGCTGCCCCAGCGGATCTGTCCCCAGGAGGCCCGGGCGGGCTGAGGGTGGTGGCTGTGCCAGCCTCTGCCCCATGGGCTCCGTGAACACCAGGAGCCCCAGCACGGATCTCGGTCTTCTCGGTTTATGGGTCTTTATCAAAACTCTGCGCGTATCTTCAGGAGCAGCCATGGGTCGAGGAGCAGGTCGATGCGGGGCGGCTGTGGGAGCCTGGGGAGCGGGTGCTGGGGACGCCAGTCAGGGTCCTGTGTTTTGGATGCAGCAGGCTCTAGTCCACCAAAGTCCCGCAGCTCCCGCTGGTGCGGCCTGGGCCCCTCACCTGTTGAACGCAGCCTTCACGGTCAGCTCGTCCCCACTCAAGGTCAGGAACAAGGCCTCCATCCTCTTTGGGGTCTTCAGTGCCAGGTTTTGGCTGGAGGCCACGCTGACTTCCTGCCCAAATCCTACGATCTAGAGAGAGAAGCCGGAGCCCCGTCCAAGGGAGCGAGTGCCCCCAGGACCACCTGGGCAGGGGCCGCTGGGCTCTGAAGGTCAGCAAGCCTTTGTGGCAAAGCAGCAGCCGTCACCTTCCTGAGCGTCCCTGCGGCCGGCCAGGACACCAGGGGCGGCGGTGTCCAGAGCCCGAAAGAGAGGAGGTGGCAGCCAGCAGCCCCGTCCCCCGTGGGAGGGGCACAGCTACGCCCAGCTGCGCGGGGGGCTCAGGGAGGGGCTCCTGCCTTCAGAAACCCACCCGGAGCCCAGAACTTCCATCGGAAGCTCGGAAACTGATCATTTTGGAGGAGAAAAGAGCTTACGTCCCCAGCACCTATCAGCTCTGCTCCTTCTGTGCTCCTGGCTCAGCAGCCAACACAGCCGTGGCCAGGAAGCATCTAGATGGGACCCAAAGGCCCCACACTGGGAAAGCCTCCAGGTGTGCGGCAGGCGTCGAGGAGCGGGGGAGGGGCCCTGGGGCCCCTGATGTAGCTCCTGTGGCATCGGCTGGGGGTTGGAGGGACAGGGGTGGGGTGAGAGGAGCTGGACACTCGCCCCCTCGCCCCCCCTCCCCTGTGCACATAAGACAGGAAAGCCACCTTCTGCATGTCCAGCTCCTGCACCGCCGTCCCCACCTGCACCAGGACAGCACGCAGGATGACACTCAGCAGCCCCGCCTCCATTGCCGCGCACGGTGCCTCTGCCCCCCTGCACCTGGCTTTACATCAGGAGAGTGTGGCGCCAGCTCCCGAGAATGACGTCATACACCTGGGGCCGGGCTGTCTGGGCCCAGTGACACCCACAGCGCGGGGGTGGGGCCGGCCTGCGCTGGGGCAGCAGCGCCACCACGTTCCGCCTGGGAGATGGCCGACACCTCGGTGGGGCTGCCTTGGGTCCCCAAGAAGAGGAGGCGCCCAGCCCCAGCCCCGGAGGGGCCGACAGCTGGACATGCTGAGCCCACGCCCCTCGGACTCAGACCACCTTTCTCCTTCTGGCTCTTTCCGATCAGCCTTGAGACAGTGAGGAACACTCTGTGGGCTGGTCCCTCTGGCCAGGGCGGCACAGAACTGAGGCTCCTGTGTCCAGGTGGGGAGACAAATGAGGGGTCCCCTTTCCCTGTGGAGGTCTCCACAGAGGAGGCACAGAGCTCCGGGGAGGGGGAGCCCATGGGAGACGCAAGAGGGCGCCGAGGCTTGGGCACCCCTGCAGACACCTTCCTCTGCCCTGTGTCCTCGGCCACCATGACAGGGACCAGGCCAGGCCCCGCGCTCGTCCCCCACTGGACTCACTTCAGCCTCAGTGCACAGCCCGGAAGGCCGGCCCAAGTGCTGCCCTGTCTTGCTGACACTGCCCAGGACGCGCCAGGGTGGGGGGGTGGGACCCAGCACCCCTCCTCCCCATCTGTGGACAGCAGCCCCGGCCCCGCCAGCTGTGTGACTCAAGTCAGGCTGCGCTGCCTCAGTTTCCCCATCTGTACTGGTGACAAAGCAGAGGGACAGGGACAGGTGGTCAGGAGGGGTCGAGGCTGCATCCCGGTTCTTGACCGGTAGGCAGGGTCCTTCCCAGTTCGGGGACAGGAAAGCCCACCCTGGAGTGGCCCCGGGCTCGGTCAGCTGAAGGGGAGGCCCCGCCCACCAGGGGGACCGACCACCTTGGATTCTGGACGCCGCCTTCCCACAAAGGCTGTCACCTCAGGGTCAGGCAGGTGTGGAAAGGTCCAGCGAGGACAGGGCAGCCAGAGCTGGCCACACACCTGAGATGGGGGGGCATCCACACAGCAGGGGCGGCGGGGGCCCCAGGAGGCTGAGGAGGCTGATCGGAGCCCCAGGCTGGTCCCAGCCCAGACTAACAAGGGAGGGCCCCCCAGGACATGCTTGGGCAGGCAGGGGGTGGGGGCAGGAAGCGTGGGTACCTGGGGGTCAGGGGGACAGTGGGTCCGGACACCTCGGGATGATGAGGTCGGCTGCGCCAACTCACCCTGCAGGAACAGGAAAGGCATGGTCACTGCGTGCACCCACTCAGGCCCCTCTCGCTGCCCTGCACACGGCAGGCTGGCCCCTGTCGCGTGTGGCCAGAACAAGCCAATCCCACCGCTGCTGCCGCAGAGCTCCCAGCCGGAGCCGGCTCCGTGCTGCGGCCTGGGGACCCACCACGCCTCAGCCTTGACTGGAGGGCCTTGGACACAGTGCCTGTGGGGTTTGACTTGGGGGCAATAGGGAGCCATGGGAGAATGTAGGCAGAAACGCAATGTGGTCCCCTTCCATCTGAGAGATGGAACCAGCAGCTCAGCTTGAGGGCACCCAGCCTGAGGTCACTCATGCTCTTGGGGAGCAGACAGTGGCAGGGGTGCAGGGAGTGGGGTCCACACGTGCACAGTAGGAGGCGGGGTGACAGGCAGGCAGAGGGCCTGCCCTGTCCCCTGGCACCTGGGAAGGGCCTCGCCGGGTCTCCCGAGGAGTCAGGGAGCCTCTTTGTCCCCAGAGGAGCACGCGTCTGTGGGAAGGAAGACAGTGGTGAGAAGCTGGCTTGGGGTCCCGCAGCCCCTCACCCCTGGGGACGCCCCCATCCTGCCCAGCGTGTGGTGGGGAAGGGGGGCTGCGGGCTGGAGACTGGCATGGCCTCAGGCTGTTACCTGACTTGGGCAGCATGACCGCCATGTCGTCAGGGAGCCCCACGGTGGGGTAGAAGTCCAGGAAGGCCTTCACAGCCTGGGGACTTGGCTCCTGGGTCCGGCCTGGGGCAAAGCAGGGCCCCTGTGAGCTCTGTGGCTCGCAGAGGCGAGGGCAGGGGAGACGGGAGGCTCTTCCTCGAGAGTCGACAGCAGACCCACCGCCCACGATCGGGCAGGTTATGCACTGCACAAAAGTGCCTGCCTGGCTGAAGGCCCAGTGGGAACTGGAAGCCACCCAGAGGGGGTGTCCTTTCCTCATTCATACAAGAGCGTCTGGGAGATTGGGATGGCCCGGCTGTTCCCCAGGGCCATGTCCCCCTGGGCCCCACGCCCCTCGGGCTCCCAAAACCAGCCTCCAGCCCTTGCCCCAACCTCTGCACCTTGGGGAGCCCTTGGCCTGCTCTGCCAAGGCCCCCAGAAATTAAGGCAAAACAGGCTCTCAGCCCCTGCTCAGCTCTCAGGCAGTGGTGCCCCGCCCACAGGGGGCCAGAGAGGTGCTCGAGCTTCCTCGGGGGTGCCTGGGCCTCAGAGTCCCCTTGGGGCCAACCTCCGCCCATCTGAAGAGCTGTGGGGGCCCCCCACCCCTACTTGGTCCTTCTCGGCTTGGACTCAAGGGTGACGGATGGGGGGAGGCAGGTCCTGCAGGGGCGGGGCTGGGGAGGCTGCAGGGGTGGGGCCTGGCTGGGGAGGGCTAGGAGGGCGGTGTCTGGGGCCCTCACAGGCTTTGGGCATATCTGGTCAGTTGTATGTTTAGATATAATTTCAATGCAGTCTAAGATATAATTTCTTCCTGATTCCTAAATCATTATTAATATTACTCAACTTAGACAGGAATATTATTTTCAGTTGTAAAGATAACTTTCCACTCTTCATAAAATTAGATCAATGCACCTGGTTACTTGTAAATAATATAACAATTCTTATCACTTTATACTTTCTGTGGCCCAACACTCAACAAGAATATAGTAGTTTTAGGGGCGCCTGGGTGGCTCAGTTGGTTAAGTGTCAGACTTCAGCTCAGGTCATAATCTTCTGGTTGGTGGGTTCGAGTCCTGCATCAGGTTCTGTGTTGACAGCTCAGAGCCTGGAGCCTCCTTTGGATTCTGTGTCTGCTTCTCGCTCTGCTTCTTTTCTGCCCGCTCTCTGTCTCTTTCTCTCCCCAAAATAAAATAAAAACATAAACAAATAAAAAAATAAAGAATATAGTAGTTCTAGAAGCAGGCCCATTGGCAAAGTTGAGAAAGACCTATGGGGATCCTGAGGAAAATGTCTTCCTGGGGGTGGGTGCACACCTGTTCACCCAGAGGAGGAGGCCCTGCACTCCCACCGCGAATGCCTTGTCAGTGCCAAAGAGAAGAGCAAAGGTGAAGCAGTCGTAAGGAGACCACTCCTGCAGGGACCACTGTTACTGTTTGTATAAGAATACAGGTATGAGAATAAGCAGAGGAATATCTCTTGTAGGTGTTCAAAACCACTCTAGAAATCCTAGAAAGGCAATCCTCTTTTTGGGGGGAAGATATACCTTCTTGAAAATCCAGATATAAGCATAATAATAACAGCTACTAATTATTTGGTAACTTTACTATGGGCAAAGGACTGTTTTAAGCATTTCACATATATTAAGTTTCACTATAACCTTGTTTGTACGGATAAAAATCATAGCAAATTAGGGGCACCTAGATGGCTCAGTTGGTTAAGAGTCTGACTCTTGGTTTCTGCTCAAGTCATGATCTCACATTATAGTGGGTTCAGTGCGGAACCTGCTTGGGATTCTCTGCCCGTTCCCTGCTCGTGCTCTCTGTCTCTCTCTCTCTCATAATAAATAAACATTAAAAAAAAGGCTTAAAAAGTCATAGCATATTAATTGACTTGCTCAAGGTTACCCTTTCTGGAAAGACATAGCAGCTTAGACATAGATAAAAAGGAAGTTTTTCCTCAGAGGCCTTAGAGCCACCACGTGTCCTCCACCGCCTGTGACCAGGTGCCTGTGACAGGGCTGGCTCCCTTTCCTGCAGTGTTGCCACTGCCCACGGAGTGCCCACACAGGGCCCACGGCCCTCCAGGGTACACCACCGCCTCCCCCGGCAGAGCACCCACGCCGTGCCTGCGCCCCTCCACGGGTCACCACCGCCACCCACGGAGCTCCCACGCCGGGCCCGCACCCCTACATGTAAGAGCACAGAAGTCCCAAGGGCCACCACCAACAGCAAGAGGTTGAAGCCAACTCCAGATCAAACCACTCTACCAGGATCTGGAGACATTTTATTTTATTTTTTTAAATGTTTTTATTTATTTCTAGGAGAGAGAGAGAGACAGTATGAGCAGGGGAGGGTCAGAGAGAGAGGGAGTCACAGACTGAAACAGGCTCCAGGCTCCGAGCTGGCAGTCAGCACAGAGCCCGACGCGGGGCTCGAACCCACGAACCGCGAGATCATGACCTAAGCGAAAGTCGGACGCTTAACCGACTAAGCCACCCAGGCGCCCCTGGAGACATTCTAATTAAAAATTTTTTATGGTTTTGTTTTTGTTTTTGTTTTTAATTTCTGAGAGAGAGAGAGAGAGAGAGAGAGACAGCGACAGCGTGAGCAGGGGAGGGTCAGAGAGAGGGAGATACAGAATCTGAAGCAGGCTCCAGGCTCTGAGCTAGCTGTCAGCACAGAGCCCGACGTGGGGCTCGAACCCACGAACTTGAGATCACGACCTTAGCTGAAGTCAGACGATTAACCCACTGAGCCACCCAGGTGCCCCTTTGGTGACATTTTAAAACTTTCCCATTGACAGGTATCATCATCTCGGTCAAGGTTACCTCTTATTCCCTATAGCATGGTCATCACAGCACCCTAGGAAGCCCTGGCAGTCAGAATGGTAACAGGAGAACCCTGGGGGAGCTGTGCTAGGGAGCCGCTGGGCACACCCTCAGAGGCAGAGCCCCTTGGCCTGTCCGGGGAAGGTGGAGCTGGAGAGGCTGGGAGGAGGGTGTGTACAGATATGCCTGGGGACACTGGTCTCATCTCCAAGGCACTTCTCAACCAGACAGTGGGGGGACCGTGCTTCAGTGGGGGTCTGGAGAGAAGAAAGCAAAACTGGAGAATGAAAGAAGTCATAGAAAAAATTAAAAGTAGCTAACCAAGAGAAAGAACAGTCAGCAGCAATAGAATTAGTTATGTGTTATGTTACAGGTGGTAGGGGACAAGGGACTGGAAACATAGCCTTCTCTTTAAAGAAAGGCAAGCATGTAAGTCACATTGCACAGGCCATCTTTACAGGCATGACTACTTTTATTTGGTACAAGTGAAAATGCTCGAAGAGAAGAAGGAAATGTTAAACCATCACTGCACATCTCCTAGACCCAAAGTCAATAATACAGTGTAATAAAAGATGCACTCCCTGCCTTTTTCAGACATTAGAGGGATCATCAAGTATCTTCCAGGTTCGATAAGAAGGCTCTTTAAAGCTGTGCCTTCATTGTCTTATAATAGGCTGTTTATGCATGAGGATAGTGGCTGCTGGGGTGGCACTGGGGGGACTCAGAGCACCAACCTAGGCAGCAGAGCTGAGCCCAGAAGCCCACAGCATATCACTGCCACCTGGGATCCACACAGGAACCATGGGTTGTTCATGCGTGGGACTGCACTCCTGCAGGACTGGGGAGAAAGGAGAGAGTCTTTACTGAGTCTGAAGTGCCTCTTCCACCTAAACTCCAGCTTACCCTCTTGTCCCGAGTCCTGCTGCGATCTGAAATCAGCTTTCGAAAAATTCTCAAATGGAAGCACTAAAGCAACTTGCTGCGTGTGACAGGTGCCAGCATGCTCTATGCCTTCTTTATGCAGTACCGGAAAGTGACCGGCGAGGAGCTGGGTGGTCCAGTGAGCAGTGTGGCCAGACCATTCTCCTTCACTCCACCATGCAGACATTAAGTGCACCTTGGGTACCACACCCCCATCTGGGTGCTGAGGATTCCGAGAGAACAGGCACATCCACCCTTAGGAGGCTGGCTTTCCTGTCTCACGGTGCTTGCATCTGAGAATTTTTTTTTTTAATGTTTTATTTATTTCTAGGAGAGAGAGAGAGAGAGACAGCGTGAGCAGGGGAGGGCCAGAGAGAGAGGGAGACACAGACTCTGAAACAGGTTCCAGGCTCTGAGCTGGCAGTCAGCACAGAGCCCGACGCGGGGCTCGAACCCACGAACCGCGAGATCATGACCTAAGCGAAAGTCGGACGCTTAACCGACTAAGCCACCCAGGCGCCCCACATCTGAGAATTTTTTATAAGCCTTGACTTTCCTTCTAAGAAACCTATGGTTTCTAATTTTCTTTTGCCCAATCACACCTGTTCATTTAATTAATCTAGTGTCAGACTCTGTGCTAGTTGTAAATACAGTTTTGACCTAATTTAAGAAGAAAAAGACTGTCTTCCAAAAGCCAGCTTATATCACATTATGTTCTTTTATGTCACCTTCATACACTCAAAAGAGAACCTTGAATGAATCAAACAAGCTTCTGTCATGACACTGAAGTGCATTTCCCTTAAAAAGGTTTGGTCTACTAGAGAAGTCCTTGTTAGATGGCCCAGGAGATCTTTAACAAATTGATAGGAGCCATGGAAACCTTGAGATCCTAACAAGATTAGATAACCAGTGATTTAAAATGTTATGTTGGTAAGATAGTAACATTGGGGAAGTCACTTTATAAAACAGTTTGGCAGTGATCCAGCAGTCCTGATAGTGGGTATCAACCCTAGAGAATTGAATACTGTGTCCACGCAAAAATTGTATATGAGTGTTCACAGCGTCCATCAACTGATGAAAACATAAACAAATCTGGTATATCCATAAAAGGAATGAAGTATTGCTACATGCCACAATGTGGATGACCTCGAAAACATTATGCTAAGCGCAAAAGGCCACAGGCTATATGGTTCCATATATGAGGCATATACGAGGTGTTCAGTATATGCAAATCCATAGAGACAGAAAGCAGATCAGTGTTTGTCAGGGGCTGAGGGGAACAGGGAGTGACCGCTACTGGGTATGGGAATTCTTTTTGGGGTGATAAAAATGTTCTGAAATTAGACACTGATGATTAGATTAGATAATAACGAAATTAGATATTCACACAACTTTGTGAATATAAAAAACCCAGTGAATGGTTTACTTTTAGAAGGGGTAAGTTTTATGGTGTGTAAAGTACATCTCAATAAAGCTGTTATAGGAGAAGTCTAGCTAACTTAAGACAAGTTCTCCAGCAAGAAGACCTCCAACCCTGACCTGAAGTATGTCCAGTGTTACACCCTCTTCGGTTCTGCTTAATTATTTTGCTATGAAGTTTTCACTTGAGGTAATCCCAAAGCTTCTGGAAAACAAAAGTGTGAGTACTTTTGCAATCAAATAGTGATACTGTCATCTTTACTGGACAGTTAGCATGGGACCCAGTGGGCAGTACAAGAGCTAGAGAAAGAAAAGTGGAGAGAGGCAGGAGAAAGCTAGACAACCCTTAACACCTTTCCTTTACAATGCCCGCTCATCCTTTTTTTTTTTTTTAAGATTTCTTTTTTTTTTACTTTTTTAAATGTTTTTTTACTTATTTCTGAGAGAAAGAGAGAGGCAGCGTGAGCAAGGGAGGGTCAGAGAGAGAGGGAGATACAGAATCTGAAACAGGCTCCAGGCTGTGTGCTAACTGTCACACAGAGCCCAACGTGGGGCTCGAACCCACGAACCGTGAGATCATGACCTGAGCCAAAGTCGGACGCTTAACCAACTGAGCCACCCAGGCGCCCCCAGCCCATCCTTTTTCTAAGTCAAGACAGGTAGGACATGGGGCACGAGCTCCATGTTCCCCCGTGTGGGAGCCTCCCTGTCCCAGGTCAGCCAAGCATGGTGCTGACCCATAGGAGTGAGTCCATGGCCCTGCACAGGCCTACCCTGAAGCTATAAGTGTGCTGAAGCTAAGGAGTACATGAATATTAAGAAAAATATATATTTTTCATCTGAGTTTATATAAACATCTGTATAAAGATATGGATAGCTTTTGGAACAGGGGGTTTTGATTGATGGCTGAATTTCAAAAAGCAATTTCAGATTTAAACCTTTGGTGATGAGAAAGATACTGAAAACAACAGAATGCATACTGTAAAACAGCTTTTTAGTGATACTGCTGGGATGGTTGTACTTACTGTGAATGTACTGCTATCTGGGCCTGGACACTCTCTAGCTCGTCTCCTGCAGGGACATACCTCACCCAAAGTCAATTAGCCAACAAGGGCATCAGATCAGGCATTTTGACCCCAGAGACATTGTTCTACTAAGAATATCCCACAAATACCATATAGATGTAGTGAATAACACTTTCCAAGGTTAGTCCACAGAATTTCAGAAAGGTACTTGTTGGAGAAAGTTAAAAAAGTAAATTAAATACACACCTGAAGTTAAGCCTTTTGTTCTATTCCTTTCAATCACTGATTAAAGTGCTATGATTATGTAAGATAAATTTATAACTCTGGAATGCCTCATAGTTTATAGGGTATTAAATGTCCCTCTTAATCTCTACTCTTTCTTCAAGATTTGGGCTATAAAAATATTAACTAATGGAGGGATGCCTGGATGAATCAGTTGGCTAAGTGTCTGACTCTTAGCCTCGGTTCAGGTCTCGATCTCACGGCTGTGAGCTCGGGCCCTGTGTTGGAGGCTACTTAAAAATACCCCCCCCAACACCCCCCCCCACGCACATTAACTAGCACGATTTTGTATAGAACAAGTTCCTTACACGTATCTGTTCTACTTTAGCAGGAAATCATGTGCACATACCATTATAAGGGAAATAAAGAATTTCTCCAACATGTTACTGTCTAGAACTCTGTAAAGTTCCACGTCTTTCTCATGTCCCAGGTGGTATTTCAAAAGTGTCACATGATCTACTTATTCACCAGTGTGGAGGCAGGAACACCCACGTTTCCACACAAAATCTGTCAGCCCATATTTTTTGATAGATACAGATTTTTTACCAAACATCATTACATGTGTGCTGGCACCTGAAAGAGAAACTTGCCTCCTTAATAATCTATTATCATGACTTTATGTCAAGTGCCTCCCTGTATATACTCTTTCCAAGACTGAAATAATTTACAATGGCATGCCAGATAATAGAAAAACAACAAAACACCCTTTACCAAGTGAGTGGGCTCCAACCTACTCAGTAAATCAATCTGCACTACTGCATGGATAGCTTCAGGCAGAAAATTATGGTGCTGGAAACACAGAGGTACAGGCCCTTTTCCTCACACTACTGGGGCAGGAAGTAATGTAAGCCCCCAGTTCTGGAACTGGCATTTCTGAGCATATGTTATTGGAGAGGCAGCCTGCACAGGGGGGCTCTCATGCCTTACCTCCACCCCATCACATCCAATCACAGAGAATAACTAGGGGTAGGGATGGTCGTTTATCTGTAATTGTGATGGGCCACACCATTCTGTACTCCTAACCCCAGTTCAAGTACAATCAAGCTAGGATACCATAACAGAAGCAGAATTTGCCTTGGAGGTATTTAAAGGTGGGTTTAGGGTAAAATATTTACTCTTGATGAGCTTTAAGTTCCTCATCTGTGAAATGGATAAAATAATATTTGCTTTGAAGGGTTATTTTGAGGATTATACACACTAGGCACACCCAGCATGCATATATGTTGCATTTATCTGACATACGATAAATGGCAGCCCTTGTAATTATAAACATCCATTTGACTTCTTTACATTTCACTATCTCCCTTGGTGCCTTGGTTAATCTCATTACCCATAAGCAGATTTCTTGGACCTGGGGGAAAGAAACTCAGCCTCCCACTGTGCTAGGCGTGGTCCCAGGAGAGCTAAAGGTCATTTTAAAGTCACTTATGATGCTTCATGAGGCTCTTCCTGTAAGGTCATGAAAACAAGTCTAGTTACATATTCTTGGCCTAAGGAGTTCCACTTCGGGAATGTTATTCCAAATTAAAGTATCATTCATGACCTCGGGGTATGGAAAGATTTCTTAAGTAAAAGAAAGTACTAACCATAAAAGATTGATGACTTTGATAAATTAAATATTTCAGCTAATAAAAAAGAACAAAAAGACGTACCACCTATACAACAGATAAATCCTATAGAACCACTGACGGACTCCTACTCAGAATACATAAAGCTCAGCACTCCAGAAGGAAAACCAGCCACAGACTTGAACACAAAGAAGAAACAGAAATGGCCAATAAACATAGCAAAAGTTTCTCAGCCTCAGTAAGCAATCAAGGAATTGCAATTTAAACCACAGTGACATTCCACTATAGATTCTTCATCAAGCTGAAAAAGAACAAAGTCTGAGAAAAAAGTCAGGAAAAGACATCTAAAGATAGCAAATAACGGAAAGAAAGTAGAGCACCAGGAACATTTTACAATGCTAACAGGCAAGGAGACTGGAGCTCAGGGTGAAGAAGAACCCTTCTCCCCTCTACCCCACCAGGACAGGCACTCACCTGTGCACCAAGGGCCACCTGCCACAGTTTGTAATGTCCACAAATGCCTAGAATGATGATACGGCTAAAGAGACTGTGGTAAATGCATAAATTCAGAATGAAAATGAAGAAGCCAGAGTTACCTCCAATAAATGGACACATCAGTGGAACCAAATATCAACAACACACTTGAGGGGCCCCACCCTGAGTCTGATGGCTGCTGCATATGGCTGTGGCGTGGCTTGTGGCATCTCTTTGCTGAGTGAAAGAAGCAAAACTTAAGAATACACAACTATGGTATCATTTCTATACAGGTCAAAAACAGGCAAAGCTAACTGTATTTTTAAGAATGTACACAAAATGTTAAAACTATAAAGAAAAGCACAGAAGAAATCTGAAGAATGAAATGATCTCCAATGGAGGGACAGGAGATGTCATGTACTGGAGGTGGCTTCTGGACACTGGTCATGTTTTATTTCTTGAATTTTGGTAGTGGCTTCATGGGTGTGCTCTATTTTTTTTTAAGTTTTATATATTTATTTTGAGAGAGAGAGAAGGAGAGAGGGAAAGGGAAGGAGAGAGGGAAAGGGAAGGAGAGGGAGGCAAGGAAGGAGGGAGAAGGACAGGGGGGCAGGGGAGAGAGAGAATCCCAAGCCAACTCCACACTGTCAGTGCAGAGCCTGGGGTGGGGCTTGAACTCACTAAGTTGTGAGATCATGACCTGAGCAAAAATCAAAAGTTGGAGGCTTAACCAACTGAGCCACCCAGGCACCCCATGGGTATGCTTTATAATCACTCTACATTCGGGGCACCTGGGTGGCTCAGTTAAGCATCCAACTTTGATTCAGGTCATGATCTCACAGTTCGTGAGTTCAAGCCCTGTGTCGGGCTCCATGCTGACAGCTCAGAGCCTAGAGCCTGCTTAGGATTCTGTGTCTTCCTCTCTCTCTGCCCCTCCCCCCTCACACACATGCATGCATTCTCTCTTTCTCGAAATAAATACATTTAAAAAGATCAATAAATAAAGGAGACATGCACATATATACACACAAGGATGTGTGTTGTAGCATAGCTTTCAAGTAGCAAAAAACTAGAAATAACCTGAATGTCTACAAGGAAAGGGACATCCTCATGAGATTAGTAAGTGAAAAAAGCAAGTTCTATCTCTTTATTTAAAGATGTGTTGGGGTGCATGGGTGGCTCAGCTGGTTAAGCATCCAACTGCAGTTCAGGTCATGATAGTATAGTCTGTGGGTTTAAGGCCTGTGTCAGGCTCTGCACTGACTGCATGGAGCTTGCTGTAGATTCTCTGTTTTCCTTTCTCTCTACCCCTCCCCTGCTCTCTCTCTCTCTCTCTCAAAAATAAACATTTAAAAAAACAAAATAAAAAGCAAAGATACGTTTACATATGTTCATGAAGAAAGGTGTGGAAGATCATAGTCACTGGAATGAATAGTAAGAGAAAAGAGAGATTATATATTTCCTTTACTCTTTATATTAATTATTTGAACAGCAACAACCAATAGTGGCTAATATTATCTCACCTACAGATAATACTGAAAGTCCTAATGTGAGGCTTTTTACAGATGTGTGGTCCAGGCTCAATGGCCTTCATGATAATCCACTCCACTGTTGGCAATTCTAGTAAAGAAGCAAATTCTCTTGCCTTTTTAAAAAATGGTAATGAAAATTACCTTTCTTACAATTTATATTTTCATTAATAAATATCCAAATACCTGAAAAAGAAAACCTCTAGTAAACTTGAAGCATTTAGTGTATTTACTATGGATCTGATACTATTCCTAATTACTCAAGATAATTCTAGCATAGACAGCTTATTGCTATTGTTTAACATAAACAATGGAAAACACCAAGAATCTAAATTAACACTAACACCACTGACAAGAAGTGGTCAGATTTCTTATTTAAGGGCCAGGGTTTATAACCATAAAACAAATGGGAATTTTACAGAAATGAATTCCCCTAAAACTGGAAGTAATTAAATGTCAGCTGCAGTACCAAAAATGCAGGCTTCGGAATCTGATGGACCTGGCTTAAGGCCCAGTTCACATTCTTGGAGCCAAATTATTTAATTTCAGCAAGTTTCAGGTTCTTCTATTTAAAACAGAATACTATCACCTAATCTGGCAGTTAGTTGGAGGGTTAAGTGAAAGAGTGACCTTAGTGACAGTGAACTTTTTTTTTTCACTTTCTTTGCCCCATATTAACAGATAGATATTTTGTTGGCAAATTCATAAAGAGTTAAGAATATTCTATCTAAAATTAAAACCTACAAGGGGTGCCTGGCTGACTCGGTAAGAAGAGCATGAAACTCTTGATCTTGGGGTCATGAGTGTGAGCCCCATACTGATGTAGAGATTACTTAAAAAAATAAACTTAAAAAATTTTTTTAAATAAATAAAATTAAAACCTATTAAGATTTTCCAAATCTGAAAAACCAGTTAGTGGCAGCATATTTAAACTAAGTATTTTTATTTCACATTTGAGATTAACATAGGAACACACTCCCACTCGGCTTCTCAATCACACTATTACCCATACCCTCATGATAATAACTTATTACCACAGGCTACTAACCTGAGGTGGGGGGGGATACATATTGATAAGCACAATGTTTAGGAGCCATGAATCCTCAGTAACTATTTTCAAACTGTGCTGCTGGAGCCCTAAGGAGCTGGGTGGAGGCTTGGTGGACTTGATCCATCCACTTCCCAGTTTTAAACAGCTCCACACGGGTTTGTGGTAACACTGCTTTAGATTTCTATTTTTTAAAAAAAGTTCAAAAGTTTTAAAACCACTGGCCTCCTATGACAGAGAATTATGATTTTTGTGAGGAAAAGAACAGCAAGAGGAAGAAAGAGGAACATTGTTGAGATTTCCAAGAGAAGGAATGAATAAAAGAACAAAACAAAGCAAAAATCCTAGACTTAATGTGCTGCAGGCAAATTAACTAGATAAACTGCTAACCTGGAGGGACAGGTACAAGTTATTTTTATGTTCACATATCAGCGGATCTTCCTTCTGGTTTCTCTGATCCTTGTTTTAAGTAAATCTCTCTGCACTTTTAATTCCACTGGTTTCATTATCCATTCTTTCCCATTATGATTGGGCAACTGGTGAGGCCTGGCAATTTCCAACTGGATTTCTTTTCTTTCCTAGAAAAAAGTGGAAGACTTCCAACTTCTAATTATCATTCTTCTAAATTACCCTATTGTCTTTCTCTTTCCACTGTGTTTGTAAAAACAAGACAACAAAGTCTTAGATCATTCAGGACAGATTTGTACTTTTCAGTTAATTAGAAAAGAAAAAATAGAGTAGGAGGAAGAAGGAAAGAACCTTGTTTATATGGTGTTTTAGAGTGTACAAAACACTTTTATGTATTCTTATATATTATTTCATTAAATTATCCTAACAACCTTGGGAAGTAAATGCTATTTATCCTTACTGACAACTAAGGATAGGATCAGTTTCAATCAACCAGCAAACCTAAGAGCTAATATACAACTCATATACATTGATTCTGAGACCAGTGCCCTTTATTAACACTGAATCCCACTGGCCTCTACTCAGTGACCAGCAAAGCCCTTTGAAGTGTGGGTTTTGTTTTTTAACAAGCAAGTCCCCTGGCATAGGCCTGGCTGCCACAGTTAAACAATCCCAAGTTAACTTGGTTCTACTTTGTCTCTTGGTTATGGGGGAGTAGTGAAGTGGGGGAGGAAGATCAAAGACAGTTTAGGAAGTACTACTAAAAATTCTGTTTTATATGGCCAAGAAATATTTGTGAATGTCTTGATTCTGCCTTTATCATTTATTCGTCAGGTTTTTATTGAAAGCTGTGTTAACTGCTACTGAGGACACAAGGAAAAGTAACAGTTGGCTTTTGAATGGCTGCTTTTGGTCCAAAGATAATGGGGAAATAAGTTTATGGCTGAGAAAATGCTCTCTTATGGGTGTTTGCCTAGAAACCTGATGATCCTACAAGTCACACCCCGAAGACCTTCTTGGTTGAAGCCTTCCTACGGACCCAAGCAGATGAAGGGGGATATCTACCCATTCCAGCAAAAACCTTGATACTGTTATTGCTTGTTTTCATACTGCCTGATAGAGTATTTTTGAAGACTGGAAGTAGGACATCACCCAGGGGTCCACATAATGGATGAATAAGGGAAGAAACATGAAAAAATCTATAGTCAAACAGAATCTATATCTAGTGGACAACACCGTGAATTTATTTTATTTTTTTGAATAAGTTTTCTAAAGACTTTTAGGGTAATCATTTTAACAATGGTTAATGCTTGGCCTGTGCAGTTCAAAGAGAATCTTGGGGTATCTGCGTGGTTCAATCAGTTGAGTATCCAACTCGGTCATGATCCCAGAGTTGTGGGATCAAGCCCCAGGTAGGACTCTACACTGAGCATGGAGTCTGCTTAAGATGCCCCCCACTCCCCTACTCACACTCTCTCCCTCTCTAAAAATAAAGAAATAAATAAGACAAAGAGAATCTCTTAGGTGGTTTGTGGTTGTCATTCATCCTCTTCCTATGATCAACTTGGTGGGTGTGCCAAGGCTTGATGTAATCTGTTGTTTTTTTCTCTTTGTATGCTTCAATCAATGTCTTGATTTTCACTATCACTGATAATAAAAACAAAATGGAGGAGATACAAAATAGCTTTCTTACATTAAGGATCTTTCATTGAAAGACAAAGGTAATGAATGATTTAGAGAGGCCACTTTAATAAATCTTTGTCCGAAGTTCCCCAAAGTAACAGTTAAGAAATAACTGGTATTCTGAGCCCCTACTCCCTAGTTGTGTCTTTTTGAGATGTGAAATCATGCCCAGAGGTTCCATTTAGAAACTTTCTTCAACTGGACTTAGGAAACTACTGTAACACTTTTTTTCTCTCTCTCTCTTTTTTTTAAAGTAGGCTTCATGCCCAGCGAGGAGCCCAACATGGGGCTTGAACAAGAGTCTGACGCTTAAATTGACAAAGCCACCCAGGTGCTCCTTGTACCCATTCTCATAACTCAGTGTAAGCACTTCGAAGGCAATCAGTTAATTTTTCTTTTTCCCTTTTTAAAAACTGAGGTGGGGGCCTGGGTGGCTCAGACATTAAGCAGCTGACATTGGCTCAGGTCAAGATCTGAAACTCTTAAAACAATTTTTTTTAAATGTTTATTTCTGAGAGAGAGAGAGAGACAGCGTGAGCAGGGGAGGATAGAGAGAGAGGGAGACACAGAATCTGAAGCAGGCTCTAGGCTCTGAGCTGTCAGCACAGAGCCTGACATGGAGCTAAACCCCACAGACTGTGAGATCATGACCTGAGCCAAAGTTGGACGCTTAACCCACTGAGCCACCCAGGTGCCCCTGAAACTCTTGAGTTGGAGTACCACACAGGGTAAGCTCAAGTCCTGCACTGGATGAGCCCTGCTTCTTTCTCTCTCTCTCTGCTCCTCACTCACTGGCACCCTCTCTCTCAAAAAAAAATATTGAGGTAAAATTCATACAACATAAAATTAACCATTTTAAATTACACGATTTGGGGACATTTAGTATATTCCCAGTGTGGTGCAACCATCACCTCTATCTAGTTCCAGAATATTTTCATCACCCATAAAGCAGACCCCATACCCATGAGCAGTTGCTCCCATTCTCTCCTCTACCCAACCTCTGGCAGTCACCAGTCTGCTTTTTGTCTTCAGGGATCTGGGCATTTCATATAAATCAAATCATATAATATGTGACCTTTACTGTCTGGCTTCTTTTACCTACCATAGTGTTTTCAAGGTTCATCCATATCATAGCATGTGTCAACATTTCATTCTTTTTACACAGTATATTTCTGACTTACTAAAAACACTTTTTGTTCATCGCTTCATTCATTCTTTGGAATACATGCCTTCCTTTATTTCCAATTGTATTTCTTTTTCTTTTTTAAGGCTTGGATTACTTATTATTTATTTTTGAAATCTGTGTATAGTTGACATTCAATGTTATACTAGATTCAGGTGTAAAACACAGTGATTCAATTTCTCTATATGTTCTCTATATGCTCTCTGTATTCAATTTCTTTATGCTCAACACAGTTGTAGCTACCACCTGTCATCAGACAACACTATTACAATATCATTGACAATATTGTAATGTCAATGCTGTGCGTTGCAATTCTTATGCTGTGCCTTTACCCCCATGGTTTATCCACTCTATCACTGGAAGCCTGTATCTCCACTCACCTTTACCAATTTTACCCATCTCCGCACCCATTTTTCCTCTGGCGGTCATCAGTTTGGTCTTTGTATTATATAGGGCTGATTCTGCTTTCTGTTAGTTTGTTCATTCGTTTTGTTTTTAGATTCCACATATGAGTGAAATCATACGGTATTTGTTTTTCTGTGTCTGACTTATTTCACTTAGTATAATAGGTCCATCATCCATGAATGAAAAGATCTTACCCTTTAAGCTATCTTGAGAAAGAAGAACAAAGCTGGAGATACCACAGTTCCAGATTTTAAGATGTAATACAAAGCTGGTAGTCAAAAGAGTATAGATAGATACACAAAAATAGATATATGGATCACTGGAACAGACAGAGAGTCTACAAATAAACCCATGCTTATATGGACAATTAATCTATGACAAAAGGGGCAAGACTATACAACGGGGAAAACACATTCTCTTCAATGAATGGTGCTGGACAGCGACATTCAAAAGAATAAAACTGTACCACTTTCTGCCATCATACACAAAAGTAAACTCAAAATGTATTAAATATCTAAATGTAAGATTTGAAACTATCAAAATCCTAGATGAGAAACAGGCAGTAATTTCTCTGACATTGGCCATAGCAACACCTTTCTAGTTATGTCTCCTGAGGCAAGGGAAACAAAAATGAAAAACTATTGGGGCTATATCAAAATAGAAAACTTCTGCACAGTGAAGGGATCTATTCACAAAACACAAAGACAACATATTGAATGGGAGAAGATATTTGCAAATGAGATGTCCAATAAGAGGCTAAACCCAAAAATATGTAAAGAAGTCATACAACTCAACACCAAAAAAACCAAACGGTCCAGCTAAAAAATGGGCAGAAGACCTGAAAAGACATTTTTCCAAAGAAGGCATCCAGATGGCCAACAAACACGTGCAAAAATGCTCAACATCACAAATCATCAAGGAAATGCAAATCAAAACTACAGTGAGATATCACACATATCAGAATGGCTAAAATAAAAAAGATAAGAAATAACATGTATTGATGAGGATGTGGATAAAAAGAAATCCTTGTGCACCACTGATGGAACTGTAAACTGGTGTAGCCACTATGGAAAACAAAGTGGAGATTCCTCAAAAATTAAAAATAGAAATACCATATGAACCAATAATTCCATTACTGGGTATTTACCTAAAGAAAACATAAACATAAACACTAATTTAAAAATATATATGCATCCATACGTTTATTGCAGCACTACTGACAATAGCTAAGATATCTACGCAATCTAAGTGTCCATCAATAGACGAATACATAAGGAAGATATATACACTCATACAAACAGTGGAATATTACACAGACTTGCGATTAAACTTCTGTGTTTGCACAGGGGTAATGCTTTGGGGATGATATCTAGTTTCTTTCTTTCTGGTAAAGTTTTAGCCTTAGCTGGGTGGTACACAAGAGCTTTGGCGAGTGAATCACAGCTCAGATTTTGTCCCGACTTGAACAGGAATTGGGCTTTCATAAGTATTCACTGGCTAAGAGTTACCTAAACTAAACTAAGAGGGACCCAAATTTTCAGATACTTCCAGCTGTTTGCACAGGCAGGCAAAGTGGTGTCTGTGGCTGAGGGCAGTCTTTTGAAGACAGGGACATATGTGGGCCCACAGATGCAAAGGCACAAAGAAGCTGGGGATGGAGGTGGGGTGGGTACAAAAGAAATGGCCAAAGGGCTTCAAGAGGATCTGGGTCCAATATCAACCATTGTTTACTGCTTATTTATTAATTCTAATTAAATGATTCTCAACCATTAGACAAATAATTAATTAGTGATTCTGATACATTTTTGTTGTAAAAGAATTATCAGTAATTCAGATATTAGCTTAAGCCAAGGGCTGCACTACAAGAAATCTTTCTCCTTACTATTTATCAAACACACTTCTGTCTCACAGACTTTGTACTTGTTTCTTCTGCTAGGGTCTCACCCCATAGAGTGAGAAATACAGGACTTTGCAATAGAAGAATCTGGCTATTCAATACTGACCTAGACTTTCCATCACTGACTATATGCTGTGTGCCTCTTAATGGGATGCAATACGGAGGACACAACATCCTCATGGAGTATTCTTGTCCCAAACTATTGAAACAGGTTCTAACCAAACCTTTCTTAACTTTCAGTGTACAGTATAAATATTGTTTTGTACAGTTACTGTTCCTTGGGAACACTGGGTTTGTCTACATATCTAGCACTTGCTTTGTTCATCCTTCTTATACCTCATGCATTTCAGATTCATTTAATTGTATTCTTTGGGATTTTATTACTGGTCCTATGTCCTGTATTCTTCTGGCCTGGGCCAATAAATCCCTTCCTGCTTTTATTTTTTATTTTTCTTAATTAAATCACTGCATACTCATGATTATTTAGCTGATGATAAAGATAAACTAAGATTGGATGCATGATATTTATCAAGTTACCTTCTTTCTTTTTTAAACTTAAAAAAATTTTTTAAGGTATTTAGTTTTGACTGACAGAGACAGAGCATGAGCAGGGGAGGGGGCAGAGAGGGAGACATAGAATCTGAAGCAGACTGCAGGTTCGTGGGGCTCAACAATGTGGGGCTCAAACGCATGAACTGTGAGATCATGACCTGAGCCGAAGTCAGATACTTAACCTACTGAGCCATCCAGGCGCCCCTGAACATTTTTTTTTTTTTAAGAGAGAGCGAGAGAGCATGTGAGCAGGGGAGAGGGGCAGAGGGTGGGAGAGAGAGATTTAATCTTTTTCTTTAATATTTTTTATTTATTTCTAGGAGAGAGAGAGAGAGACAGAGACAGCATGAGCAGGGGAGGGTCAGAGAGAGAGGGAGTCACAGACTCTGAAACAGGCTCCAGGCTCTGAGCTGGGAGTCAGCACAGAGCCCGACACGGGGCTCAAACTCACGAACCGCGAGATCGTGACCTAAGTGAAAGTCGGACGTTTAACCAACTAAGCCACCCAGGCGCCCCGAGAGAGATTTAATCTTAAGAAGGCTCCATACTCAGCACAAAGCCTGACACAGAGTTCGATCCCATGACCTGAGCCGAAATCAAGAGTTGGACACTGAACTGGCTGAGCCACCCAGGCACCCTGTGGGTTACCTTATTTCTACACATCTCCTCCTTATGATAAAATGAGGAAGTCAGTCTTCATAAATTAAAGATTAAACTTTTCAGCTTTTCCCGACTATTCTTACTGTTCTTATACAAAATGTGTGGTACCAAAACTATTTTAACCAGATTAAGTTAAGTATATAAAGATCTCCTTGAATCAGAAATAATTAAGGTTACAGCAAAACAACCAAATATATAAGAAAGCAATTCAACAGTGTAAATCTTAGAGCCATAAATCTAATCATGGCTTCTGTGATTTGGGATTATAAACTCAGATTTCAAAAAACACCTTTCCTCTAAATAAAAAGGTATGATTTCTATTAATCTTTGTTTAGAATCTAATAAAAATAACTGTCAGTTCACATTAACAAAGACATTCAGAAATAAAGTGATTAAAGCAAATATTAGGAAGATAGACTTCATCTTCCTGAAATGTTTCTACTCCAGAGAAAGGTTTTATAAGAGCTGTTTTGCCTTCCAAATGCTCTACACTGAACATCACAATCTAGATGATTGGAACCCCTACTTCAGTAGAAGACCTTACAAGGTTCATTATACTTATTATGCTCAGCCAAAGATGTATGTTCCATACCTACCAAGTAGATGGCAACTTTGCAAATTAATCTGCAAGAAGGTTGTTTAAACAACAGGTTCATTATTTCCTTTAAGGAAAAGATGTTCAAATGGAAAAAGTATCTTTGTGTACAAAGATCAAAATAAAAGCCTCCCATCCTAACCCTGAAAGGGAAAGCAATTACCTCAAACTTACACAGGCTTGAAGGTTATTGGGTGTAGTCATTTCATTTTCAGATGCATCGAGGGCCAGGGCTACTGGTATTGGTACAATCCAGGTGTCCTAATTTCAAGCTAAGACTCTTTCCACTCTATACAGAATATCCATTTGGGTACCCTCAAGTTAGAGAACACCATGGTGACAAAATAAGAGGGTGTGGGCAGCACAGATATACAAGAAATTCTCTAAGAAATAATGTAAAGAAATATTTCTCTAAGAAATAATGTAAAGAAAGAAATACTTCAGAACACAGAAACAACACATACACAATATTAACAACCAAGGAAAGTTGAAGGGGGATATAATCTTGAAGAGATTTGCTTACTTGAATTTCTATTTACTATTCTATTGTCTCTTATGCTACCCTGCACTACTGTTAGAGACCCAAAATACTCCCACTTTAAAGGACAATAGAAACATTTAATTTTGAAATAAAATACTCATGTTAAGAAACACTGGCAGAGAGAAAACAGTAAAATCTATAGGAAAAACACAAAACATACCTGTAAACTGATTAAGGGCTTGGAGTAAGCATGTCTGTTTAAGGAGAGCTTTCTTTTGCTTTTCCAAGTATCACTGGTTTCAAGTATACTCTCTTTCACTGATATTTTGTTCTCTTTCCAGAAACTTAAGTGAACTCCAGGAACAAATCTATTTTTCAGAATTATGGAAGAATGATTAAGAATGTCCTTTACAGGGGCGCCTGGGTGGCTTAGTCGGTTAAGCGTTCGACTTTCGCTTAGGTCATGATCTCGCGGTTCGTGGGTTCGAGCCCTGCGTCGGGCTCTGTGCTGGCTGCCAGCTCGGAGCCTGGAGCCTGTTTCGGTCTGTGACTCCCTCTCTCTCTGACCCTCCCCTGTTCACGCTGTCTATCTCTCTCCTAGAAATAAATAAAAAAACATTAAAAAAAAAAAAAAGAAAAAAGAATGTCCTTTACAGGAGGGTTTCCAAACACAGCAATTAACAAAGAGATTCTGGACCTCAAACCTCAAGGGAAGGGAAGTGTGTGGCTCTTTAAAAGGGTAGCCTTTTTGAAGAGGGAAAATCAAAGGAAGTAAATTACTGAAGTTTCTTACCCAAAGAGAGCTCTCACCATCACATGTTTCCTGTTAAATGAGCATCTGAAATGGTACCTCAGTAATAACCTAACCCAACCCAGTTGACTTGCATTAATAATTCCTAATGATTCCCTTCTACTGCACTTCTGCGCACTCTCAGCCACACCCAGCTGAAGTGAGGACAAGGGTCTCCACAGGACACTGAGCACCCTGGTGCCCCTGCCTGCAGTCACTTCACACTGGAGCTAGACCCCTGGGCCAGTCGTCCTCACATCTAAGACAGGGGTGGGGACAGAGTCTTCTCCCTCACTGACTCTTGTGAGGACTGGAAAGGACAGGAAAATGAAAGAGCAATACCTGGGAAATCTTTTCCTGTGAAATATTAAGTAATGAACATTCACACTCTCCCCACCCTTGATAAAGTGTTTTCATAGCACAACCCCATGCATGTCTTCTTTGAGTTTGTGAGGAAACCAGAGGTCTGTGTCCAGGGCTCACAGAGAGCATGGTCCTCACCTGTACTGGATGCCAAGTCTTGGGACCAAATGATCTGCATTCCTCCTGCTAAAATGGAGCTCCAATAATTACCACTTATTATGTACAAAATATACATCCAAATCTTGTTTAGGAAAATTCTAAGATAAACTCAAGCAAATAACTAATGTCCATTTTACAAATATTTTGAACCTATCATGTGCCAGGAAATGAGCAAGAAATAGCATCTGCCCTGATAGAGCCTAACAGTTGGCAGACCAATCTGAAATACAGTTACCAGGCACTTTAATCAATGTCAACTTCTATCAGTGTCTATACCATGCAAAGGAGTGTTACAATGACCAAGACAATTATCTTGGTGAGACTCAGAGCCAGGCACATGGTGCAGGCCAGCTTGGGAGAGCCATCTAAGACTCTTCATATAAATGCTGATGTTTGCATATAATTACTAAAAAAAAATGGACACATTCAAACATATTCCTCTGATGTCACTCTTATTTACATTAGAGTACGCGTATACTCTCTGCTGGGACACAGGTCAGCAGGAAAACCACAGAGCCCTGGGCATGGGCACTGAAGTATCACAATGACCATTGAGAGCCCTGCTGGAGGAGGTGACCCGTCTGTAACTGCTACAGGAGACAAAGGAGGCAGTACTGGGTGCAAGTGCTATGAGTCTTCATAAGGGAGCACCTGAAGACTGGCCTATGAGGAAAAGGCAGGTCCTAAATAAGGCCCAGGAGAAAAGCAAAGTGTTCTAAGCTTAAGGCATGGTGCATGCATGAATGGTGGGACAGAAGGCTACAAGTGCAGCTGGCATGGGGGCTTGTAAAGGACTTTTGTATCCTGACTCTGGGGTTAGTATTTGAGCATGCTGACTAAGCTTGGCTTTTGGTATAAAATTTAGCAGTACTTAATCTGTTACCTTGAAAACAAAAGTTGATTTAAACAGTAACTATTAATTGGGATGCCTGGGTGGCTCAGTTGGTTAAGCGTCTGACTCTTCATTTCAGCTCAGGTCATGATCTCAGTGTTCGTGGGATCAAGCCCCATATGGGACTCTGCACAGATGGCTTGGAGCCTGCTTGGGATTCTCTCTCCCACTCTCTCTGCCCCACTGACCCTGTGCTGTACATGCTCTCCCACAAAAGCGCCACCCCCCCAAAAAAACAAAACACAAAACACTTAAAACAATAACTATTAATTGGATTATTTTCTGAAATGTACCCCCTAACACAAAGTACTTACCCCTTTACTCTATCACAAAAGCTGAACAGAGAGCAGTGCTCTCCTCTCAAAGGAGGTAAATGGGTATTTGGACAATTGAGCCTGTCTTCTCTCTTCCTCATTCTAGTCCTTAGCCCCAGGCCTTTCCTGTTGTCTTCAGGGTTCCTAAATTTTAACCCGCCCTCTGAGCCCCCTTCAAAGGGGGCAGCTATTAGCCTACAGCATTCTGTATTAAGCACTTGCCAGTTAGTGTCTGTCTGGATCACCCCTGGCTCTCTTGCTGGTCCATGAGCTCTTGCAGGAAGTGGTCTATTTTTATACTCTTGGTACTGATGCCTGCAGGTACCAGAAATTCAAGATTAGTTCCTAACTAGTTCTTTGCTCTTTTTCCCTCAAATGCTACAGAAGTTTCTGAATTTATAGTCCTGCCACCAGCTCTTCCTCTATCTTAGATCCATTACAGGTACAGTAACAGGATAATCTTAACTCTCTTTCATTTTTATTACCTCTTCTTTTCTTCCCTCAAAATCTCACAGAGGCTCTAATTTTCTCTTGGATCAATGCAGAATCCCTAATAACAGGACCTAATAACATTATCTAGCTGACTTTAGTATATTCTGGTTTAGGATAAATCCAAAAAATTTAACACAGAGCTCACTGCTACAGCCACCAGCCACAAAGAGGCTAAACAGTTATAGAATAAATGAGTGAATTATCTTTTCAATAAGCCCTCTCATTTCCTATTTTGCAAACATCCCTCCTGATACTATATGTATGTCCTCACAGATAACATCTTACCAATTTGAAATTTTTTTTTAATGTTTTATTTATTTCTAGGAGAGAGAGAGAGAGAGACAGCGTGAGCAGGGGAGGGTCAGAGAGAGAGGGAGTCACAGACTGAAACAGGCTCCAGGCTCTGAGATGGCAGTCAGCACAGAGCCCGACGAGGGGCCGAACCCACAAACCGCGAGATCATGACCCAAGCGAAAGTCGGACGCTTAACCGACTAAGCCACCCAGGTGCCCCACATCTTACCAATTTGAAGATAACTTTTCTTTCTGGCAGGTCAGAATGTTTAAAGCATTTGTTTTCACTAACTTCTTTCATGAAATCGGAGATCAGCCAGTTAAGATCTAGGCCACTTAAACATTAATTGCTCCAATACTTGTGCCTGTCTAGTTGTCTGTTCAATGGGATGCCAATCAAGGTCAAAGATCATGCCAGCTGCTCCCTGTCATTCTGGACACTCTGGTAGAATCTTCTGTAAATAGTAAGCACTAAGTGCTCTTTAATAAAATTTTCTCTTAAAGGCCAGTCAACAGATCTAAATCAAATAGCACCTATAAGTTAGTCATTTTAGACACAGAGAGCTTAATAGGTTTTAACAAGTTGGGACATAAATACTAGTAGGATTGTGAACGGAAAGAACTTCCCCTCCCCCACAAAAAATTTAGCTAGCTGTATTTTCCATACCTACAGGGTTAACATATATTTTAGGAATTTTCCCTTTCAGTATTGTCATATCATATAAAACTAAAAACAAATAATAATCAACAATAAAAACATAAAGTTCATACGTAGAATTATAACATCAAAGTCATGTGAGTTTTCAGCTTATTTGACCTACTAAACCGCTGCACAGGCCATGCGGGAAGACAAAGGTCAGGGGACACGCCTTAGGAGAAGAAAGTCCCAGGAAAAATAGCCGGAAGTACTCTGGAAGGGAAGAGAGCATAGGCAGAGCTCCACATTCTACTCAGTAAGCATGCCTCAGAAGTGGGTTTTTTTGTTTTTTGAAAATGGTGTTTTTTTACCCTTTAAATTCAGGCTATTTTTCTGATTTTTTTGCTTTAAGCAGTCAGTTTGGGCATACAACTCCAAAAATATGTCAGAGAAATCCAAAAGATATGATTGTTTCTTTTGCAAGCCTTCTCAAATGAGGCTGGTGGACAGAGTAGTGTCCCGTGCACACTGGTCCAACAGCATGTCTGTCTGGACAGCTCTCAGGCCATCGGTCCACGTCCCTTGTAGGGGAGTAGTGATTTTCTCTCACTAGAAGTATGGATTAGATGAAATCTGGTAGCCAAGGTCTAGAAGACTTCATGACTTTGCCCAAACACAACTATTTTCCAACTGGCAAAAAAAGTTATTTTTCTGTATTAGATACTGGAATTATATAATTATAATTAATCATTTTAGTTTGAATTTGGGTAATAAACATATTTTGTTAAGGTTTATGAGAAATATATTTTGTTAGAGTTTATGAAAGTTGCTATGAAACAGAGTAATTTGGGGGAAAATAAAAGAGACTATTTGTGTTGACTGGGTGACTGACAATGCATGATATCACCAATAGGTAATTATAACATCCAGCATTCCTAAATGATCTAATAATTTGTTTTGAAGAAAGATAGCTTCTAAAATAACAAAAGATGGGGCGCCTGGGTGGCTTAGTTGGTTAAGCATCCGACTTTCGCTTAGGTCATGATCTCACGGTTCGTGGGTTCGAGCCTCGCGTCGGGCTCTGTGCTGACTGCCGGCTCAGAGCCTGGAGCCTGTTTCAGTCTGTGACTCCCTCTCTCTCTGACCCTCCCCTGCTCACACTGTCTCTCTCTCTCTCCTAGAAATAAATAATTAAAAAAAATATTAAAAAAAAATAACAAAAGACAATCTAAATATTTATATGGATATAATTAAATATATAAGTAAAGAAATTTATCCCAACTGGAAAAAAAATCACATATTTAGTCATCAACTTAAAAATAGTATGGGTTCCAAAAGTTTGTAAATGAACTATGTGCAACACTCAGTGTATTTCCTATGGGAATGTTGTAGATAGTAGTAAGGCTTCCAGGGTTACCCACAAAAAAGTAGATTAAATATTGGGAGCATATGTATAGAGTGCATGTGGTAAAAAAGCATAAACTTTACAGAGCCAGAGACCCCTGGACTGCAGTCCTGACTCTGTCATTTACCAGCCGAATCCCACAACAAGTTATGTACTAAATAGTCTCCAGCAAGATGTCAGCTTCCCGAAGCAGCCTCCGTCTGGCCTATGGGACGCCAGCAAACTTGGCGGCTAGAGCATTTCCCCTGACAGGGAGCCCACTTGTATCCTGGTATGCTCAGGTGGGAGTTTAATTAGGTGTAGAATTTATGTCAAGGAAGATGACCTCTCATATGGCCCTGAGAGCATTAATGCTATCAATATGTCAAGGTAGCCATACCACTTACTGTAACTACACAGTCTTTCAGATGCTTGTATTTCTCAAACTTAGGACTCAAACTGAGGTTCAGCCTTAATAAAGACAAGGTTCATGTGACCCAATTAAACTTTTCTTTTTTTTTCCCCATTAAACTTTCCACACATGTAGATATGCTTTCCAAATGGGCACCGCCCCCCACCCATACGGAAATTGCATTATAATACAGCTACCCTTTCGTAAACAAAAGGAAGCATTTGTTATAAGATAAATCTGCATGGATCAATAAAATGTTCTTGTGTCCATCTAACCATGGCTTATAGAGGATCTTTCTATGAAGTACATGTCTTTTGGAAAAACAAGCTCTTAGGCGGAGCCATCACTCTGGACAGTCCTATATGAAAGCCAGATGATACACAGAGCTGTGGCCTATGGGAATGCTGACTGCTCACAGTTCAGTTATTTTTAAAAATTTTTTAATTTATTTATTTTGAGAGCGGGCACATACAAGTAAGGGGGGGGGTGGGGTCGGGCAGAGAGAATCCCAAGCAGGCTCTGCACAGTCAGAGCAGAACCTGACAAGCGGCTTGATGTCACAACTGGGAGATCATAACCTGAGCTGAAATCAAGAGTTGGATACTTAATCGACTGAGCCACTCAGGTGCCCCAAAAGCTCACAATTCAGAATGACCATTGCTAGAATGTTCATTATGCAAACCAGAGGAGGATACTATCAAAACCTGCTTTATAATCAGAACATCATATACTCATAATGGTTTTTTCTCTCTCTCAGATATCGGTATAAGCTCAGATGTTAATTAATTAGGTAAAAAATTAACATCAAAAGAGTTAAAATAACACACAATTCAAGGAAGGAGAGATTACAATAAAATAGAGAAAATCCCAAATTTACTGTTTTTATATTAATTCTCTATATGATTGAATAGTATGATTAAAAAATGTTTCTTTTTTTCCCCTAATTTATAGATTTCAAATGATTACTGGAGATATAATAGCCACAGTTTGGACCAGATCTATGTACCATTCTACCTTGCATATCCAAAATCACATTTTAAGGTGATGTACCATGAAACTTAACGGAGAACAAAACTTTCTTACTATGGAAAGCAAAAAGATGTGACAACTTAAGAGTTTTAACAAAACTCTTATACAAAAGATTATAAACTGCCTGTACACTAAATTACATTTTCATTTAGATAAACTGACTCATGTGAAGCTGTTTTAGTTTTTAATTAGTAAGACATACAGAAAATAAATCTTTACAATTAAAACACAGATACATAACATTTTGCATTTTCTTAATTTTTAAGAAAATTGGGAATCACTAAATCTGCATGATTGTTTTTGTTGCTAATTACAATTTTTTTCCCCTAGAAGTACTTTATGGGCTTTATTCAACTCTGGCCTAGTTTTATAGGCAAACTCTAGGATCCTAGTTTATTGTCTTTAAAACTAAGAGATAAAACACTAATTAAAGGACCAGTCATTGCAGCAAACTAGATGCTATTACAGAATGTCCTCACCTTCCTCTGGTGGCCTTCTGTAGAACCTTCATTCCCATTAGGCTACAAGATTTCCCTTCCAACTGCTGGTCTTTCAAGATGGTGCCCTCAGAGTACACTTCACTGAACATTCCATAGGCATCTTGCACAAGAAGGCAGAGTCTACAAAAGAGTATTCACATTTTTTTTAGGAGATAGTTTTTGATTCACTATAGAGAACAGGATTTCTTTCTTCTACACTAGAAATCCATTGAAATCATCTTCCTGAACGGATAAGTCAGGGTAAATGAAGTTGAATTCAAATGTGCACTTTTAGATTTGTACTTACAGGTGTTTGGGTCACTATCCACACCATACAGAAGGAAACAGAATTCTCATTTGGTCTAAAACTAAACTCTAAGCCAAATGTGGTTTAAAAGTACACACAGACCATCCTTTCAAATAAAATATATTGCCGGTGCCCAAAGAAGAGTACCCTTCTTCCCCATTTTTATCCTACCTTTTATAACAGGAAACATTTCTATTTTGCATGGATGCTCAACAGAGAAAAAACCTTCAGTGTTAACATTATGATGAGAACAACAGTAAAGGGCTTTCTCTGAGAAGGTACATATTTACAGACACGAATAGCCCAGCAGGATAAAAACCAGTATCCCTGCTGGCAGCAACACAGACACGGTGGGTATCCAGTGACGTGATGTGATTCCCCCCAACTTTTAAGTTCAAAGGGAAGTACTTACAAAACCTCTTTTCTTAAAAAATATATATATATGGAGAGATGAGCAAGTAGGGGAGGGGGGCTGAGAGAGAGAGAAAGAGAGACAGAAAATTAAGGAGGTTCCAGCTTCTGCACAGCCAAGGAAACAACCCAGAAGATTAATAGGCAACCAACAGAATGGGAAAAATAGTTGCAAATGACATATCAGATAAAGGGTTAATATCAAGAATCTATAAGGAACTCACCAAACTTCACACCCGAAAAACAAACAACCCAGTGAAGAAATGGGCAGAAGATATGAACAGACACTTCTCCAAAGAGGACATCCAGATGGCCAACAGACACATGAAACGATGCTCAGCATCCCTCCTCATCAGGGAAATACAAATCAAAACCACATTGAGATACCACCTCACGCCAGTCAGAGTGGCTAAAATGAGCCAATCAGAGAACTCTAGATGCTGGCGAGGATGTGGAGAAACGGGCATCCTCCTACACTGTTGGTGGGAATGTAAACTGGTACAGCCCCTCTGCAAAACAGTGTGGAGGTTCCTCAGGAAACTAACAATAGAACTCCCTAGGACCCAGCAATAGCACTGCTAGGAATTTACCCAAGGGATACAGAAATGCCGAGGCATAGGAGCACATGTACCCCAATGTTCATAGCAGCACTCTCCACAATAGCTAAAACATGGAAAGAGCCTAAGTGTCCATCATCGGACGAATGGATCAAGAAGATGTGGTTTATCTATACCATGGAATACTACATGGCAATGAGAAACAATGAAATCTGGCCATGTGTAGCAACACGGATGGACCTTGAGGGTGTTATGCTGAGCGAAATAAGTCAGGCAGACAAGGACAAATATCATATGTGTGCACGTATAGGAGGATTAGGAGGAACTTAACAGAGGACTAAGGGGGAGAAGAAGGGTGAAAATGGTTGGGGGAAAGGGAGAGAAGCAAACCATGAGAGACTCTTGAATGCTGACAAAAACTGAGGACTGATGGATGTGGGGGGGGGAGGAGGAATGGGCATGGAGGAGGACACTTGTGGGGATGAGCACTGAGTGTTATGTGGAAACTAATTTGACAATAAGCTATTTGTAAAAAAAATAATAAAAGTAGTTCACAAATGGAGAAAAACTTATGATCACACACACACAAAAAAAAAAAAAAAAAAAGAAAAGAAAATTAAGGAGGTTCCACACTCAGCAGAGAGCCCAACCTGGAGCTTGATCCCTTGATCATGGCCTGAGCTGAAATCAAGAGTCAGATGCTCAGTTGACTGAGCCACCCAGATGTCCCTATAAAACCTATTTATTACTGAATTTCCAAACCTCTCACTTCATAATTCAGGTAAAAAGTCTTACTTATTATGATATGGCACATTCTCAGAAAATATTTACTGAAGTCTGAAAAAAAAATTAGGCAGCAAATAATACCACCAAATAGAGAGTGAGGAACAAAACTATTTTAAAGATGAGGGTATGCAGGACAGTACATGTTGAGGAAGAACAGATGACAAATGATGAACAAACAAATGCTCAGTCTGAAGCAATGAACTTGAAACAATGCTTAGAAACTAGACTTCAGATTAAGTCTCCCCTCCCAGGTCCACAGGGCCCCACTGGTTCACAAAAGAGGCAAACAGAAATTCTGTGTGAAGGAAACTACCTTTAATTTGATCATTAGTTGTCACGGAGTAAAATCAAATCAAATAAACTTGCACTTGAATAAAAATCACCTTGTAGGAAACAAACTACTACCTGGGAAGAATTAAAAAAACAAAAACAAAAAACAATAGACCTCTTGAGGACCTGACATATTAGATTAAATGATATGAAATATGGAATAACTATTTTAAAAAAGGAAAATCACAAAGATATAAATACAAGACAAAAAGCTGTATAAAATGACTTGGCAGGTATGGAGAATGAAATTAGAACTTTTAAAAAGAAAAAACTCCACTTATTGAAATAAAAATGTTATTAAATACGTGTAAACAAATGGTTACATGTACCTGAAGAGTATGGATATGTGAACTGCGTTACAAATTTGAACAAATTACCTAGAATGTATGTTGAGAAGTGAGATCAAAAACATGAGAGAAAAGAGAAGTATAGAGGATAGAATGAGAAAGTCTAACATTTGTCTAATAGGAATTTCAGAAGAACAAGAGAGGAAGGAGAAGCAATAATTTATAGATTTAGTAACTGGGAAATTTTTCCCCAGGTGATGTGAGAAATGAATCCAAAGATCCAGGAAGAAAAACAAATACCAAGGAAGATAACGAAAAGGAAACCAATCCTAGGATACATACTATAATAAAACTAGAGAATATCAAACACAATGAGAAGATTCTAAAAGCAAAAAGGGTGAAAAGACAAAGGAACAAAAATTAGATTTACACTAGCCTCCTCAAGAGCAATGAATGAAGCCAGATAATAGTGAACTATTTTCAGAATTCTGGAAGCCATCTCCACAAAACCATCTTTTAAGAATGATGGTAAAATAAAGACATTTTTAGGTAAAGAAACACTCACTACGCTGTCCACCTACAGAGCCTGAAATATTTACTAGTTACTAAGATAATTACTAAAATAATTTCTAAATTATGTAATTTAGGAAGAAGGACATTATTCTGAAAAAAGGTCTAAGATACAAGGACTACTGGGCAACCATACGTACAAAACAAACATAGTAGGGTAAAATCATATCACCACCAACAATATCAATTAATGTGAGGGGGAGCTGAAAAACTAGAAATGGAGAGCAAATAGGTCAAATTGGGTGACCAAGTTCAAATGTTTCCAAGTGCTCATATCACTCACAACACGATTAAGATATTAACACCAGATTTCATTAAATATTTACAGCTGGTAAAAATTCAAGAATAACCACCAGAAGAAAAGAAATGGGATGTATAAACTCCAAATTACTAGATGGGAACAAAACGGAATGGGAAATATAGGCCAAAAAACAACAATAACAACAACAAAACCCCAAAACAATTCCAAGAAAATGCAAAGAAAAAGCACACACAGAAAAAAGGGCAGGAAAATGTAAGATAAGATAATAAGTATAATGGTAGACACGTCTATGTATATTAGAAATGGAATAAAAATGATTTAAACCTGTCAATTAAAAGGCAGAGTTTGTCACGTTCAGTTTGAAGAAAAAAAGAAAAAAAAATGTTAACAGGAAACCTTCTAAAACAGAGAAAGGTTCAAAGGGTGAAAAAAAATGTTTCGGGTAAATATTAACAAAAAGAAAGTCAAAGAGGTAGGTCTGAGACTTAACTAAATAGATTGTAGGACAGACAGCATTATTAAGGATAGAGAAGTCACTAATATTGATTTTTTTAAAAAAAGCTTAATTTACCAGGAAGATACATAATTCTAAATCTTTATGCTCTCAGTCTCAAAATCATGATACAACTATAGAGAGAAGTAAACAAATTCAACACCATCATGGGGGATTTCTACATACCTCTGCCAAGTATTAAGTCAATCTGAGGAAAAAAAAATAATAAAGATTTGGAAAACTTGCATATATCTAAAAAGTCTGATTTGTCAGATAGGCAATCAGAAAAACTGCCCATAGTT
Organism: Proteles cristata cristata; assembly: GCA_017311185.1. Lineage (NCBI taxonomy): Eukaryota > Metazoa > Chordata > Mammalia > Carnivora > Hyaenidae > Proteles > Proteles cristata. The sequence goes on from JAESUZ010001610.1 coordinate 42,149, forward strand.
ACAGAAAGTGCATTCTCAAGCACACATAGGACATTTATAAAATGTGACCAATTGGTCAAAGAAACGTCTGAATGAATTTCAAAGAATCAGTATTGTATGGGACACATTGCCTACAATATAATTAAAAGGGAAACAAGCAAAAATGGGTACTTTTAAAAATCCTCCATTTGGAAATTTCACAGCATCCTTTTCAACTCATAGGTCAAATATGAAATCACAGTGGAAAAGAGACAGTATTTTGAACTACTGGATAAAAATACCAGATGCCAAAATGTATGGATTATAATGATGCTTTAGGGAATTTGTAGCCTTATATATAATAAAACACAATTTTCCTTTTCTATATAGATTTTTTTAAGGTTTATTTATTTTGACACACACACACACACACACACACACACACACACACACACACACACACACACACACAGAGTGAAAGCAGGGGAGAGGCAGAGAGAGACAGAGACACAAAATCTGAAGCAGGCTCCAGGCTCTGAGCTATCTGTATAGAGCCTGATGTGGGGCTTGAACTCAGGAGTTGGGAGATCATGACCTGAGCAGAAGTCGGAAGCTTAACTGACTGAGCAATCCAGGCGCCCCTCCTTTTTCTATATAGACTTTTAAATTGGTTTTCTTTAAAATTCTTTTTAATGTCAATTTATTTTTGAGAAAGAGACAGAGTGTGAGCAGGGAAGAGGAAGACAGAGGAGACACAGAATCTGAAGCAGGTTCCAAACTCTGAGCTGTCAGCATAGAGCCTGATGTGGGGCTCGAATTCACAGACAGCAAGATCATGACCTGGGTCGAAGTCAGAGGCTTAACCGAGCCACCCAGGGGCCTCTTAAATTAGTTTTCTATGTACTTATCATAAGTTCTATACCTCTGTCAGTTACCAAAATGTTCCTCTGTTCCTTCAGGGTGCTGAACCGTACAGGTGCTCTGCCTGGAAAGGACTCTCCTGGAGCCTCTACTGTGCTCCAGTCTGGACTGGTTAGCATCTACCTGTGGCATGGTAGTTATTCTGAGATCTCCTGTCAGAAAATCTGAGGGATTTCCTTTGCTGTATGTTTCAGCTCCTATTTTCCATATCTCATATCTTCCTTCTTAAAATTTTTTAAAGTGTTTATTTATTTTTAAGAGGGAGACAGAGTGTGAGCGGAGAAGGGACAGAGTGTGAGAGGGAGACACAGAATCTGAAGCAGGCTCCAGGCTCTGAGTTGTCAGCACAGAGACCGATGCGGGGCTCAAATTCACGGACTGTGAGATCATAAACTGAGCTGAAGTCGGATGCTTAACCGACTGAGGCACCCAGGCACCTCTCATATCTTCCTTTTTAAATTGGCTGTAAGTTAGTAGGTCACATTTTCTAGCTTCCTGAGAAGGGGGGAATGGGGATTAAATTTTTTTAAACCACTCATGAAATTTTCAATAAACTATCCTCAAACTTTATGGGTAGTTTGGCTGAATACAGATTTCTTAGATTGGAAATAAGTGTTCCATTCCAAGTCCAATACTGCTTTTGTCTTCCTCCTTTCTGTATAGGAGCTGAGCTCTGTTCTAGTTCCCAGGGTGCTGGAACTGGGGCCAGGAGAGATTGACAGCAGAGGGCATAAGGAAACTTTTGGGGGTGATGGAAATAGTCTATGTCTTCACTGTGAAGTGAATCTACATGGTAGATATATTTGTCAAAACCCACTGAACTATATACTTAAATGGGTGCATTTTATTGTATCTATGTAAATTGTACTGCATACAAATTATACCTTTAAGAAGTTGTTTAAAGGGAAAAAACGGTATAGAAGACAACTTGAAGAAAATTCTACTGGATAAATATAGGATAATTATGGAAAAAAGATTGGTACCTCTGGAAGTTGCTACAGTTCTAATTCATTGTGCTAACCACAGGCAAACAATGAAAAAGAATCAAATGGTTAAAAATCCATTAGAAAAATACTATGCTTTCCAAAGAGGCATTTCCCTTTGTCATTAAAGGGAAATTGTGATATAACTTTAAGCACATGTTTTCTTGTGCATCTTCCATACTGAAAACCACCTACCTAACTACCCACCTACATCTATCTATCTATCTATCTATCTATCTATCTATCTATCTATCTATATCTATCTACCTACCTACCTACCTATTTAATTTGACTGCTCTCTGTACTTGTTTTAAAAAATTGGCTTCATGCCCAGCATGGAGCCCAACATTGGGCTTAAACTCATGACCCTGAGGTCAAGACCTGAACTAAAATTAAGAGTCAGACAGTTAACCAACTGAGACATCCATTCAGCCATTTCAGGCACCCCTGAAAACCATTTACTTTTAGAGATAACTCTCAGAGTATGAAATTATAAGTATATTTGGATTTTTAAAAAAGGAAACAAATACATTATTAATGATTCATGAAACAGAACTTAAAATCTTACTTTTTTCATGAAATCTTCTCCATTATAAGGAACCACATACAAACGAACTATTAATTCCATCCTGAAAACATTAGGGTTGAAAATGCTCCCGTGTTCTCTATCTGAGCAGGCTCTCAATAAAAGCTCTTTCCATGCTTGAGAGACTGAATGAGGCTATGTTGTGAACACATACACACCAAACTCACATAATACCTAACTGTATACAGTGTTGGCAGAAATATTCATTCACTTATTCACTCACTAGTGCCTGCATTCAGAGCTCACTCAGCTTATACTTTGTAGGATATGTAAGGAGGGAAGGAGTCAAATAAAAATATAATTGAAAATCAAAAGATTTGAGCAACATTAATACCTAACACAAATATAATATATTATGACTAACTACAGCCTTATCATATTGTCTATTTAATCCTTCATCCAAGGAAACTAGGCATTACTGATAGCTGAGTAAAGTGAGGCTTAGACTGTTTTTAAAACACCCAGCCAAGACCGTGTGGAAATAACTGAACCAGGTCTTAAATGCAAGGCACTTGATTTGGTATTTTTGTGCCATAATATCACGTTACAGTAACAAATTGTACGAATGTAGAAGACTGATTAATTCTGTGGAGTGGGGCAGGAGAGAGCATCTCAGAGCAACTAGCATTCTGGTCTGCAAGCAAGCATCAAAAAGGAGACAAGGAATTAGCTTACGGCAAACTAGATGATGGCCCTCAACTCCACAATATCTTAATCTAATCTTTATAGAGAGGCAATGATTTCTCCTACTGCTAAATCAAAAAATTAGTCATAAATCATATCTAGAAGAACTTTATCCATTCTGCAACTTCAAAAGATACTTTTAAATGTTTGACAAGAATCATATTAGGATATTCGGTTCAGAATGTAAGGAATTTATGCTAAAATTTTTTAAGGCTGCTAATGTAATATAATGAAAAAGAAATACTCTTAAATCACTTGAAAACAATTTTATTAACTGTTCAATACTGTATGACTTTAATCCGAGACCCAAGTGGGAAAGAACACAAGATTACTCTTTCGTAATACTGTCCTATTTAAAACAGTTTGCTATGTGAAAGCAAGAATGGAAGTATACATTTATGTGTTGAATTTATAACGTCTTTTTTTTGTCCACAGACCTTTTTGTATCACACATAACCTTTTGGAGGAAGTGCTTTAATGTTTTTTTTTCCTCAAAGGCCTATTCACCTTTAATTACCCATAACCTATCTTGCCTCTCTGTTCCATGTCTAATTAGGGAGGCTAAGGCAAGCACTGGGGAATCAGGCTCCATTTCCTAAGGAGGAAACTCTAGACTTCCTGTGAGTGGTCTTATACCAGTTCAGTTAATGCCTGCTTGACTATACTCATGCATCAGGCACTGTTTTGTAAGCATTATTGTTTGTTAATATATGCAAAAGTCAAGATGAATATAAAGATCTCCATGGATCTGCTTTATAAAACCAGAAAGGTTTGCTTGTGTTGAGGAGAGGAGAGGAATTAGCTAATATTTTTTCCTTAAATAAAAGGAATTTCCCTTTTATCTCAAATAACCAAGGAATGGTGCTCACATTCTTCTGCCCTAGAGAGAGTTACTATTTTCCTTCTTCCTCTTTTTCTTCATGCCTGGCCACACATGCTTTCCCACCTTGCCTTGCTCACTCAGCGGAAGCTTAGGCCTGTGGTGGAGTCACTGTCCTCATTAGTTCAGATGGACTGGAACTGTAGCATTCAACAGTCCAAACCAGAGTTAGCTTCTCAGCAGCACACAAAAAACTCCACCCACTTGTTGCTGTTTCCTGCTCAGTAGATACTATCTCTTAAAATCAGTGCTAGTGTGACAGGTCTGAGCAGAAAAGGGCCTCCTGATCAACTTGTTTTTCCTGAATCACTAGAAATGTTCCCTATAAATCACATCAAAGTTTAAAAGAACACAAATGGCTTCCCAGGGAGTAAAGAAACACCATGTTAGTAACTCTGGGACCTTAAGAAAGTTACTTACTGTATGAACTTGAATTTACTCTTAACATGGGAATAAGTGATCCTAATTGAGAGGGCTGTGGTGAGCATTAAAACAGTGACACAGGGCTTAGCACAGTGGCTGGTACAAATAGATCAATCTTTCCTTGGCAGGGTCCTTAGGCCAATTTTAGTATAAGGTTTCCCCCTATGGTTCTTGAACATCTTTTGTTAGATCTACATCTATATCACTTATGATTTTGTTTGCTGTTTTAAATGGTTTTTCTTTGTTGTTGCTGCTGTCTTGGTGGTGTAAAGAAATACAGTAGGACTTTAAGATAGAAAATTTTTGTAATCCCTCAATCTTACTAAAGTTATTTGCAATACTTTTATGAAGTTTTATGTAATCATTTCCTCTATGTGTAATGACAACTTGCTTCAACCTTCCTAACCTTTATGTTTTTAAAAAATTATTATTATTTATCTTTTCTGACTGTTCTTTAGGACCTTCAGCACAATGCTGAAGAGAAGCTAGTGACACTGGGCATACTTATCCTGATTCTGAATAAAATGTTTTCAGAGTATTATAATTAAGAATGATGCTTGCTTTAGCATGCAAGAATCATGAATGATTCTTTTGGTAGATATCATTCATCAGGTTAAACATTCCTGCTTTGTGCACCTGGGTGGCTCAGTCGGTTAAGTGCCTGACTTCAGCTCAGGTCATAATCTCACGGCTTGTGAGTTTGAGCCCTGTGTTGGGCTGTGCTGACAGCTCAAGCTTGGAGCTGCTTCAGATTCTGTGTCTCATTCTCTCTCTCTCTCTGCCTCTTCCCCACCGGTGCTCTGTCTCTCTCAAAAATAAATAAATGTAAAAAAAATTTTTTATAAACATTCCTAGTTTGCTGAAAAATTTTTTAAATCATGGTTGGGTATTGGATCTTATGAAATGAATTTTTCATATTAATTGGAATGACTACATAATTTTTCTATGTTTTGTTTAGGATTTTTCTATGTCTGTGACTGGTACTGACCTTTATTTTTATTTTTCATATTAGATTTAATTTTATTTCTCATATCAATACTATTTATATCATTTTCATATAAGTTGACAGGGATTCTTTTTTCTTCCTTGGAAATTCTGTATAAGATTTGAATGATCTATTTATCAAAAGTTTGAAAAAATTTAGTAAATACACACACACACACACACACACACACACACACACACACACACACACACACACACCCCTCACATCTTTATCCATTCATCTATCAGTGGACACTTGGGCTGCTTCCAGATGAGTGAAGTTTACTAAATTTGAAATGTTTCAGCTACTGTTTCCTCAGATATTTTTTCTGCACCCTCCCCCCAACTTCCCTGCCATTCTGGCACTCCCATTACACATATGTTGGTGCACTTTATGGTGTTCCACATTTCTATGGGTTCTGTTTCATTTTCTTCATTCTTTTTTTTTAATTTTTAAAAAACATTTATTTTGAGAGAGAGGGAGAGAGAGAGAGACAGGGCATGAGTGGGGGAGGGGCAGAGAGAGTGTGAGACACAGAATCTGATGCAAGCTTCAGCCTCTGAGCTGTCAGCACAGAGCTGGATGTGGGGCTCAAACTCATGAACCTCAAGATCATGACCTGAGCTGAAGTCAAATGCTTAACCAACTGAGCCACCCAGGTACCCTCTCATTTTCTTCATTCTTTTATTTTCCCCCTAAGGATATTTGCTATTTGGGAGAGTTCTTCTTTTTTTTTTTTTAATTTTTTTTTAATGTTTTATTTATTTCTAGGAGAGAGAGAGAGACAGTGTGAGCAGGGGAGGGTCAGAGAGAGAGGGAGTCACAGACTGAAACAGACTCCAGGCTCTGAGCTGGCAGTCAGCACAGAGCCCGAAGCGGGGCTCGAACCCGTGAACCGCGAGATCATGACCCAAGCGAAAGTCGGACGCTTAACCGACTAAGCCACCCAGGCGCCCCAAGATTTCTATAATCATATAGAAATGATTTATTTTGGTGTCCCCTGTTTCTTCATAAAGATTGAGTATTTATTTATTTGGAGTCTACTTATTTTGAGAAAGTGAGAGCATGGGGGAGGGTAGAGGGAGGGAGAGATAGAATTGAGTGGGGCTCGATCTCATGAACTGTGAGATCATGACCTGAGTAGAGACCAAGAGCTGGACATTTAACCAACTAAGCCAAGATTGAGTTATTTAAAATACTTTGAATCTCTAAAATACTCTGTAGTCATAAATTTGAGATTAGGTTTTAACATCCTATTGAAATTACCATACTCTTTTCAGGAAGAATTTTAAATTTGACAAAAGTCTTAAAACTATGTAATGTCCCTGGGTAGCTCACTTGGTTGAACATCTTACTTCAGCTCAGGTCATGATTTCGCTGTTCCCAACTTCGAGTCCCGTGTTGGGCTCTGTGCTGACAGCCAAAGCCTGGAGCCTGTTTCAGACTCTGTGTCTCCTTCTCTTTCTTTCTCTCTCTCTGCCCCTCCCTTGCTCATGCTCTGTCTCTCTCTCAAAAATAAACATTAAAACAATTTTAAAAAAACAATATGTAATTTGTCACAAATTTGTGTGTCATCTTTGTGCAGGGGCTATAGTAATTTCTGCACCATTCCAATTTTAGCATAAGTGGTGCCAACGTGAGCACTCTACATTTTGTTTTCTCTCTTTCTCTCTTTCACATTGTGCAAGTTCAATTAGTCTGGATTCACATTCACAAACTTCCTTCTGTCAGCTCAAATCTACTGGTAAGCCTATGTAGTGAAGTTTTCATTTTGGTTATTACACTTTCTAACTCCAGAATTCCTTTTTTTTTTTTTATAGTTTGAATCTTTTAAAAAAATGTTTATTTATGTTTGAGAGAGAGGGAGAGGGAGAGAGGGGGAGAAAGAGAGAAAGAGAGTGGGGGGAATCCAAAGTGGGCTCTGCATTGACAGCAGTGAGCCAAATGTGGGGCTCAAACTCATTAATTGCAAGATCATAACTTGAGCTGAAGTCAGAATCAATCAAATGAGCCATCCAAGTACTTCTATAGTTTGTATCTTTTTATTGATATTCTCCATTTGACTAGACACTGTCAACAAATCATCCTTTAATTCCTGAGACATGGTTTTCCTGAATTCTCTGAATATATTTATAATGGCTGTTTTGAAATTTTTTGTGTACTAAGTCCAACATGTGGGCCCCTTCAATTGCCTGCACTTTTCCCCTCCTGTTTGTGGGTCATACTTTCTTGTTTCTTCATAAATATTGTAATTTTTTGTCAACAACTGAGCATTTTTGACAATGTATTGTGGCAACTCTAGATAGGGATAACTCGTCTACCCCAGGGGCTGATAATGTTATTATTTGCATGTTAGTTAATCAGTTGTTTAGTGACTTGTCTGAACTACTTTTTCCTGCAGGCTTAAGTATGTAATGTTCCTGCTCAGATTTTTTGTTTGTTTGTTTGTTTTTAATCTTTCTACATGGCTACCTAGGGGTTGCCCCTAGGTCAGCATAAGCCACTTTGAAAGGTTGTGCTTAAGCTCCCTTGGAAGTTAGATTTTTCCTCTATGCCACTGGATGATAGACCTTAGAGGTTGATATCATGATTCAAGGAGGTAGGTTTTTGGCCTCATCGCTCTCCATCAGCCAGGACTTGTATGACTCCCTATGAATCACTCCTGTGAGGGCATGGCCTCGGGCCTGCCAGACTGCTAGGGATGCGTCTCATTTGTTTTATTTATTTATTTATTTTTTACAAATAGTTTATTGTCAAGTTGGTTTCCATATAACACCCAGTGCTCATCCCCACAAGTGCCCTCCTCCATGCCCATCTCCCCCCACATCCATCAGTCCTCAGTTTGTTTCTCAACATTCAAGAGTCTCTCATGGTTTGCCTCTCTCCCTTTCCCCCACCATTTCCCCTCTTCTTCTCCCCCATGGTCCTCAGTTAAGTTCCTCCTAATCCTCCTATACGTGCACACATATGATATTTGTCCTTCTCTGCCTGACTTATTTCGCTAAGCATAACACCCTCAAGGTCCATCCATGTTGCTACACATGGCCAGATTTCATTGTTTCTCATTGCCATGTAGTATTCCATGGTATAGATAAACCACATCTTCTTGATCCATTCGTCTCATTTGTTTTAAAGTCTAGCTTCCTAGCAGTGGCTCTTGGGTCAGAGTGGCTTATTGTTTATCTAGTGTGGCTGGGGGTAGTGCTGAGGCCTGCATGCCAGTGAGGCCTATACCCCAATATTCCCTGTGGGTTGCCCTGATTGCTCCTGAGTGGGTGCAACTAAGCACACCCTTCCTGCATCTGGAAGTTTTAGTGTGAGACTAGGAAGGTTCTTCTTGGCTATGTCTTTTCCCTAATGCTCTCTGTTAAATTGCTGGTTGCTTGGTTATTTCCTTATTGACACAGTATCACAGAGCTATAGGCAGTCTTGGAATTGCTCTCCACCAAGATCCCCATCATTTTCAACAACACCTTTGGGCATGGAAACTGTACTCTTTCAAAAAAGTCAATTCTCTCATGCAGTGCCATAGGGTTCTTCTTCCTTATAACCTATTGTCCTCTGGGCAGAACCTCTGTGCCACTTCACAGAACTGGGGGTGGGGATGGAATCCCCTTCTCCTGGAGTTACACTTCTGATCTAGAGTGGGTGCTGAGGGTGGTGGTAGTGGCACTGGTCTGGGGCTGCTTCTCCGGTGTGGTGCCTCTATCCTATGGGTGAGCTCAGATAGGACAACTGGGCCAGTATTCTTGGCCCACCACACTTGGGGTGGAGTTGCAACCTGGGTTAGGAGATTCCCCTACAGTGAAACTGAACCCAGACTGTAGGCTGTGTGTGTGGGGGGGAGAGGGCATCTTCTTGACTGCAGTCCTGGAGTAGAGCCCCAGAACAGTCTTCATAAGACAAATTTGGTTGGTGGGGTAGAGATCATGGCTAAAGGGCCACAGACTCCTTGCTCTTCCTGAGGCTTTAAATGATTTTTAGGGGCGCCTGGGTGGCTTATTTGGTTAAGCGTCCGACTTTCGCTTTGGTCATGATCTCGTGGTTCCTGGGTTCGAGCCCCGCGTCGGGCTCTGTGCTGACTGCCAGCTCAGAGCCTGGAGTCTGTTTCAATCTGTGACTCCCTCTCTCTCTGACCCTCCCCTGCTCACGCTGTCTTTCTCTCTCTCTCCTAGAAATAAATAAAACATAAAAAAAATGATTTTTAAAGTTTTCTCCACTTAAAATGTTTGTTAGGGACAGAATCCACTGTGTCCTCACTCTGCTATTCCAAAAGCCAGTCTTCTATTTTTTCTTCAATTTATGCCCATGAGAAATTATGACCCTGTGGATATTTTTCATGTGCTGTATAGGAAAACATAATGGCTCTTTAGCCATTATTTAGAAGCTTTGAGAGTATTTGGAAACCTTACATCCTAAATTTGTAGACTTGAATGTGATTTGTTCTTTTTTCTTAAAAGACATCCTGATTTACTTGAACACAATTACTAAGTCAGACAAAAGAAATGCAGTGAGGCACAGAGGTCCACAGAGCCATGATATAAAGATTCTTAATAACAATAGCACTTGTGGGTTTTTCACTGTACAATAAAACTGTGTTCCGGCTTTTGGGTGGTGTTTAGTAAATCTATGATCCATTTATTTATGTGCTAAATAGAGCAGGACTTCTGCTGGCTCAGGCCCTCTGCAAGGTGCTAGGAACCTGGCAATGAGCTAAATAGACCCTGCTCTCTGTCCCTCCTTCGGAAAACATCTACTATACATATAAATATACAATCACAAATTGTGGGAGTGCTAGCAAGGCAATGAGCAGAGTGCCTTTAGGGACAACTTGGGGTGGGATGGTCTAACCAGGGTGGTCAGGGAAGGTTTCTTAAAAGAGTTGGGTCCAGAAGAAGGATAAGCCAATCATGAGAGAAGGCTTGAGGTTGAGAGAAGGAGACTTAAAACATAGAAAACAGCATGTACAAAATCCTATAATGGGAAAGAGCTTTTCCATGACTAAGAAACTGAAAGAAGGTAGAAAATAAGAGAGAAAGAATGAGAGAGAGAAGAAGAAAAAAAAGAGATTAGGAAAGTGGTAAAAAGGGTAAAGATTAATAATTGTGATTTCAATGCATTCTTTTTTTCAATGCCTTATTTTTAATTCAAGTTATATTTATAATAAAATAACTTAATAAAATAATAGATATACTTAAATATAATAAAATAAAATAACCAAAGTTATATTTATAATAAAATTAAAATGTTGACAAGGATTTGTAAAGAAAGGAGAAAATGGGATGGGAAGGAAAGGACTGAGCAGGGGTAGGAAAGAGAGGCATAGACCTAGTGGAGGAGTCTTGTGGTTGGATGTGGCTGGCACAGTGATGTCCAATAGCAGCTGGAGGTAAAGACTATGTGGCGATGGCCTGGTGGAGGCTGACCTGATAGGGAGCCAGGGATGGCAAATAACTGGCATTTGTGCTAGGCAACACATCTACCTTCTGCCATCAATGAGTCAAAAACAGGGTGACAGTAAAAGATGTTTGACAAAACTACTGTTTCAGAAATAGAACTTTTGGAACAGGGTGGAGGATGGCTTGAACAGACAACTTTAGAAAGGGTCTCCTTAGACCAATATGAGTTCACTGCTCTGATCAATGACAAATGTCTCATAGAATATAGTTAAATTGTAAAGTGGTGTTCACAGGCCAAGTTTAGCTGGTTGATATGTTTTCTTTGGTTTATACAGCATTAAAACATTTTTAAATTTATTAATAGAATAACAAAAATTGGGAGATTTATACAAATCTCAAATTTCCTGTTGTCTTAAGAAACCTAGAGCTCCGGCAACACTGGATCAACATTGGGGGATGAGGTGCTGGCTTGTCAGCTCATCCTGTGGACCCTGACCCCCCACCCTTGATCCCCAATCCTGGTATGACTGCTGTTCTCTCTTGGCCTCTTTGGCCTCTGTCAGCACGTGAGAATGCATTAAAAAAACATTTTGGGAGGAGACAGAAGAACACAGTCAGGGAAGAATCTACACTGGCCTAAGATTTCTTTTTCTTTTTCCTTTTATTTTTTAATTTATTGAGAGAGATAGAGAGTGTGCACATGTAACTAAGAGCACATGCAAGTGGGGGAGGGGCAGAGGGAGCAGGAGGGAGGGAATCTTAAGTAGGCTCCATGCTCAGCTCAGAACCCGACTGGGGGCTCACTCTCACTATTGTGAGACCATGATCATGAGATCATGACCATGAGATTGTGACCTGAGCCACTATCAAGATTTGGATACTTAACTGACTGAGCCACTCAAGTGCCCCTCTCTTGGTTACTCTTTAAAGGCCTTTCAATTATTTTAGTCTAAGGTATATTAGAGGTATACCTCTGCTTCGAGGTCTCTGAGCAGACACCATATCAGCATGTGGTCACGCTCAGCAGGAAAACCAGTTGACACTTGCACTGGCCTTAGTAAGGTCTGAAATGCCGTGAACTTAGTTGCTAGCCAAGCCACTTGGAGATTAGGAGATCTGCCATTTTACAGTGATGTGATGGGTCAGTGTTAATAAAACTGAGCTTCTACTTTGGAAAAGCAGGTTAAGTACACCTTTTCGCTTTCCTGCCACAGAATACCCACTGGACAAGGCAGATGCGCACATTCAGTAATCCCAAATCTGTGCTGCCAGTGACAGGCAAGCGAGGGCTCAAGCCTGGGTGATTTTCCATACTCCACATGGCACTGAGCATTGCTGGTGGGGACCATACACCTAGCATGAGAGGGGCACTGCTATTTTTAGCAGTGATTAACTTAGAACAGCAGAGAGAAAATGTGTCCCAGGGAGGAAAAGAGATGTTAGAGGTGTAAATATGAGCCTCCGAGCTGCATTCATCCCATGAGACAGACTTTGCCATTCAAAATTCATGGAATAAAAATCTGGCAAATGAATGCCACTTATTTAAAATCAATGTTCCACCCATGCTTAAAATGTGGACCCTGATCCACATAAGATCCTGACTCTCATTGTCATGATTTTAAGCATGTGGTGCCGGGGAACGGCAGGTCTGGAGAAGAAGGGCTCTCTTTTGAGCTCTGCTGCTGACGGATGTGGGCCCCTGGCTACAAACCTGTACAATGAAGATCAACTTAAGTCTACTTCACACCTAGTAAATGCGTGCACCTACTCTGTGCTCAAAATCTTGGTTTCATTTGCTCACCAGGCAAACTCACTATTACAAATGCAATTAATGGACAAGATTGTTTTCTCCTGTCACATGCCTGCTCTCCTAAGTGTATAGTAGGTGCGTGCACTTTGGTGAAGGGGCTTGGAGCATGAGAGCAGCATGAGGGTACATTATCCCACACAGAAACGGTATTGCCACGTATGAAACCAACTGTGCCCGGCCTTGTGATGCTGCCCTTGTCATCCAGGTGACAGCAAGAAACAATCATGAAAATACCCGTGGTCTTCAGCTTGCCCCTGTCCCCAGTCAGACACACTCCACCCCCTCCCAGCTAGGAAAAGAAGACAGCAGTGAAAAAGTAGTTCAAGAATCTCCTGTTTCAGCCATCAGGAGTCATTTAGCAGGACTTTAATTCTATGCATTTCTGAGCCATGAGGGTGAGGCCAGGACCAAGTTGGAAGAACAAACTAAAACTGGTGCCAAATGAAACTACATTTGACGGTGCATTCCCAGCAACATAAAATAATACAGATAAGAGGTTCACTGTTCAATCACATTCACATCATGTTGGAAGTATAAAAGTCCACTATGGAGTTAATATTTATCTTTAAGAATTTCTTTTCCTTTTCTTACCAGCTTAATGGCACATCATGCTAATCGAGAAATACTTTAAGAATTCTAAAAATTCATGTATTGTTAAGCTGCAAAAGCAACAGAACAAAGCATGAGGGATAACATGAGGAAAACAAAACTGTTGATTTGTAGAGGGAGTTTCAGAGAGACTATAATTTAATTCCGCTTTGAAGTTTTAAATGCCCCTCCCCAACTTTGGAAAAATACTCATCTTTCCCCTTCTTTTCACTTACTGGCTCAGTATCATAGAAACACAAGTGAAGAAGAGAGAGAAACCATAGACTTGTGTGTGTGTGTGTGTGTGTCTGCACGCATGTGTGCGTGCATGCGTGTGTGTGTGTGTACGCATGTACACTGAGGGGGAGATTACGTGAACATGTGGGATGTTTGCCCGGGTTATGGGAGCAGTTCTTAGCAGTCCACCAAGAATTCCCGGAATCAGAGTCAGTCCGGCCGCTTTCTTCTAGGTCAGTGTCAACTTAAGCAGCCTCTAAAGATCAACAGGATCTTTCTCTGCACGTTATAATTTCTTGCTCAGTCTCTATTTTAAGGAAGAAATGGAAGAAATTGGATGATGAAGTGAGGGAAAAAAAGCAAGAGAAAGGAAGGGGGAGAGGGAAAAGAGAAGGAAGAGAAGAAAAGAGGTGTTTGAACATGAACAGGGGGAGGAAAAGTCACAGAAAAGAGGGAGGGAAGAGGAAACAGGAGGAGAGAGGGACAGCAGAGGGCTGAGTGGGTGGAGGGCCTTTCCCCATCTCCACCAACCCGCTCGACAGACGGGAAACCAGATACAGCAGGACATTGTGTTCTTCTGAAAAATAACCAGACTGCGCTCCTAAAGTAAACAGTTAATCCTGTTGTTTATCTTTGTAACTTGACGAGATGTTAACAGGATGATTTCTACTGCACAGAAATGTGGTTCTTATTCATTTAAAAAATGATATTTTCTCTTTGCTAAAATAAAAGTGTGACATACAAACTTTCTAATATCAATGAATGGGAAGGAATACAATATTTTTTTACTAAAAGTGACTTAACTAAAGGATGCCAAAAAAGTCGGAGAAAGGCCTTTTCTTCACTCACACATCCTATTTATTTTTGGAAAATACTGCATTAGTGAAATTAACCAAGCCAAACCAAAACAAAACCTGCTGTAAGCTTGGTCTATCCCAGAGTATGATTTGGGGTATTGCTTGTGGAGATAAGACTATAACTGGGCCAAGACAAGAGTAAGAAACAATCCCTGTTAAAATACCACCAGCATTCTTCAAAGAGTTAGAACAAGCAATCCTCAAATTTGTATGGAACCAGAAAAGACCCCTAATAGCCAAAGTCATGTTAAAAAAGAAAAGCAAAGTGGGAGGCCTCACAATTCCAGACTTCAATCTGTATTGCAAAGCTGTAATCATCAAGACAGCATGGTACTAGCACAAAGAATAAGAAGAGTACATTTTAGGGGTGCCTGGGTGGCTCAGTCACTTGAGCGTCCGACTTTGGCTCAGGTCATGGTCTCGTGGTTGATGAGTTTGAGCCCTGAGTCCGGCTCTGTGCTGTCACCTCAGAGCCTGGAACCTGTTTCAGATTCTGTCTCTCTTTTTCTCTGCCTGGCCCCTACTCATGCTCTGTCTCTCTCTGTCTCAAAAATAAATAAACATTTTAAAAAAGTACATTTTATATGTTAATCCAAGTTTGTCCATAGAATAACTTTTCAAAGATACATAGTTATTCTTATGCATTTTTTATTTCTAAGGAGGTAACTGTGGATTTACATGCAGTTAGGAGGTATGCTATGGAGCTCGCATGCACACTTTGCCCAGTTTCCCCACTAGTCTACTATTATACTAGCAAATAATCGTACAACATCACAGCTAGATATGGACATTGATATAATCCACCAATCTTACTCAGATTTCAGAAAAACACATTTTACTGGTGCTAGTGTGCATGTCTTTGAGTGTGTGTGCTCAGTGCTATACAGTTTTACTACCTGCGTAGGATCCTATATCCAGCACCACAGTCAAGACATTGAACAGTTCAAGGGCACTGGCTAGTTCAGTCAGAAGAGCATACAACTTGAGTTCATGAGTTCGAACCCCATGTTTGGTGTAGAGATTACTTAAATAAAAACAAAAACACTAAAAAAAAAAAAAGACACTGACCAATTCTATCACTATAAGAATCCTTTGTGCTGCCTTTTATAGCCCACTTCCCACTATCTCCCCACCTCCATCCCAACATCTAGATGCTATTAGTCTGTCCTCCATTTCTAAAATCTGCCATTTCAAAATGGTATAAAAACAGCATCATCCAGTACATAATCATTGGGATTAGATTTTTTCCCCCCTCAGCACAGTTCTCTGGTGATTAATCCAAGCTATTATGCCTTTCATTTCTCTAGCAGCTTTGAGACAGAATTTATATACCATAAAATTTGCCCTGTTAACAAAAACAGTAAGTGGCAAAATACATATAACATAAAATTTACCATTTTAATGTGTGCAATTCAGTAGCTTTAGGTACATTCATAGTGTTCTGCAACCATCAACACTATCTTAGTCCCAAACATTCTCTTCACCCCAAAAGGAAATCTCAGTCTACTAAGCAGTCTCCTCATCCTCCCCTCCCGCAAGGACCTAGAGACACATAATTGCCTTTCTGTCTCTACAGATTTGCCTCTTCTGGGTACTTCACATGAATGAAATCATGCAATATGTGTCCTTTTGTGACTGGTTTCTTTCATCTAGCATAATGTTTTCAAGGTTCATCCACACTGTAGCATATGTCAGTACATCATTCATTTTTGTTATGGAATATTATTCCATTATATGGATATACCATATTTGGGGGTTGTCTTCACTTTTTTATATTAATGAAATAATGGTGCTATGAATATCTGTGTAGAAGTTATGTGGATAGGCCTGCCTGGTGGCTTAGTAGGTTGAGCGCCCAACTACTGATTTTGCCTCAGGTCATGATCACACAGTTCATGGGATTGAGCCATACATTGGGCTCTGTGCTGGCAGCAAGAGGCCTACTTGGGATTCTCTTTCTCAACTTTTTTTTTAACTTTTTAAGTTCTATTTTTAACTTTCTCTAGGGGCTACACCAGTTTGCAATCCCAACAAGAGCTGGGATTTGCAATCCCAAATAAGAGTTCCTTTTCCTCTATAACCTCGCCAATACTTGTTTCTTAGGTTTTTTATTTTAGCCATTCTAACTGATGTGAGGTAATTTCTCACTGTAGTTTTGATTTGCATTTCCCTGATGATACGGAAATAAACCCACTACTATATGGTCAATTAATCTTTGAGGAAGGAGGAAAGAATATACAATGGGAAAAAGTCTCTTCAACAAATGGTATTGGGAAAATTGGACAGCTAAATGCAAAGGAATGAAACTGGCCCACTTTCTTATGCCACACATGAAAGTAAACTCCAAATGGCTAAAGACCTAAATGTGAGGTCTGAAACCATAAAAATCCTAGAAGAGAGTGCAAGCAGTAATTTCTCTGACATGGGCAGTAGCAACATTTTTCTAGATAGGTCTCCTGAGGCAAGGGAAACAAAAGCAAAAACAAACTATGCAGGCTACATCAAAATATAAAGCTTCTGCACAGCAAAAGAAATAATCAACAAAATAAAAAGGTAACCTACTGAATGGGAGAAGATATTTACAAATGACATATCCAATAATGGGTTAGTATCCCAAATATATAAAGAATTGATAAAACTCAACACTCAGAAAACAAAAAATCTAATTTAAAAATGGGCAGAATATATGTACAGACATTTCTCTAAAGAAGACAAACAGAAGGCCAACAGACAGCCCATGCCTGGAAATTTCTTGATGGCAGGGATCTTATTTCTTTTTTTTTTTTTTAATAGTTTATTGTCAGGTTGGTTTCCATATAACACCCAGTGCTCATCCCAACAAGTGCCCTCCTCCATGCCCATCACCCCACTTCCCTTCTCCCCCACCCCCATCAGCCTCAGTTTGTTCTCAGCATTCAAGAGTCTCTCATGGTTTGCCTCCCTCCCTCTCCCCAACTATTTTTCCCCTTCTTCTCCCCCACAGTCCTCCATTAAGTTCCTCCTAATCCTCCTATATGTGCAAACATATGGTATTTGTTCTTCTCTGCCTGACTTATTTTGCTCAGCATAACACCCTCAAGTTCCATCCATGTTGCTACACATGGCCAGATTTCATTCTTTCTCATTGACATGTAGTAGTAGATGAACCACATCTTCTTGATCCATTTGTCAGTTGATGGACACTTAGGCTCTTTCCATGTTTTGGCTATTGTTGAGAGTGCTGCAATGAACATTGGGGTACATGTGCCCCTATGCATCAGCACTCCTGTAAGGGATCATATTTCTGCCTAGAGCTTTATACTTTATAGATGATCAACATATGCTTTGTACACCAAGTTGAATTAATTGATGAATATTTATTCAGGCTTTTGGGGCTAGAAGGTATAAGACTTAGTTCCTACCTTCAGGAATAGTAATGGGTATTTAAAATGCTTTATACAGCTAATTCACAAGGTGAGACTTCTACATTGTTCTAATGTACAGGTGTGGGAAGAGAAGTATTAGGATCCTAGTGAAATATTGAATTAGAACAAGATAAATAAAGGAAAGGAGAGAGGGAGGAAGAGAAGGAGGGATCTTAGCTTAGAAAGTTTGTTACTCAAAATGTACCAAACTAACTCAGCACCCCTGGGCAGATTGTGTTTTGTTTTTTCTCATTAATTTCCCAACTCACTCTTGAATGAGGGATCATTTGGTATTCCCACTTTTTTATGTCTACCCATCACTGAAACCTAAAGAGACAAAGATTTATAACTGAGTATAGAGTAAGGAAAAAGGCACCAAGCAAAAGGCATAGCTCTGGTAGTGCCATAGATAAGTTATAGTATCCCAGTGCTTCTTCTGGATCACGAAATATTATTCTCAACCAGGGTTCTGAACGGGGATTAAACCCTAAAACTCTATGGCTGCACTGCATGTAATGGAGAAGAAGGACCCTTCATTGCATCTAAGTTGGGGTGCCTGGGTGGCTCAGTCAGGTAAGCATCCGACTTCAGCTCAGGTCATGATCTCACAGCTCGTGAGATCAAGCCCGCATTGGGCTCTGTGCTGACAGCTTGGAGCCTGCTTCAGATTCTGTGTCTCCCTCTCTCTCTGCCTCTCCCCTGCTCACACTCTGTCTGTCTGTCTCTCTCTCTCTGAAAAATAAATAATAAGAAATTTAAAAAAATAAGATGGTACCAGTTATGTACAGTCTTGGGAGAAATGAGAAGACGGTCATTTGAATAAGCTTCAGTGTTCTGTACTCCCAATGAGGGAGTCAGTCTAGAGTAAATGGACCTGGGAGTAAACAGCACTACTGTACTGAGTGTGCTGAAACAATAGGGAACAGTATTTAATCATCATTCTTAGATGACCTGCTTCTGAATCAGGGTTTCACATTCTAGGTTGACTAACTGGCCTACAAACCAGTCCTATCCAATGTAATGGCTTATAAATCATCTGTGTTTATGAAGTACATGTACATTTTCTACCTGCTCTGACCCTACCAAATAAAACATAAATTACCTAGGCAAAGCATACTTTTTGATTTTTTTTTAAATATCAAAGGTAACTTTCTAATATTTTCTGTAGTCCTAAAAATACCTGTTCTAGGAACAGTATCACTGAGAAAATATTAAATTGTTTTAAGATTTTTATAATAAGGTAATTTCATTTTCAAAGACTAAACCATATTGTTTACTGTACTGAGAACAGACAAGGGGTCATTTTTAGAAGACAACTCTATTACTCAGAGAGAAGTAAGGTTCTCATGTACGAAGTTGTTCCATTTCCAGCCTACCTACCTCAGTCCACAGGACTGCAAGCCACATCAGCTGATATTCCTTGCAGCTTCTAACCCAGCCTTAACTTCCCACCTACACTGGACACCCAGGACATCCACCACCTATGGATAGGTATTTGTTTTGCAATGACTACCATCTATCCTACACCTTTGTTCTCCATACACCAGCTTTTGCATGTAGAACAGCAGACTAGCACACTTTGAAAGCTCAGAGCAGTCTCCCTTCAGCTGGCAGCCTGCATTGCCCTCTTTACTGCCAACTTTCTACAAAGTATGGGCCTCACGTATTTCCATTTACTCACTTCTTATTCGCTTTTGTGATAATTTAGAAGTTTTTGAAACAATCCCAAATTTACTAAGTTTTAAATACAGTACAAATCATGTTTTTTCATGAATCATTTGGGAGTAAGTTTGTACAAACAAGGACTTTCTCTTATATAACTGCTCTACAACCATCAAGGGGAGGAAACAAACAGTGATACATCCCTACACCTAATTCTCAAACCCCATTCATGATTCACTCATTGTCCCAGTCATGTTCTTTGTAGCAAAAGGAGATAATTCAGAATCATATATTGCACTTATTAGTCATGTCTCTTTAATCCTCTGCAATCTGGAAGGGTTTCTCAATCTTTCTTTGACTTTCATGACCTTGACATTTTTTGAAGGATATAGGCCAGTAATTGTGTAGTACAGAAGTTTTCCATTTATGTTTGTCTAATTTTTTGTCATGAGGAGATTTAGCCTATGTACCACTGGTAAGGAAAACATAAAATTGATGCTGTGTTCTCCTGAATCATTGGCACACTATTTCAATTTGTTCCGGTAATAATGTGTTGATTTACTACTTGATTAAGATAATGCCTGCCAGGCTTCTCAACTATAGGTTTACTTTTCCTTCTGAAATTAAAAAACTATTATGTGGGAGATACTTTCAAAATAAGTAAATATCCTATCCCTTATCAAAATGTTAATTCATTCATTTTTATACATTAGTGTGGACTCGTAGATTCTTACACTCTGGGCTGCAATCCATAACTATCGTTTATTTTGATGTTTGGATTGTGCCAGATTTTGCTAGTGGCAGCATCTTGCAAGCTAGGCCCCGTGTCCTTCTGATGTCTCCATCATTCTTTGAGAAGGTTCTTCCTTTCTGACCTAATGAAATGTTCAAAGCTCATCTTATATTTTTTTTTCATCCAAACCTGAAATCAGTGATTTCACCAAGGAGCCCTGATTTCTTTCAGATATTAAAAGGCTAATTGGGGTGTCTGGGTGGCTCAGTTGGTTAAGCATCCGGCTTCGGCTCAGGTCATAATCTCGCGGTTCATCTCGGGGTTCGAGCTCTGTGTCCAGCTCTGTGCTGACAGCTAGCTCAGAGCCTGGAGCCTGTTTCAGATTCTGTGTTTCCCTCTCTTTCTGACCCTCCCCTGCTCATGCTGTTTCTCTCTCTCAGAAATTAAAAAAAAAAAAAACATTAAAAAGAAATTAAACAAAAAGCTAATATCTGGGTGCTAAATGTGCTCATTGATACGGGAGTACTGCCGCCTCAGGACCTCTTAGTAGACAGAGCTAGGGAATGTATACACTTTCTCTCTCTCACCACACACACAGCAAAACACATTTACTTCTGTTTATTCATCCATTCATCCATCTTGAAAACTATGAGTTTATACCACACCAGGTTCATTTCAGTTTTCTCCTTTTCTACATTTGTAACTCAGAGGTACCTCAAATTCAAAACATCTAAAACCAAACATAATTTTTCTAGTTCGCTCCAAATCTGTTCATGCACCTAAATATCCCACTTCATTTAAGGATACCATTTATCTTGATCCTCAAACCTTAGAAGACTTCTAGATTCTTCCTTTTCCTCCACCTTCCACATCCAATAATTCATGAATCCTGCCTTTTCCATTTCTCAACTATCCAGGTGTGCGCCATCTTTTTATTCATCAGCTTGTCTTAATAGATGAGTCAGACTTCTTGCTTTTCACGCAGGCACTTACAGTTACTTCCACTTGTGTTCAAAAACTTCCAGTGGCTCTTGTATCACACTCAGAAAAAACTCCAAAGGCTTTGCTATAGCTTTCCAGATGTTCTCATGAGCAGAACCCCAGCCCTATTCCATCTGCCTTCATCTACAATGTATGAAAAGCCACACTGGCTTCCTTGCTGTTTTGGAGACATGTTAAGCATGTCCCTGCCTCTCAGCCTTTTTCACTTGCCCTCTCTTCCCCTAAACACCTGCATGGTTTGTTCTCTCACCTTTTTTGAGATTTTCCTCAAATAGTATTTTCTCAGCAAGATTTTCTTTGATTCTTATGTAAAAATAGTAACCCCTTGACATTCATTATCCCCTTATCCAACTTTATTTAAAGTCATAACCACTATAGCTTTCTTGTATTATATCTCTTTGCCTGCTACCAGTCTTCCCCAATGTAATCTAAGTACCATTAGCACATATTTTTCATGGATTTTCTTTTTTTCTTGGTCTATTTATTGCTGTATCCCTAACACCCAGAACAATGTGTGATGCAGAGTAGGCAAACAGTAAATATTTGGTGAGTGAACATTTCCTCCTGGTCTTGTTAGTTACATTATGCAGTAGCTTAATATTCTATCATGTAGTATGTTATAATTAAATAATTCTCCTTATAATGGAGGTTTAGGTTGCTTCTTTCTTCCCCCCACTATAAGGCACTGCTACCATGAAGAACAGTGTGTGTGATTTTTTTTTAATTGTTTTTCATGAATTAAATTTCTAAGAATCTTGGGGTCAACGAGTTGATCATTATTGCTACATGTTATGTACTGCTCTCCAAAATAGTTGTAATGTTTACAAATTCCAAGAGCAATAATTATGTATAAAAAGTCTTATAATTTTTCTAAATTATATAATTCAAAATTTTAAAGTATTCAGAGGTATATGACACAAAGTTTCCCTCCCATTCTTGTCCTCCATTCCCCTAGTTTCCATATGCCCTCACAGATATTCACTATTGTTTGTTTTTTTACATATCCTTCTCCAGTTTCTCTTTCCCCATCTCCCTCCGCCCCGTCTCTGTATTTGAAATATAGCACATTTCAAATCTGCTCCTTGCTTTTTGTATTTAACCAATGTCATAATTTTTCTATATCAGTTCATAGAGGGCTTCCTCACTCTTCTTTCTGTGACTGCATAGATAGCTGTATGATATTCCAACACATGGATGTATTATAATTTAATTTTAACCCTCTAATGCATTTAGGCTGTTTCCACTCTTGCTATCCTGAACAATGGGGCAAAGAATAACCTTGTACTTTATATGTAGGTAGGCAAGTGTTCCTGTAGGATAAATTCCAAGAGGTGGAAGCACTGGGTCATAGAGTTCATGCATTTAAAGTGGACACAGCTGCACACGTGTGCCCACCCACCACATGCTTGTATGTGCACACCATCAAAGTCCTCGTAGTGGGGGTCATAACAAATTATTCTCTCTCCACCAACGTGAGAGGGTGCTCATGTCCCTTAACCTCTCCAAACAAATGTTACTAAAGTTTTGGATTTCTGCAAATTTGATAACAGTATATTTTAAATTTGCATTTTTGTATTATGACATGTTGAATATCTTTTGATATGCTTCTTTTTATCTATGAACTGTGTGTTCATATCCTTTGCTCATTTTTACGTTGGGTTATTGGCTTTTTCTCTATTTCTATGGGCACTCTGCATATTAGAGAAATTGGCTTCGTAATATGGATTGCAAATATATAGTCCCAATTTGCCAAACTTTTGACTTTGCCATGCAAATTTAACAGAATTTATTATTATTTTCTTTTGGAGGTTTTGAATGTTAAGTCACAGTTAGAAAAACTTTCACTTCATGAGGCATCTGGGTGGCTCAGTCAGTTAAGCATCCGACTTGGGCTCAGGTCATGATCTCGCGGTCTGTGAGTTCAAGTCCCACGTCAGGCTCTGGTTCGGATTCTGTGTCTCCCTCTCTCTGCCCCTCCCTTGCTCACACTCTGTGTCTCTCTCAAAACCAAATAAAGATTAAAAAAAATTTTTTTAAAAAGAAAAACTTTCACTTCAGGATAATTCTCCCATGATTTCTTCTAGAACTGTTTTAGTCTTTATCCTCAAATCTCTGACCCACGTGGCACCTATCCTGCTGTAGGATAAGGACACTGGTCCATCTGATTCCAGTTTTCCAGACGGTACAACTATTGTCCTTACACCACTTACTAAATGATTAATGTTTTCCCAGTTTTCTGAAAAATTTGTATTCTTTACAGAATTCCTTTGTATATCTGGGGTTTTCTTTTCTGTTCCACTGATTTATCTATTACATTAAGGGAGAAAAACTCTTTAATTTTAAAAAGTGGCTTTCATTCAACAAAGAAAAAAAAAGGGAGACAAATCAAATAACAGACTCTTAACTATAGGGAACAAGCTGATGTTTAATAGACAGGAGTTGGGGGTGGGAGAAATAGGTGTACACTTATCTTGTGGATCACTGAGTAACATATGAATCACAATACTATATACCTGAAATGAATATAACACAATATGTTAACTACACTGGAATTTAGAAAATTTTAAAAATTTAAGAAGAAGTGGCTTTCATTACTTTCTGCTTCTAACAGCCAGATGTTACCAACCTTATATATTTTGTGGGAAAAAAAAAGGAATTAACTCCCAGCTGGGAATTATTTCCCACCTGACTTTCATGTCCTGGTCTCTCTTCCACTACAAGTTCATATCCAATTTATTTTTTTCAGCTCAGTGTTGAATGGGACCTCTATCTCAGGAAAGCCATACTGAACTCTACACTCCCCCTGCTAAGTCCCTTGCAAGTACCCGCTACCTCAGTAACTGACCACCACCAAACCAATAACCAACCAGTCATCCTCGCTTTCCCTCTATAACCCCACTCCCTCACCAGCACTCTGGTCCAGCCTCTGGTCTCACCTGTCTGGTTTGCTGACACAACCTCCTAACTTGTTTCCTGTTCCTACTCTTATGTCTCCACATTCCATTTGATCTACAACAGCCAGAGCAATCTTTTCCAAAGTACAGAGCAGATCACATCAATTCAATTCCATACTTAAAAACTTTAAGTTTCCTCATCATGCTTGGCATGAAACTGCCTGCCTCCCCTCTATACTCATCTTCTGTCATGGCCCCTGAGTTCACTAAGCCCTAACCACACTAGCTTCCTTTCTGCTCCTTGAACACACCAATTTCATCCTTTTCTTTGCAATAGTTGATCTCTTTGACTGGGAAGTGTGTCTCCCAGAGTTTTTTCCCACTAGCTCCACCTCTTCATTTAGGTCTTACATGAAAGGTCTCCTTCCTAGGCTTTTCAAAACTTCCTTACCAGTCATTCCAAGTTTCCTTGATACTCCCACCCAGATTACTCCATATCACAACATAATATTATTTCCCATAATGGCAGCAATGCTTTCTGACCACCTAACTAAGGAGAGAGAGATGACTTCAGCCTCCATTCAGATTTATGCTGTGCTTGGCTGTCCTACCTCACCCTTCTTGCCAGGTGTGTAGGTTAAAGTGTGGCTGGGGAGGCTGACAGTGGAGGCTGCAATCCTCAGGGTCCTTCCTCACTGGTATCTAGTACTGGCTTGGCCATGTGGCTCGGTTTTGGTATGAGTAGGAGTCACTGTTAAGGACCATCCACCAGCACTCTGCCTTCAGTACAGCCAAGAGAGACTGAGGGTGGAGCCCACAGTTTCTAGAAATGAGAATACCACACCCTAAGCCTCTGTTGACACTGTTTAGAATTTAATTTTTAAGTTTATTTATTTATTTTGAAAGAGAGAGAGTGAGTGAATGGGAGGGGTAGAGAGAGAGAATCCCAAGCAGGCCCACACTGCTAGTGCAGAGCCCAATGTAGGGCTTCAACTTATGAACTGTGAGATCATGACGTGAGCCGAAACCAAGAGTCAGACACTTAACTGACTTGGCCACCCAGGTGCCCCTGTGCACAGGGGCACAGAAATAGCACAATTAAAACGCATCTACATGTCACTAACTATGATGAATGACCTCAAAAAGTATGTTGTTGAATAAAACATATCATGGAAGAAGGCATTTAATAATAGATTGACAGGATGTGTTGGGTATTGCTTTCTAAGGTCACAGTAGTATACAGCTGAATTAATATTTCATTTGGGGCAGGAAGGAAAGTCTTTCCACTTTGAATAACACCATTCAAAGATTTTTCATGGCAAATGCTTTTTTTGTTTATGATATATAGGAAACATTTCATTAACTAATGAATTGCAGCTTTCTCTAAATTAGATTATAGTTATAAACGTATGGGTTAGAACACTACATAATGCTGAAAAGAAAATAAAGAGTATTTTATCTCTTAATCATCTCAATATTAGTATTTTCCATCACAGATAGGTAGATGTGGGCTGAATCTGGCTTAAAATACATTTCACCCTAAAAGAGCATCCCAGTTTGTGTATGTACAAGTCACATTTTAAGGCCTTCATAAACCTCAGCAGCTCTCCTTTAGATATTGGCTGAGAAAACCAATATGCTAGCAAGGGTTGCCCCTGCAGTAAAGGAAAAAAAAGGTAGAATAAATAAGAGTATTCTAGATTCAGTACACAAAATTCAATATATTAAAACCCTCACATATGAATGAGATCCATTCCAAGACCTTGATCATCTGCCAAATTTACAAAGATTGAGAATATCTGTACATGTTCTTGCTTTCTACCAAACCACATTTTTGTTGAGTTTTCCATGAACAGACTCACATAATTCAAAACTGACTTTTTAACCTTCACTGCAGTTTCCTCTCTTATTGATTACCTTTTTAAAAATAAAAAACCACAAACACTTTACAAAAGTTACTGTTCAGGAGAGGTCCCACAGAAAATGATGCAGAGGTGGTGTGGGGTCACTGGCTCAGCCACATGCAGCAAGCCCAAGGCAAGCTCTTGGCCTGACAGAGTCACCACCATTTACCGTGCGCCTTGCATGGACTGTAGGGCCGCTCTCAGCCAAGGCTGTAAATGCTAATCTTGCATGTCACAGGCCACTCTGGTATGTGCACAGGTACCACGTGGCTGACAGCACCACACCAAGGCCCGTCATTGCCACAAAGATCTGCCATTGCTCTTAGACCCAGCAGTCCAAGCTGTGGCTAGGTCAGATCACATCTCCCACAAGTGCTGGTTTCCTTTCCTCTGCCCAATCTGCTGGCAAATACTCCATTTCACTTCACCACTAAGCAAGAAGCCGTTTAAGGAATCTGTTAATTTCTAGCCCAGCTAGCAAATTCCATGTGCCAGGCTAGGTAAAGCTGAGACATTAGGCAAGGCTTCCATTCTGGGTAATAGTCAAGTTCCTGTGCTTCATTTGGTCCATCCTCTCCTGAGTGTTTGTCCTTGCCACCTTAGAGGCTGAATAAGAAAAAACAGCTCTCAACCACATGAGGCATCCATTTGTGTGTGCTTTTAGAGAACTACCACTTTTTACTCAAAAGTTTGAAGGACTTTAAGTTCTTCAAACTTTTAAGTGTTTAGTACTTACTGTTAAGCACTTACTGTTTAATAACGTCACCATCATTGCGTACTTATTTGTAATGGTAATACTCTTTTAAAATATCCCATCTAACGAAGGTATTCAAATAGATTTTTTGAACTGAATATTGCTTCAGAGATAAAGCAGAAAATGAATCTAAGACAAATATAGAAATAAAAAGTATTCAGAAATAACATAAGTGTAAAAAAAAAAAGAAATAACATAAGTGTAAGCACAAGAGCAGCAAGTTGTAGAGAGAAAAGTGAGAATTGATTATTTATCTCCTTATCTATTTATTTATTAGAGAGAGAGACAGAGAGAGAGAGAGCACTCATGTGTACAAGGGAGGGGCAGAGGAGAGAATGTTAAGCAGGCTCCAATTGCAGCATGGAGCCCAACACAGGGCTGGATCCACAACTGTGAGATCATACATAGGTCTGGACCAAAATCAAGGGATGAACGCTCAACGCACTGAGCCACCCAGGTGCCCCCAACTTGTCTCATTTCTTAATATATGGAATATCTATGCACACTAAGATTTACTTATTTCAAAAACTTTTTAAAGGGCACCTCAACTGTGCATAACCACTTTTAGCATCTATTAAAGTTTCCCTTTTATTTATTTATTTATTATATTTTTTAAATAGTTTATTGTCAAGTTGGTTTCCATATAACACCCAGTGCTCATCCCCACAAATGCCCTCCTCCATACCCATCACCCCTCCTTCCCCTCCACTCCGCCCCATCTGCCCTCAGTTTGTTCTCGGCATTCAAGAGTCTCTTGCGGTCTGCCTCCCTCCCTCTCCCCCACTATTTTTCCCCTTCTTCTCACTCATGGTCCTCCGCTAAGTTTCTCCTAATACTCCTATACATGCAAACATATGGTGTCTGTGCTTCTCTGCCTGACTTATTTCGCTCAGCATAACACCCTCAAGGTCCATCCATGTTGCTACACATGGCCAGATTTCATTCTTTCACATTGCCATGTAGTAGTCCATTGTATAGATGAACCACATCTTCTTGATCCATTTGTCAGTTGATGGACACTTAGGCTCTTTCCATGTTTTGGCTACTGTGGACAGTGCAGCTATGAACATTGGGGACATGTGCCCCTATGCATCAGCACTCCTGTATCCCTTGGGTAAACTCCTAGCAGTGCTATTGCTGAGTCCTAGGGGAGTTCTATTGTTAATTTTTTGAGGACTCTCCACACTGTTTTCCAGAGGGGCTGCACCAGTTTACATTCCCACCAACAGTGCAGGAGGGTGCCCATAAAATTTCCCTTTTTAAATTGCAGCTCAATAGTTATAGTCTATAGCACAAGAGTTTATAGTTTTAATACTTGTTAGTAATATATTCAGTAATTTTGGGACTTTGAATTCTTTTAAAAAGACAGAACATTAAGTTAAAGACAGAAATATATTTTTGCGTATTCTGCATTTCATAGCTACTGGCATTCTAAAATGGAATTTTAAGAACTGTGGGGATTTGCTGTTTTCCTGTACATCCTTCATATATTATTACTGTTCTCTTCCTAGTGAGTTCTTTCTAACTCTTTTGGTGGATATGAATGATTCCAATTGCTATCTCTGTCTCCCTAAATTCCAGAGACTGGGAAGCAAATTCTAAGTGCCTGGGGTTCCCTTGTGGCTGTTAATCAAAGTCAGAAGTGCTACCAAGTCAGAGCACCCGATTTTGCTACTTGTGCTAGCAAGCCTAATAGTGACAAAGATCTCAGGGATTGATGGATTGCTTTGAAGAGTTAAAAGGCAAGAATGTGACATCTGGTTTGTTGATTCAGCTTGTAGCTCACACAGAGTGGTTCTAGAGTGGGAAGTAGTAGTGATAGCTCTCTGCTAATATAGCACCCTACCCTTAGCGGTGGCTCTGGAATTGGTACAGAACCGAAGCCACAGATATCTCGATGTAGAAGAGACAGCAGCTCCCATGGTGACCTGGTTCTTCAGTGTTGCTCTGAGAGTATTTCTTTAAAAGTTCAGTATAAACTGTTTCTGTAGTTTCCCCAATGATTCTATAAGCATTTGGAATCCTTTAATAAATCTTTCCGCTTAAGTTGGATATAGTAGACTTCTTTGTCACTGAGCCCGACTGATTTTCTTTGATATGTACATTCTAATGAACAGTGGAATGGTGGGGTAAGGGAACTCTATATATTCTTCTCTGGTAAATCATCAACAATTAAAAAAGCAAAAATAAAGTCAGGAACAAAATAAACTTGGTGTTCACTTTTGTAGAAATATTGTGTCTCTTTGAGAGGCCAGTGAAATCAGAAATGAACGATTTCACTTACCTAGCCTAGAAAGAAGACACCTAATTAATTTTTTGGACCTGGGCCTCTTACTATATAATTTTGAGGACTTGTAAGAAAACTCTTTGAAAACATTATTTACAATGTGTGTCAAGAATTTCTACATGGGAATCCATCCTGAAAAAATGTGAAAATGAGTGACACACACAAAAAAGTCAGAATACACTTAGATAATTCTATATTTCTTTCTATTTACTGCTTAGCACAGTTTTGATTAGGCAACCACAACTAGAATACTCCTCAGCGAAGAATTCTTAATTTTCATAAAAACAATATCTGATGCTAAAATTGCTCTCAGTATTTGACAGCCAGTAGTTAAAATACCTACTTCCTATCTGAACAAACAATATTTTAAGAAGTATTTGAGAATGCACATTTTTCCAATACCACAGTCACAGATTGTAGAAACTATAGCATCTGGGCACGAGAGACTCAAAACGAATGATAAGCCAGTCAGGGTAGCCTTCTTTCAAATAGGGACTTTCCATGAAGATGATATCCTGAAACAATTTAAAGTGTGTGATAAGGCTGGTGTGTAAAGAAGCCCAGCAGAGGAGATAAAGGGGAAGAGAGACCCAGTCACCATGGCTCACAGACAGAAGTTCTCCTCCTGAAATGCTTCATGATGTCAGTAAATTGTAGAAGTGCCATTTATGGTTGTGGTGATACCGAAAACTATCCAAGCAACAGAGAAGAAATAATAAATGAGCACAGTAATTTTAAAAAGCTCTCTATATAGAACAATTTTGAGTGAAGGATCTTTTCCTTGGGCTACAGACAATCCTTCCCAGTAGTCAGAGCTACATATCAAACATTCGAAAACAGAACATTTTTACTTCTAAAGCCCCTATCTGGCCATGATTACTGAAGCTAGTGTCATAGTTCTACAATGCTTTAAAATGAACTTGTGTTCAAGTCATTCTTAAACAAAAGGAACCTGAACTCCTTGAAGAAATGGTTGATTCTTTTTTTTTTAAATGTTTTATTTATTTCTAGGAGACGGAGACAGAGAGAGACAGCGTGAGCAGGGGAGGGTCAGAGAGAGAGGGAGTCACAGACTGAAACAGGCTCCAGGCTCTGAGCTGGCAGTCAGCACAGAGCCGGACGCAGGGCTCGAATCCACGAACCACGAGATCATGACCTAAGCGAAAGTTGGACGCTTAACCGACTAAGCCACCCAGGCGCCCCAGAAATGGTTGATTCTTGGACTGAGGCAGGAAATGTACAAGATCAGCTGAGTATCAAAGTACTCCTAACAAAACCGAAAACTCACAAGGACAGGAGTAAGGCAAGGAGACAAGGCAGTAGACTGAAAGAACTACTGTGGCAAAAGCTGGAAATTTGAGCAACAAAATAAACCAAATAATATTGAATTATCACCCAAAGTATAAAATAAATATTCACAAGTCCATGTTGATATAAGTAATTAAATAAGTGGGGAAGAATTCCAAGTAATTATTCCACTATCATGAAGGGGGATCAGAACATTTCCCTTCTTAGGTATGGGATATACATAGTGACTTTCTCCCAAAGACTTCACGATGGAAAGGGTACAAAAGTGTAACTTTACAGTGGAGAAATCTGACAAGAACTACCCCAGCTAAATGATCAAGGCCAATGTTAACAATGATTATTAATGTTGACATTATTAATATTAATAAGTATATGCCCTTGATATGATGTGATCAAAATGTCACTTCACCTCTGTGATCTTCCTCCAAGAACCTACAGCCCCAGTCTAATCATTAGTAATAAATCAGGTAAATCTCAATTAAGGGTATTCTACAAAATACTTGACCAGTGCTCCTCACAACTGTCAAGGCCATCAAAAACACAAGAGAAGTCTAACAGATTGTCATAGCCAAGAGGGGCCTAAGGAGACATAATGACTACATGTAATATACTATTCTGGATGGGATCCTGGAACAATGAATAATAAATGAAAATAGGTAAAAATCTTTTAAAAATGTGAAAAAAGTAAGGATTTCAGATAATTAAAAAAGCACACTGACATATATTCAAAACTAGTACAGGTCTGTGTCAGACATTAGGCCTAAAGCTGAGGCCACTGGTAGACATTTGATCAGTACACTGGGAAGGGATAATTCTATCCTATCATATTCCAGTTTTATTGAGATATAATTGATATTCAACACTGTATTAGTTAAAAGTGTACAACATAATGGGATAATGTTTTTCTTGACTAGCATGACTATTTTACTATTTTGTCACTAGTACATTTCCAAATTGCTTCAAGTTCAGATTCAATTCTATTTCTTTTTTTAAAATGTTTATCTATTGATTTTGTGAGAGACACACAGAGAGAGAATTCCCCAGCAAGCTTTCTGCTGACTGCATGGAGCCTTCTTGTGATCCTCTCTCTTCCTCTCTCTCTATCCCTGCCCTGCTTGTGCTCTCTCTCAAAATAAACAAATAAACTTAAAAAAAAAAAAAAAAAGATTTGGATGCTTAACTGACCAAGCCATGCAGGCACCCCAATCTTATTTCTTAGTATAGCATTAACCAATTCCTTAGAAAGCATTTCTGACTAAATTTCTCTACACATAGGGAAATTGTTCCCTCTGTAGGTGGGTTGTCTTGCCCAACACTGCATATAAAGCCAACAATTATGTCTGCCTGATTTTTACTCCTTGGGAAGTAGGTGAGCATGTTGGCTTCCTATTCCCTCCTAGAGGTCAGAGGCAGCTTGGCTCAAACAGCTTCTTCTTAGGGTAATCTGTTTTGTTATTTGATGCTTACTTATAGTTCTTCCACAGTTCTTTGATCTGATAATAGAGCAAACCTCAGGGTCCTACTCTCAGCTAGCATGTTACCTGATGATATACTGTATATGCTTTCTGGCTTTTATAGCCAGAAATATAAGAGATTCACTGGAAACTTTAGTTATCCCCATGGATGATAAAATTTTCCTCTAGCTGTTTAATACTTCATTATTCTATTTCTATGGGACTCATGAACTGCAAGCAGAAAACAGAAGCAGTGATCTTGTTGACACATGTCTTGTGAAAGGTAAGTCAGCAAATGTTGCAGGCACTAGGTAGCACCGGCACAGGTCCTGGGCCAGGAGCACAGTGCCTCAGGGCCAATCTAGCCAGGGCCCAGCAGTTAGGCTATCCTCTGGCTCAGGCGAGGGCATGATGCTCAAGGAGAAATCGTGACTGTAATGACTATCTTTGCTGAAGCCAGGTATATAAAGAGTGTAGGTTTTCCTCTTAGGGACACAGTAAGTCAGAACATGAAGTCTTCTCTTTCATTTTTATATTTGAAAAAAATTATTTTCTCTTTGTTTTTAAGAGCTGCATTTTATTTTTTTTTATTTTTTTTTCATGACATATGAATATATTTTATTTATTTATTTTTTTTTCATTTTTTTTTTTTACAAATAGTTTATTGTCAAATTAGTTTCCACATAACACCCAGTGCTCATCCCCACAAGTGCCCTCCTCCATGCCCACCCCTCTTCCCCCCCACATCCACCAGTCCTCAGTTTTTGTCAGCATTCAAGAGTCTCTCATGGTTTGCCTCTCCCCTTTTCCCCCACTATTTCCGCCCTTCTTCTCCCCCTTGGTCCTCTGTTAAGCTCCTCCTAATCCTCCTATACGTGCACACATGATATTTGTCTTTCTCTGCCTGACTTATTTCACTCAGCATAACACCCTCAAGGTCCATCCATGTTGCTACACATGGCCAGATTTCATTGTTTCTCATTGCCATGTAGTATTCCATGGTATAGATAAACCACATCTTCTTGATCCATTCATCTGTTGATGGACACTTAGGAAGAGCTGCATTTTAAAAGAAAACAATCTACATCATCTCATGCACAACAGGCAGCATGGCATGAAGGTTGAACAATAGCAAGTTGTAACACTTCTTGTTTTCATGGCCCTACTGGTTCTGTTATCACTCCTCTCCTACAGAAAAAGCATCTTAGCCTTTCATAGCTACCCACATAGCTACAAAAAGCAAGAGATGACACTGAAATATTCAGTAACATTTACTTTTTCCTTCATCAGGGAATTTGAGCAACTTTCTGATTGAAAAGATGACGTTTGGTTTAAAAATATGTTTTAGAGGAGGGGCACCTGGGTGGCTCAGTCAGTTAAGCATCTGACTGTTGATTTCGGCTCAGGTCATAATATCGTGGTTTGTGGGTTCAAGCCCTGTGTCAGGCTCTGTGCTGGCAGCACAGAGTCTGCTTGGGATTCTCTCTCTTTCTCTTTCTCTCTCTGCCCCTCTCCTACTCTCTTTCTCTCTCTTAAAAAAAAAAAAAGTTGTGTTTTTTTTTTTAAGAGGAGCCTGGCTGGTTCAGTTAGTAGAGCATGTGACTCTTGATCTCAGGGACATGAGTTCAAGCCCCATGCTGGGTGTGGAGATTACTTAAAAAAAATAAAAATAAATAAAAATGTTTTAGACATCACAAGATAGTGTTATTAATTTTTCTAAACACCTGATTACAGACACCTGTTTCAACAGCTGGGTTCTTTACAAGTGGAGCTGACAGTAAATTACTCATACTTCAAATAAAAAGTCATAACTTATATTTTTTCTCTTATCCATACCAGTGCAGGTTTCCATTCCAATGAATAACTACTCTTATGCTCTCGCCAGTGGTTCTAAATGATCACTGAGCTATAGAATGTGAAACAAATTAGCTGCTATATTTATAAAATCAAATTACTCCATGCCCTTATTTGCTTTATAGGCTCAAAGTCAAATGGAGCTGGTTTCGAGTTCTAGCTTAGCCTGAGATGAGTGTTGTCTCTTGACCTTTCAACAGACTCTTCTGAGCAAGGGGTACACTGACATGCACTTCTCCAACTTGCTAGCCTTTTCCATTCCTGCTGTGGTGGTGCAGAGTGACCCAGCAGGTCCTACAAGGATAGTTTATGTGCCTTCTTTCACTGGTTCCTCAACAAACAAAAACATAAGCACTCGGCATATCGTAAATTTCCAACCAAATTCTCCTCTCCCCAACCGAGCACACAGTCAAATCGAAATGTTGCACAGAATGAATGAGGACAAAGTTTGCTGACATTGTTTGTGCTAGGAACAAAATGTTTCACGACCTCAACTTAAAAAAAGAAATATTATTATAAAAAAAGACTAGAAGAGGGTGGCTGGTCGGCTCAGCTGGGTCATGAATTTGAGCCCCACATTGGGTGCAGAGATTACTTAAACAAACAAACAAACAAACAAATAACTTTTTAAAAAGACTAGAAGAGGGGCGTCTGGGTGGCTTGACAGTTAAGTGTTGGACTGCCTAGTTTTGCCTCGGGTTATGATCTTGCAGTTTTGTGAGTTGGAGCCCCCATTAGTCTTTGAGCTGACAGTGAGTGTTGAACCTGCTTGGGGCTCACAGTCTCCCTCTCTCTCTGGGCCTCTCCCATTCGTGCTGTGTCTCTCCCAATAAGCAAATAAACTTTAAAAACAAACAAACAAATAACTAGAAGGTAACATACAAAATGATTATACAGGGGGTGAAATTAGAACAATTTTTCTATTTGTGCAAAATTTGAAAATTTCTATAGTGTCACTATATTGCTTTTATCATTTAAACTTACACTAAAAATATTAATGAACTAGGCTGTCACTTGCCTGGCCTTTTTACTTCATGCACAAACAGTGAAAGATTGCAGTATTGAGCAATGCTGTTTGTATTTTGAGTTTTGCCAAGCCTAGCCTATGCCTGGGTACCATGTGTTAACTCTCAGATTTCAGAGCAGGCAAAACTTTGCCGTTTGTTTGAAAAACATGGTATGGTAGTTCAACTGGGTATTTCACTATCAGTAGAGTCAATCATATTATAGAACATGTCAAAATGGAATTAAAATGTAAATAGCTGTTACGGTATGTAATGAAAAAAGTTGTGAAAAAACATTTCCTAACCCCCTGTCATTTTTCTAAAAATAGTCCATTCCAAGGGTTTAACTCAAAATATGTTCCATTTGGGTGCTGGGGAGGGGGATGTGTGTGCAGAATTCTCTTTTACATCTGTGACTCCTGCAAAAATATCTGGCAGTACATTCAGTTCTGTGTCTTAAAACCTCACAGGGCCAATTTAAAAATAATATTATAAATGCTCATGGTTATCATCACTTAACTAATCTAAAGCAATAAAACTGTTGGCCCTTTAGTCTTCTCAGATCATCCCTAGGTAATGGCTAAATTCTGGCCTCTGGTTTCATTATAAAAACTTAGTTTGTCACAGAGTAAATTTCATATAAACCAAGGTGCTGTACGAAAACTGCATTTTGATTTTCTGAATTTTTGGTGAATTGTAAACTTTGAAAAGTCAAACAAGAGTTACTCATCAACTTTTCATTCCTTTGATATATTCTAAGCAAATAAAATTCTAAGTCCATTTTCAAGATACAAATTTCCTTTATCACAATTTGCCTGATATATATTTGTGATAATTTGTGAAACCAGTACTCTTCTATGCTACATTTTTAAATTTCTAAAAAATCTTTTATTATTATTTTTAATAGTTTATTGTCAAGTTGGTTTCCATAAAACACAAAGGGCTCATCCCCACAAGTGCCCTCCTCCATGCCCATCACCCACCTACTCCTCTCCCCCACCCCCATCAGCCCTCAGTTTGTTCTCGGCATTCAAGAGTCTCTCTTGGTTTGCCTTCCTCCCTCTCCCCAACTATTTTTCCCCTTCTTCTCCCCCATGGTCCTCTATTAAGTTCCTCCTAATCCACCTATACGTGCAAACATATGGTATTTGTCCTCCTCTGCCTGACTTATTTCGCTCAGCATAACACCCTCAAGGTCCATCCATGTTGCTACATATGGCCAGATTTCATTCTTTCGCATTGCCATGTAGTAGACCATTGTATAGATGAACCACATCTTCTTGATCCATTTGCCAGTTGATGGACACTTAGGCTCTTTCCATGTTTTGGCTATTGTGGACATGCTGCTATGAACATTGGGGACATGTGCCTCTATGCATCAGCACTCCTGTATCCCGTGGGTAAATACCTAGCAGTGCTATTGCTGGGTCCTAGGGGAGTTCTACTGTTAATTTTTTGAGGAATCTCCACATTGTTTTCCAGAGGGGCTGTACCAGTTTACATTCCCACCAACAGCGTAGGAGGGAGCTCATTTCTCCACATCCTCGCCAACATCTATAGTCTCCTGATTTTAGCCACTCTGACTGGCGTGAGGTGGTATCTCAGTGTGGTTTTGATTTGTATTTCCCTGATGAGGAGGGATGCTGAGCATCATTTCATGTGTCTGTTGGCCATTTGGATGTCCTCTTTGGAGAAATGTCTGTTATTTCTTCTGCCCATTTCTTCACTGGATTATTTGCTTTTTGGGTGTGAAGTTTGGTGAGTTCCTTATAGATTTTGGATATTAACCCTTTTTTTAAAAAAATATTTTTATTTATTTCTAGGAGAGAGAGAGAGAGACAGTGTGAGCAGGGGAGGGTCAGAGAGAGAGGGAGTCACAGACTCTGAAATAGGCTCCAGGCTCTGAGCTGGCAGTCAGCACAGAGCCCGACACAGGGCTCAAACCCACGAACCGTGAGATCATGACCTAAGTGAAAGTCGGACGCTTAACCGACTAAGCCACCCAGGTGCCCCGGATATTAACCCTTTATTTGATATGTCTTTCGCAACTACCTTTTCCCATTTCATGAGTTGCCTATTAGTTTTACTGATTGTTTCCTTTGCCGTGCAGAAGCTTTTTATCTTGATGAGGTCCCAATAGTTCATTTTTGCTCTTGATTCCCTTGCCTTTGGGGATGTGTCAAGTAAGAAATTTCTGTGGTTGAGGTCCAGGAGGTTGTTTCCTGCTTTCTCCTCTAGGGTTTTGATGGTTTCCTGTCTCACATTCAGGTCCTTTATTCATTTTGAGTTTTTGTGTATGGTGTGAGAAAGTGATCTAGTTTCATTCTTCTGCATATTGCCATCCAGTTCTCCAGTTCTCCCTTTCTGTGCTACTTTTTAATTTAAAAATATGCAGTCATAGACATGTGGTTTTTAAAATTTATTAACTAATCCATGAAGTATTATTAGCAATATTAGGAGGTAAGACCCAAGTGATTATAAACAAACGCCTACATTTTAACTTTAAGAACTGTTTGTAAATTAATCCTAATACAGGTTTTCCTTAAAATACATCGTTATAACTAAGTTCAAAGCCTTAAATCAAAGACTGTGTCCTTTGTTCTTCCAGTGTTATAAGGTCCTGGGGCAGTCATAATTCAGGTCTGGAGGCTGCCTCAGGGAAGAGCAGAGACTTGGGCTCACATTTCCCCTCCACCATCTAGTACCTACATGATCTTCAGCTGTTTGAATGGTTGGAAATTTTGGTGCATGCACTGGGGTGTGCCTCGGTCTCCTTATGATTCCCTCCCTTCCTATGGAGTCCCTCATTCCTCCTGAGGATGCCTGGGGCTGGTCACATTTTTGCTCTCACTAGTCTGTAGGTCTCCCTTTAAGGCCCCCATTTCAGCAGGACTATGGCACTGTGTCTTCTTTCCAGTAGTTACAGCTGTTTTATGTTTTTTGACTCAAAAGTGTTAATAAATGGACTTGATCTATACCTCACATGAATAGTA
Source organism: Proteles cristata cristata (assembly GCA_017311185.1). Lineage (NCBI taxonomy): Eukaryota > Metazoa > Chordata > Mammalia > Carnivora > Hyaenidae > Proteles > Proteles cristata. The sequence continues at coordinate 79,713 of JAESUZ010001610.1, forward strand.
ACCAGTCATGTTGCATTACAGGTTCATCCAGAGTGCTGGAGGTTACAGGTCAATTGACATTAGCTGAATAAGAAATGAGTAATCTTTTCTCTAGAACACTTAGGCCATATGTACCTCTCCAGGTTGGATATGTGAGCTAAGATGAATGTGTAGGTAACTAAGAGAAGCTACATTTCCTCTTAAGTTCTACACTCTGGAAAGGTCAGGTCTACACTCATCAGAAGGCAGCTCCAAATTGCCCCTGGTAAGTATGTCTGTTACAATGTATAATCAATAATGGTATTTCACAGCAACCTAAAGCTCGCAAAGCACTTTATACATCTCTTCAACACTGTAAAACAGTGTGTAAATGTGTAATAAAAATATTATTCTCTCTGCTTAACAGTGGGAAAACTAAAGCTCAGAAGCAGTAATTAAGTTGCCCAGTGTCGTAAGACCATGTGGAGCACCAGAGCTGGCACTGGGATTTAGAGACTTTAAATCCAAATGCTAGAGTCTTTCCCACCCCTCTCAACTGCTTTTTGCAGGATGTACATTAAAATTGGTTTCAACCATAGTTTTATACTATTTACACTTTTTCATCATGTGCTTTCTATTTGCCCTCGTGTGCCCATTCTCTCACTTACAAACCAAAAATCTCAGTATACAAGGTTGTGATTTTTACCTTACTTTGGTTCACAAATTTGGTATATTCTCTGTATCATTTTGTAATTCAACGTGTTTGAGAGACAAAGTATGCAGAGAAATCCCAACATTTCTAAAAGTCACATAATTTTACCACATGGGGCAAGAGATATTTTATTTGAAAATTAATACATTGAGCCCTGTAATTTTACACATTCTTTTCTGTATGTAGTTCAAAAATACACAAGCATATATTTGTACCTTCAAGTATTATTTTGATGTGTAGGGTGGGAAGTTGAAACTGTAGGAACAGTGGCCTAAAATTCTCTTACCTTCAAAGGAAATACAAGACATAAAAAAATTTATCTATTTGTCATGAGTTGGCAAACTATGACCTATGGGCCAAATATTGCCTGTCACCTGTCCCTATAGATAAAATTTTATTGGAACACTGCAGTGCCCATCTGTATATTAGTGTCTATGACTGCTTTCACATTACAACAGCTGAGTTGAGTAACTAACAGAAACTGTGGTATGGCCTACCAAGCCCAAAATACCATGTTTGCCAACTCTTGGTCTACATAAATGACAAAAAAATTAAGACCTACTGTTGGCAGGCATCTCATCTTTGTTTTTTCATTTAATTCCCTAAACAAGCCTGTGAAGTGGGTGATAGTGGAGTACCTATTATCATAGTAACACATGTAGTCACCAAATCTCTAATACTGTCATACTTTCTTCTGGGGAAAAAGAAAAGTCGAAGGGGGAGAAGGGAAGAATCAAGGACAATTTCTTCTTAGGAGACCTATCCAGGCTGAGTCCTATGAATGGTGGCTGTATCTCTTCAAACAGCTGCTCTCTTAAAGAATCTTAGCCCTTAGGGTGCCTGGGTGGCTCAATTAGTTGAGTCGCTGACTCTGACTCAGGTCATTATCTCATGGTTCATGGGTTCAAGCCCCATGTTGGGCTCTGTGCTGACAGCTCAGAGCCTGGGTCTTGTTTCAAATTCTGTGTGTCTCTTTCTCTGCCCCTCCCCTGCTCATGCTCTGTCTCTCTCTCTCAAAAACATTAAAAAATAATTTAAAAAAGAATCTTATCCCTCATCTTTTTATGACTTAATTATTTAGTGCTTTTCAAAGGCCTAATCTCACTTGTGCATATAAATTAAATTTAAAAGGAGGATATATTTTCTACTTTCTGATGAGACTGATCTAGGAAGTAGCTGAACCCTATAGATTCTTGGCTACATTAGAATACTGGCCAAATTGGTTTATCCTTTAATCCCCAAACAAGCTACACAAGAATTCAATAAACACTGTCTATTCAAAATGTTTTCATTTCTCATTTCCATATCTCTAGATAGAAATGAACATATAATTAATAAATATAATATAAATAATATATATTCATTTCTATCTTTATTTAGTTTCTTCATTTCTCTATTAAAATTTTTAGCAATCATTTAAATAGAAATATGTGCAGACATATATATTCACATCTAGTAGCTATTAATGATTCCTAAAAAGTTAAGTTTTGCCTTTAGTTAGAGTTTAATTCATGAAAAGCTACAGCAATATGAACAATTCTGTTTAACTTATTCAGAAATGGCTGGGTAAATGATTTTCTACCCCCTATAGGATGATGATTCTTTGCTGTGACTAGAGGAAAAACAACTTTATCCACCCAATTTTTAAGATGCTGAGGGGAAAACATTCTAGCTGTCTTAAAAGTGTCATCCAAGGAAGCAAAATCTATGAAGGGTGGCTAGTTTAATAGGGAAAGCTATCTATATTTTTGAGTTCCTTGTTTGTTTTCAAGGATGAACCTTAGGGAGTTCCTGTATTTTAACAGAGCCATTCTAAATCACATCCCATGACAGACTGAGTGAGTTCATGTAAACACAGTCAGTGGTATCATGAGTAACAAAATCTGTTTCCATCAGAAGCCCTTTATCCCGCGTAAGAGACCTGTATACTAATAGGCAGCCCAGGCTAACATTAACCAGCTACAGCTGGTTCAATGCTATAAAAAGAACTAATGAAAACACAAACACTAAATCTCTATTCCACTTCAGCCAGTACGTCAAGCCTGCACAAAGACAACCCTTTCCAAATACTCTCTGTGAATGAACTGGCTGGGCCTGGTTTTCTGAAGTTGTTTACTGAACAGTGTGTGCAAGGACTCACTGAGCACTGAGGTGGGGGAGGGCAGGAATCCCATGATCTATTAGTACTCAAAGCCAACTTTCCGGATGATCTTGGATTTAATTCTATAATAAACAGGGGGCAGAGAAAAATTTCAAAGCAGGACTAAAGTCCTTTGAGCAATTTCTTAAACACACACACACACACACACACACACACACACACACACACAATTTGAATACTTAGGTTTTTGTCATGAAAATGTATCATTAAATTTGAGATGAACTGATGCCTTATCAGATATTGTAAATTCTTTTTTTGTTTTTACAAATAGTTTATTGTCAAGTTGGTTTCCATATAACACCCAGTGCTCATCCCCACAAGTGCCCTCCTCCATGCCCATCTCCCCCTTCCCTCCCCACACCCATCAGTCCTCAGTTTGTTCTCAGTATTCAAGAGTCTTTCATGGTTTGCCTCTCTCCCTCTCCCCCACTATTTCCCCCTTTCTTCTCCCCTTTGGTCCTCCGTCAAGTTCCTCCTAATCTTCCTATACGTGCAAACATATGGTATTTGTCCTTCTCTGCCTGACTTATTTCGCTCAATATAACACCCTCAAGGTCCATTCATGTTGCTACACATGGCCAGATTTCATTTTTTCTCATTGCCATGTAGTATTCCATCATATAGATAAACCACATCTTCTAGATCCATTCGTCCACTGATGGACACTTAAGCTCTTTCCGTGTTTTGGCTCTTGTTGAGAGTGCTTGGAGCATACTTCTCAAAACTAGAACAAACTATCCTAAAATTTGTATGGAACCACAAAAGACCCCGCATAGCCAAAGTAATACTAAAGAATAAAACCAAAATGGGAGGTATCACCATCCCAGACTTTAGCCTCTACTACAAAGCTGTCATCATCAAGACAGTATGATATTGGCACAAAAACAGACACACAGACCAATGGAACATAACTGAGAACTCAGAAGTGGACCCAAAAGTATACAGCCAACTAATCTTTGACAAAGCAGGAAAGAGTGTCCAATGGAAAAAAGACAGCATCTTTAACAGATGGTGCTGGGAGAACTGGACAGCAACATGCAACAGATATTGTAAATTCTTAAGTAAATGTAAATAATTTCTTATTGAGTTGCTTCCCAAGAGAAAGCAATCTTCTGACGAGGAAATTATCACTATTTTAATTCTTTATAAAGCCTAAAAGGTCCAGACTGTTAGTCAGTGCTAGAAGGGAACATGGTGATTTTCTCCCATCTTGTCATCTCACAGATGGATCATCTGGGGCTCAGAGGACTTGGGAGCCTGCCTGCCTTAGACCACACTGCTTGGTGGTATAAAACACCTGGATATCAGAGCACCAAAAACTGTTTCTCTACTCTATCTTGTGCTGGATATGGCTAAATGAACATAGCCAAGAATAAAATGAACAGAGTGCCTTACTTCATAATATCATGGGTTTTGACCTAGCTGAGTCTTTAAATGTATGAGGTTATTTGCAATGTTAACTGAAAATTTAGGGAGTTTCCTTGGCACTTCTTCATGTTCTTGAATAGGCTGAAAGTGTTATTCAATAAACTATTCTGCTGTATAAAAGGATTTTTGCCTTGGATATGCAGGGCTGATGCTTGGTGCCAGAGACAGTAATCTGCAGTGCAGATGCTAATTCATATGTCATCACCGCCCCTCCCCAGAATTCCAGTGCTGTACTTCCATCTGCCTGTGTGACATCCCACTAGGGTGTCCTGTCATCACCTCCATTTCTACATTCCGCTGAGGCGCTCACATGCAAATTAATGTCAGACACCAAACCACAGATACAGGAAGCTCAGAGAACACCAAGCAGGATAAATGCCAAACAAAAACAAAAAAACAACCAAATAAATCCAAACCTAAAACCCTACACCTTTGCCATATTATATTCAAATCACAGCAAATGAAGATAAAGAAAAAATCCTTAAAAGGCCAGCGTGGGTAAAAAAGATAAAAAAATAAATAGGGGCGCCTGGGTGGCTTAGTCGGATAAGCGTCCGACTTTCGCTTGGGTCATGATCTCGCGGTTCGTGGGTTTGAGCCCCGCATCCGGCTCTGTGCTGACTGCCAGCTCAGAGCCTGGAGCCTGATTCAGAATCTGAGACTCCCTCTCTCTCTGACCCTCCCCTGCTCATGCTGTCTCTCTGTCTCTCTCTCCTAGAAATAAATAAATAAAAAATATTAAAAAAAAAATAAACCACTTTACCTATAGATGAAAAAGCTAAGAATTATACCTAACTTCTACCTCAGAAACCACTCAAACAAGAAGAGTGTTAATTGATATATTTACAGTGTTGAGAGGGGAAAAAACCCACCAACCAAAATTCTGTACTCTGTGAAATTATCCTTCACAAGTGAAGGAGAAATAAAGACTTTCTCAGACACAGAAAAATTGGACTAATCTGTAGCCAGTAGACTTGCCCTGTAAGAAATGGTAAAATAGAAAGAAGGAAATCATTCTAGGTGTGAAATTTGGATCTTAAAGAAAGGAAGGAGTACCAAGAAAGAAAGAAATGAAGTAAAAAAATAAAACACCCACATTTAATTTTTAATTAATCTAACAGATAACAGTGTGCTCAAAATAACTATAGCAACAATGTATTCAATTATATATATCTATAAATACACCTTACATATATATGTATATATACATTTATGTATGCCTATAGATAAGTGAAATGAATGACAGCAAAGAAGGAACTAGAATTATTTTGTTATTATAAGGTACTCAAGTGGTCAGTGTTACTTCATAGTAGAAAATAAATAACTTTTAAAAAAGGAATAAAAAAAGAACTCACTTTAAATATAAAGACACATGTAAATATAAAGACACATGTAAATATAAAGACACATTTAAATCACCAAGATAGACCAGTCTGCGCTTTAAAACACAATGTAACAAACTTAAAAGAATAGAAAAATAGAAAGTATTTGCTCTCAGTGGAATTAAACTAGAATTTGATAACAGATAACCTGAAAATCCCAATACACACAGAGATTAAAGAACAAACTTCTTTGTTTTATTTTTTAATTTTTTAAAATGCTTATTTATTTTTGAGAGAGACAGAGTGCAAGCAGGGGTGGGGCAGAGAGAGAGGAAGACACAGAATCTGAAGTAGATTCCAGGCTCTGAGATGTAAGCACTTAGCCTGACACAGGACTCACAAAACATGAGATCATCACCTCAGCCAAATTTGGATGCTTAACTGACTGAGCCACCCAGGCACCCCACGAGCACACTTCTAAATAACACGTGGGTCATAGAAGAAATCCTAAGAGAAATTAAAAAATATCTTTAAATAAATGAAAGGGGAAACACAACTTATCAAAATGTGTGAGATGCTGCCTAAAACAGTACCTAGAGGAAATTTATGCCATTGAATGCATTATTTAGAAAAAAAAGAATAATATAAAATCTAAGTTTTGGGGCACCTGGGTGGCTTAGTCGGTTAAGCGTCCGACTTTCGCTTGGGTCATGATCTCGCGGTTGGTGGGTTTGAGCCCCGCGTCGGGCTTTGTGCTGACTGCCAGCTTGGAGCCTGGAGCCTGTTTCAGTCTGTGACTCCCTCTCTCTCTCTGACCCTCCCCTGCTTACGCTGTCTCTCTCTCTCTCCTAGAGAAAAAAAAAAAAAATCTAAGTTTTTACCTTAACAAATTAGAAAAAGAGCACACTAAATATAAAGTAAGCAGAAGAAAGAAAATAATACAGATGGGAGCAGAAATCAGTGAAATAAAAAACAAGAAATCAATAGAGAAAAATCAATGAAAATGAAAACTGATACTTTGAAAAGATCAATAAAATTGACAAGCCTATAGCCATATTAACTAAGAAAAAAAAGGGAGAGGACACAAATTACTAATGTCAGAAACCAGAGAAGGTATATCACTACAGATCCCATGGAATTAAAAGGGTACCAAAGGAATACTGTTAACAACTCTATGCCACAAATTTAATAGCCTACATGAAAAAGACCAATTTCTTGAAAGACATAATCTGCCAAAACTCACACAAAGAGGGACAGATGATCTGAACAGGCCTGTATCTATAAAAGAAACTAAATAAATAATTCATAATCTTTCAAAACAGAAAATATCAGGCTCAGCTGGGTTCACTGGTGAATCTGATCTAACATTTAAGGCAGATATTATACCAATTCTCTATAATCTCTTTCAGAGGATAGAAGTAGAAAGAATACTTCCTATTTCATTCTGTGAGGTCAGCATTACCCTAATACCAAAACCAGACAAAGATATTACAACAAAGGAAATCTATAAACCAATATATTTCTCTAAGATAGATACAAAAATCCTGATCACAATATTAGCAAATCATATCCAACAATGTAGAGCAGGAGTTTCATACCATGACCCCACCCCAGTGGGATTTTACCCCAATTATGCAAGGCTAGTTCAACATTTGAAAATCAATTAATGCAATCCATTACATCAAGGGACTAAAAAAAGAAAAATGACATGATCATATCAATAGAGACAGAATAGGCATTTGACAAAATCTAGCACCTATTCATGATAAAAAATTCTTAGTGAACAAGGAATAAAGTTGAATTTTCTCAACTTGATAAAAGCGTTACCTAAAAAAACCCTACAGCTAACATCATACTCAATGGTGAAAAACTAGAAGCTTTTCCACTAAGGTCAGATACAAGGCAAGGATGCCCCCTGTCACCATTCCTTTTCAACATTTTACTGGAAGTCCTTGCTAATGCAATAATGAAAAAACATTAAAAAAGGAAAGAAAATAAACTGTCTTTGTTTATAGATGACATGATCATTATGTAGAAAATCTGAATCAACAACAAAAAAAACCTCATGGAACTAACAAGTGATTATAGCAAGCTTGCAGGATACAAGGTTAATATAGAAACAACAGTTGCTTTCCTATATACCAACATCAAACAAGTATAATTTAAAGTTAAAAACATCAGGGCACTGGGTGGCTCAGTGGGTTAATCATCCAACTTCAGCTCAGGTTCGTCGGTTCGAGCCCCATGTTGGGCTCTGTGCTGACAGCTAGCTTAGAGCCTGGAGCCTGTCTTTGGATTCTGTGTCTCCCTCTCTCTCTGACCCTCCCCTGCTCATGCTGTCTTTCTCTCTCTCAAAAATAAATAAAAAACATTTTTAAAAAACCCAAAAATTATACCCCCTGAAATGAAAACACCTAGTTATAATTGTAACTAATTATGTGCAAATATACATGTGAAAAACTACAAATCTCTGATGAATGTAATCAAAGAACTAAATAAATAGAAATTTATTTTGTGTTCACGGGTAGGGAAATTCAATATTGTCAAGATATCATTTCTTTGCAACTTGACCTACAGATTCAAAGCAATCCCAATCAAAACCCTAAGAAGTTATTTTATGGATATTGACAAAGTGATTCTAAAGTTTGTATATAAAACCAAAAGGCCTAGAATAGCCAACACAATATTGAAGAACATCAAAGTTGGAGGATTGACAGTAGCCAACTTCAAGACTTAATATAAAAGATACAATAATCAACGTAGTGTGGTACTGGTGAAGGAATAGACAAATAGATCAACAGAACAAAACAGAGAGCTGAGAAACAGACCCCCATAAATATAATTAACTTATCTTTGACAAAAGAACAAAGGCAATACAATGGAGCAGACAGTCTTTACAACAAATGATGCTTGAACACTGAATATCTACATGCAAAAAATTAATCTAAAAGCAGACCTTAAATCCTTCACAGAAATTAACTTAAAATGGATCACAGATCTAAATGTGAAATGCAAGACTACAAAACTCTTAGAAGATAACATAGAAGAAAACTAGATGATTTTGGGTATAGTGTCTTTTTAGATACAACACCAAATAGATGATCCATGAAAGATATAATTTATAAGCTGGACTTCATTAAAATAAAAAATTTCTGACCCGTGAAAAACAATTTATGAAGAAAATGTGAAGACAAGCCATAGACTGGAAGAAAATATGTATAAAAGACACATCTGATAAAATCGTCTTATACAAAATTTACAAAGAGCTCTTACAACTCAACAGTAAGAACAAAAACAACCTGATTAAAATGTGGGCCAAAGACCTCAACAGATACCTCACAAGACAAACACACACACAGATGGGAAATAAGCATATGAAAAGATGTTTCACATCATATGTTATGAAGAAAATACAAATTGTAACAAAAATGAAAGGAACTACAAAAGAGCTCGAATAGCCAAAGCAATCCCAAAAAAGAAAAACAAAACTGGAGGTATCACAATTCTAAATTTCAAGCTACCCTACAAAGCTGTAAGCATCAAGACAATACGGCGCTGGCACAAACACAGACACGTAGATCAATGAAACAGAATAGAAAACCCAGAAATGGACCCACAACTATATGGTCAACTCATTTTCAACAAAGCAGGAAAGAAGACCATCTCTTCAACACATGGTGCTGGGAAAACTGGATGGTGACACAGGGAAGAATGAAACTGGACCACTTTTTTACACCATACAGAAAAATAAATTCAAAATGGATGAAAGACCTAGATGTGAGACAGAAAACCATCAAAATCCTACAGGAGAACACAGGGAGCAACCTCTTTGACCTCAGCTGTTGCAAGTTCTTATGTTGCCACAGGCAAGGGAAACATAAGCAAACATGAACTACTGGGACTTCATTAAGATAAATAGCTTCTGCACAGTGAAGGAAACAATAAACAAAACTAAAAGGCAGCCTATGGAATGGGAGAAGGTATTTGCAAATGACATATCTAGGAAAGGGTTACTATCCAAAATCTATAAAGAGCTTATCAAACTTAACAACCAAAAGACAAACAACCCAGTGAAGAAATGGGCAGAACATATGAATTGACACTATTCCAAAGAAGACATCCAGACAGCTAACGAACACATGAAATGATGCTCAACATCACTCATCATCAAGGAAATACAAATCAAAACCATGACATACCTCCTCGCAACCTATCAGAATGGTTAAATTAACTCCACAAGAAACAACAGGTGTTGCAATGATGCAGAGAAAGGGGACCCTCTTGCACTGTGGGTGGGAGTGCAAACTGGTGCAGCCACTCTGGGGAAGAGTTTCTCAAAAAACTAAAAATAGAACTACCCTATGTTTCAGGAATTGCACTATTAGATACTTACCCAAAGGAAACAAAAATACAGACTTGAAACCCCAAAGTTCAGAGCAGCATTATCAACAACAGCCAAACTATGGAGAGAGCCCAAATGTCCACTGACTGATGAATGGCTAAAGAAGATGTGGTGTGTACACACACACACACACACACACACACACACACACACACACAGTATTACTTGGCCATCAAAAAGACTGAAATCTTGTCATTTGGAATGACATGGATGCAGCTAGAATGTATATAGCAAATAAGTCAATCAGAGAAAGACAAATAACATATGATTTCATGCATATGAAGAATTTAAGAAACAAAACAGGAGGGGTATCTGGGTGGCTCAGTCAGTTAAACGTTTGACTTCGGCTCAGGTCATTATCCTATGGCTCATGGGTTTGAGCCCCATGTGGGGCTCTGTGCTGACAGCTCAGCGCCTGGAGCCTGCTTCAGATTCTGTGTCTTCCTTTCTCTCTGTCCCTCCCTTGCTCTCTCTCACTCTCTCAAAAATGAACATTAAACAAAATTAAAGGAAAAAAAGAAACAAATCATGAACATTCAAGGGGGGAGAAGAGGAGAGAAGGAAATAAACCACAAGAGACTCTTAAGGACTAAGAACAAACTGAGAGGTGATGGAGGGACATGGGAGGGAAATGGGCTAGACAGGATATGGGTATTTAGGAGGGCACCTGTTGTGATGAGCATTGGGCATTGCATGAATCACTGAATTCTATTCCTGAAACTAATAATGCACTGTATGTTAAATAACTAAACTTTAAATGAAACATTAAAAACAAACAAAAATAAAATAAATAAAATAAAATAGAAATGAGACACCACTACACATCTGTTAGAATGGCTGAAATCAGGAACACTGACAAACCTAATGGTGGTGAAGATGTGGAACAACAGGGGCTCTCATTCATCACTGGTGGGAACATAAAATAGTACAGTTACTTTATAAAAAATATTCTTCTGTTAAACATAACATTGCTGTAACAGTAGAACATTTCATTCCATTGTATAAGAACATTATACTTCTCTCCAATCTCATAGAATATACAATACCAATGGCGAACACTAATGTAAGGTATGAACTCTGAATGATTATCCTCAGTGAGGGTTAATTCTTCGTTAAAAAAAAAAGTACCATTCCAGTGAGTAATGTTGGTAAGAAGGTATAGGAGGCATCTCTGTACCTTCCTCTCAATTTTGCTATAAACCTAAAGATGCTCTAAAACAATAAATCTTAAAATAGAAAATGGGGAGGAATAACATAATTGTCATCTGACAGAATCAGGATTAAAACAATGAATTGGTTCATGGGATGAATCTGCCAAAAACAAAAATTAACAGAGACAAATATAAATATAAGGTGCTCCAAAAATAACTCCAAAGGCAATACAGAGAAACTTATCAGCAACTTCAGAGGCTTTAATACAGAAGTAAGATTATAATGAGAACCACGTATCAGCCTATTTAGGGCCATCATGCATAAAAGCAGATTCTACATGACCCTAAGAGAAAATGTCAGTTTCAAAGGTTGGAAGACCCAGGAAAAGAGATTTAGCCTCAAGATGGGAGAGAAATTTCTCAGAGTAGGAACTGTACATATGATGAATGGCCTGTGTTAGAATATGGTGTCTGCCACCAGAGAAGTTGAATTCTGCTTCAAGAGAGACTCAACTGTCAAATCAATAACTTGCAACTGGTATCGAGGGCCAATCTAACTCTAAGATTCCATGATTCCACAACATTTTTATTAAAGGCATTTAAACCCAAAACACCAAATTAAACCAAACCAAGGCTGAAAAATCCTACCTGGAAAGAAATATTCAGAGGTTCATTGTATTGAGTTGTATCTTGGAGAACATAAAGCTGACTCCATGACTGAGAATAACTGAAAGTAAGGTTCAGCTATTAAGAAAATTTAAAGCTGGCAATCACCTTCTGTTTTAGATAATTTATGAAAAGTTATTTTTTTAAAAAAATAGGTAATATATTCTAACTCTCCCTCTTCTTCTCAACCACCTGGTTCTCCTGCTATGGGACTACTAAATTACCAGCTTCTTATATATACTTCCAGAGATGTTTTATGCATCTAAAGCATTTACATCCATATTGTGCCCAACCTCTGTTTTAATTATATGTTAGTATACTTTGTACATTGTTTTGGACTTTGTTCATTTGCTGTAATAGTACATCCTTGAAGATCATTTCATATTAATACATAAAGAGCTTTCACATTCCTTATTTCTAAGTGACAGTATATTTCATATTTGACATGGACATGGTTCCTAAAATAAGTTGTAATTCCTTATGAATAAGCTGAAGACCAGTGGAATTAAATAATAACCATTACTTTTATTTTTTAAAATTCGTTTTGTGATGTTGGATTATTTATTTTATGCATCTGTGGCAATCAATGAGATCTCAGTGGTGGTATGGATCTGACCCATCTCTGCAACTGTAAATGGCAAGTGGCTTACAAAATGATATCGAGATCCTAGTAAGAAGTGGGGAGGGCTGAGAGGTGGATATTTGGGGTGGCAGAAACATCAAAGCCTAGGAAGGATGGAATAGGAGTGTAGTATAAGGGATATAATCCCCATCTCTTTGCTCCCTCCCTTTTCCTTTCTCTCCCATGAACCCAGGCCCCTAGGATTATGTTAGATCTGTCTCTGAAGCCAGAGGATGGAGGAGAGAGTTGGCTCTAAGTGGTCATTCTCCAAGCTCGCTTTGTTAGAAATCCTGTCTCACATAAGATGAGGAAGAGAGGCCATGACTATTTCCTTTTCCATTTTCCATTAAAGATGAGAAAACAAAGACTTCTCTCTCTCCCAACTCCTCTGGAGGACATGGGAGGAGAGGGCAGGAGAGAAGGGCTGGGAGTCCTGAGGTTTCCCATGAGACTACACATCCCATAGGCAAGGACTAAGAGTTTAGATTATATAAACATTACTGGAAGAGCTCTAATGCAGGATTAACACATGTGGCTGGGGCAAGATTGTCCGGGATCTGACTGAGACCCTGGCAGTGAAAGTTGGGACTGCTGACAACCCAATTCAAGTGTTTGGGACTAAACAGAGAATCCAAGGGGTCAAGAGAAATGGATGCCAGGACAGGCATTTTGGCAGTGAGAACAAGGATCAAGGAACAAGGCAGTGAGAGACTAGGATCAAGATGCCTGGATCCCAGGAGAGCAGAAGATGAGGACTGGAATGAGAAACAATAGCTGGGAGAACCCAGAAGTCTGGGCTCTGGAATAAGAGCAAGTGGGAATTCCAGGATCTCTGTCCACCTCCTCCTCATCCCTGCATCAGGCAGAGGAAAGGACAGGAGGGGCTGGAAAAGGGTTCAAACCTTGGGTTTAGTTCTCAGGTAGCCACATGAATACATTCAGGGCCAGACAGACACAGGAATGGTGGGGGAAAGAGGAATTTAGTGCTGTTTGGCCCTGCATGGGGCTGGGAGGGGTCAGGAGGCTGGGGAGGGGTGCTGGGACTTGGTCCTGGGGTTTTACAATAGAGTCCTGTACACAGTGTGTATGACCACAGCCCTCCTCTTCTTCCTCATCACTCTCCATGGAGCTCCCACCAAGTGCCTGCGGTTTCTCATAAATAACAACAGCACTTTGACGAGCGGCGCCCTATGTGCTTGTTGACAGTGCCACTCGTCCATTCTATCTTCTTCTCTGGCTTCTGCTTCTGAAGTTTGAGGGTTAGGCTCCTGTTCTCTCTGTCTCTGTCTCTGTTGTCATGGTAACCGTTTTCTCAGTGAAGGTCTCACTTACCTGGGCCCCATGGCTAAGGCTGAGGAGAGTAGTAGGGGAGGAAGGGGATGAAACACCCCTCCCTTTCTCTGTGTCTCTGGGGTTAAGAGAATCAGTAGCAGATGCAGAATAGCAGCGAAGACCCTCCAATTTCTTTCTCTCCTCCGGGGCATCCGCTTCCCCATCCCCAGGGATAACCTGTCCAACCTCATTTCCAGCTCCAATAGTCAGTTATTTTGTTCTTACCTCAAAGCACACAGCTATCTTTTTTTTTTTTTTTAATGGTTTTTATTTATTTCTGAGAGAGAGAAAGACAGCGTGAACAGGGGAGGGTCAGAGAGAGAGAGAGAGAGAGAGAGAGAGAGAGACAGACAGACAGAAACCGAAACAGGCTCGAGGCTCTGAGCTAGCTGTCAGCACAGAGTCTGATGCTGGGATCGAACCCAAGGACCACGAGATCATGACCAGAGCCGAAGCCAGACACATAACCGACTGAGCCACCCAGCTATATTTTAAAAAAATCTTACAATTATACAGAACAATATTTATAGCTTTTAAAAAAATAAGGCCTTGTATAGAGTCATAAAGTGTTTCTTAGTTAATTATGGGAAAATAACACATTTGTTTATCTTCTTTTTGTAAACTATGTTTTGAAAGTTTACAGTTACAAAATTAAATCATGAAAAACTACAGCTATCTGAAGGAAATTTAACTCCTGTTAAGAAAAATAACTCCTGTTCACCGTGCAGCCTATCCCTGGAAACATTGTATTTTATTCATTTTGAGTTAATGCATGCACCTAAAAAGGAGAAAAAAACACTTATAATTCAAATGATTCAAATTTTCATTAAATTTAGTTTGGTTTTCTTTTAAGGCTGAATAAAAGCAGCTAAAGTGTTTTGAAGTAATAGGATGACAGGAAAAGTCTTACAGTGATAGATACACCTTCTTACAAAAGATAAAGAAATGGAAGCTAGTACATTAATTAAAAAACAAAGTTGGACAAATCAACACAGGGGAGGGATTCTGAGCCAAACAAACCACAAGTATAAAAAGTCTGTTAACTCTGCAGTGATCTCTTGACTTTAGAGATTTTCATCCAACACAACTTTTACTGCCTAATACTTGGTGACTAAAGATACACTGTGGCCTGAAGGCAATTTTTTAGGGCAGCTGCCCTGAAGACTCAGGTGCATCTCTGGTGTGCTGGCATACAAAGCAGAAACCTAGCACCAAGAGTGTGCACATAGTTGCTCCAATAGAGACAGGACATTCATTCAAACATAGGATTTCCTCTCTCTCAAATGGCATTAAGTTATCGAAGGTCAGTGTATCATCCAGGGCACTACCCAATATGGAGGTGACTTTTGCTCATATGTCCTGAAATAACTGTATCAGGATAGGAGTTCCATTTTCCATTTCCTCTTTCTTGTAAATCCCATTTTTAAATGTTTTTTGGCACTGCAGTGTGATGTGCGACAAGAGGCACTAGATAAAGGTCTGCTAATTGAACAATACCTCTTATCTATTATGCTATTTAACCCATGCAAAAATAGGCCTTATTATTTCCATTTGACATTACCAAAGGGTGATGTTAGGTATTCTGATGTCCAGAATAATGTTATTCTCACTACATTTATGTAGTTATGTATTTATGTAGTTATGTTTGAGGAAGAAATTCCAACTGTAAACTTTCAATACAGAAATGAACATGAATAAGAAATGACTTTCAAAGACTTCTCAGAAATCTGGCTTGTATGTTACTTCTCTGATCTTGTAAAATCATACATGCTCCTGCTTCACATCCCTTCGGTACCAATGAAGGCAGCTGTGTTGCTGCAGTTCTGCTCCCAGGAGTTTATGAAATGGGTGTTAAGAAAAATTAATTTTTTTTAAAAGTAACTTCACAGTGTAGAAACCTAACAAACACTAATTCAGTTAACAAAGTCAACAACAACAGAGTTATGTTGTTGATATCACGTTGCATGCAGCCTTCATATGATATAATGAAAATGGCACTTTACCTCCATGATCCCCCGATCTATACTAGTGTAAATATCAGAAAAACACAAATTAAGGGATATTCTACAAAACACTTGGACAGAAATCCTCAAAGTTTTCAAGGTCATCAAAAACAAAGAGTATCTGTAAACTTGACAGTCTAAAGTAGTATAAGAAGACATGACAGTAACATATAATGTGGTATCCTGAATGGATTCTGGAATGGAAAAACGACATTAGAGAAAACCTAAAGAAATCAGAGTATAGTATGGATTTCAGTTAATATGGTATCAAAACAGTGCAGCAATATTATAGTATATAGTATGGCATAATAAAATATTATTAATATAGTATGGTCATAATATATATATTATTATATATAATATAATATATAATTATATTATTATATATATTATATTATATATATAACATATAGACTATAATATCAATATTGGTTTAATAAGTGTAAGACTATATCATACTAATATAAGATGTTAACTATAGGGGGTATGTGAGAACTCTATTACTTTTGTGAATCTAAAACTACTCTACAATAAAAAGTTTATCAAACCTAATTAAATAAAAAAGCAAAAGTATGTTTCTAAATTCCCATTACAGAAAATACTATTGCAAAGAAGGAACAAGTAGAATGGAACTAGTTCCGTAACCTGATGACTCAAAGCAATTATTTTAATAATTTGGTTATAACACACTCTCTACTAAGAATTATATGTAAGTAACTTATCTGATTCTTAACCATATAATGCATAATACAAAAACGTGGTTTAGGCTATGCAGAAGCAGCAATTGACAAAATCTAACATGCTTTCATGATAAAAACACACAACAAAGTAGGATAGGGAATGTACTCAACCTGATACAGGTCATTTGTAAAAAATAAAAAACACATTATATCCAATGGTGAAAGACTGAAAGTTTTTCATCCTTAAGGTTGAGAATAAGACCAAGATTGCAGCATTTACTACTACCATTTAGTGTTATACTAGAAATTCTACTCAGAAAAAGAAATAAATGGCAAATAAGCAAGAAAGGAATAAGTAAAAATATCCCTTCATACCCATCAGGATAGTTGTTATTTAAAAAAAGAAAGAAAGAAAATAATAAGTTTTTGCAAGGCTGTGGAGAAACTGGAACTTTCATACATAACAATGGGAACACGGTGCATTTGTTATAGAAAATATTCCAGTGGTTCCTCAAAAAGTTAACACAAAGTTACCACACGACTCAGCAACTCTACTTTTAGGGATATACCCAAGAGAAGTGAAAACACATGTCCACAGAAAAACTTCAAGACAGATGTTCACAGCAGCATCATTCATAATAGCCAAAAAGTAGAAACAACTCAAATATAAACCAGCTGATATATGGACAAACAAAATTTGATAAATCTATATGATGAAATATTATTCAACCATAAAAAGGCATGAAGTACTGATACATGCTACCACATGTATGAACTTTGAAATCATTATGCTAATTGAAAGATGCCATATTGTAAGATTCCATTTAAATGAAATATCCAGAAAGGTAAATACATAGACACAGAAAGCAGGTAAGAGGTTGTCAGGGACTGGGAGAAGGGTTTATATGGAGGGACTGCTTAATGAGTATAGGGTTTTTTTTAGCATGATAAAAATGTGTTGGAACTATATAGAAATGGGAATTACACAGCACTCCGAAAGTACTAAATACCACTCAATTGTATACTTAAACTTTTTTTAATTTTTACTTTGAGAGAGAGTGAGAGTGAGTGGGGGAGAGGAGTAGAGGAAGGGAGAGAGAGAATCTTAAGCAGGGTCCATACTCAGTGTGAAGCCCAATGCAGGGCTTGATCCCATGACCCTGGGATCATGACCTGAGCCAAAATCAAGAGTCAGATGTTCAACTGACTGAGCCACCCCGGCACTTCTCAATTGTATACTTTAAAATGGTTAATTTTATGTATTGTGATTTTCATCTCAATTAAAACATTTTATAGAAAAGACAATGTGTGCACACACACAAAATTCATGTTTTTTTAAAGTTTTTTCAATGTTTATTTATTTTTGAGAGAGACACAGAGCATCAATGGAGGAGGGGCAGAGAGAGAGAAGGAGAGACAGAATCCGAAGCAGGCTCCAGGCTCTGAACTGTCAGCACAGAGCCTGACATGGGGCTCGAACTCACAAACTGTAAGATCATGACCTGAGCCAAAGTCAGACGCTCAACTGACTGAGCCACCTGGGCTCCCCCAAATTCACATGTTCTAACAGGCATTTAGGGAGCCTGTCCCACAGCATCCAGTTTCTCCTCAAGAGGCAGGGACTAGAAATAGCCTCTTCTTTTTTATTTTATTTTGTTTTTATTTTTTAAGTAGGCTTCATGCCTCTCATGGGGCTTGAACCCCAAGATCAAGAGTCACATGCTGTACCAACGAAGCCAGCCAGGCCCCCACAACAGTCTCTTCTTATATGAACTTCTAAGCATTCATAAGGGGACATATGTGAACATATATATGAAGATGAGCACACTCCGTTTTGTTTTTACTAAATGTTAACTGAGCGGGCTCTCTCTAAACAGAGGAGATGGTGGAGTCTCAGCTACTGCAGGGCCAGAAGGCCCTTGACAATGGGATTCCATTGCTCTACCCCAACTCTTCAGGCTGTACTCTCCTCCACCTTCCACACACCCAAAAAACAGACACCACATACTCTTCTTTAGGAAGCACCTGGAAGAGGGGCACCTGGGCAGCTCAGGTGGTTAAGCATTCAACTTCAGCTCAGGTCATGATCTCATAGTCTGTGGGTTCAAGCCCTGTGTTGGACTCTGTGCCTGGAGCCTGCTTCAGATTCTGTGCCTCCCTCTCTTTCTGACTCTCCCATGTCTCTTCCTCTCTGTCAAAAAGAAACAAACATTTAAAAAAAAAAAAAAGGCACATGGAAGAAACTGCCAGAGAGCCTAGGGTGATAAATGACACTTGCTACCAAACACAGGTTTCCTCTGCTATCTGGAAGTAGAATGTTTCTGTGAAAACCTTCATCAGCCAAAATGGCATAAAAAGTGAAGAAGCAATCACCATTAATTTACATGAATATTTTTTGAGTGTTCTCAGACCCCCCAAAATAACCTTTATTAGGTTTTTCTGATTCCTTAGGACATCTTGCTAACGGATGCACAACATACATCAAGATAAAGCACAGATGCTCACAAACACAATTCGAAGCTGTGGTGGTTTGATGCTGAGATGCTGAGTGTAGTTCCGAGGAACTCCTCTAGAAGAGCTACCTGCAGAACAAATGCTGAAGGCTATTTTTGTATTTCATTTTCACTTTTTTTGGAAACTCCTCTTTGGATTTCTTTTGGTTAGCAAAAACAGGACTAAAGTAGGTCTTTTGTAAAAGAAAAAGACAAGAAAAGTGAGGGATACCTGCGTATAGTACCTTTGTGCAAAGTACATTGTTTTAGGATATGTCATTCTAGTCTTTTCTGAAGAGGATGCCTTAATGAGCAGAATAAAAACCAGGATTACTTATATCCAAAAGTTGTAAAGATAAGGCTTACTAGTGTCCTTGCTATCACTGCAGTTTTTCACTTTTTTGTTGTTGTTGTTTCAAGTGTTTATTTAAATTCTGGTTTAGTTAATATATAATTTTCCAATTACCTATAGCTCACGTAAAGAAAGGCCTTCAATTGGGGCACCTGGGTGGCTGAGTCGGTTGGGCGTCCGACTTTCGCTTAGGTCATGATATCGCGGTTCGTGGGTTCGAGCCCCGCGTCGGGCTCTGTGCTGACTGCCAGCTCAGAGCCTGGAGCCTGTTTCAGTCTATGACTCCCTCTCTCTCTGACCCTCCCCTGCTCACGCTGTCTCTCTCTCTGTCCTAGAAATAAATAAAACATTAAAAAAAAAAAAAGAAAGGCCTTCAAGACCTTTGGGTTTTCCTCAATCAATGTCTGTGGTTTTCTTGGATTCTTACATTATAACTTAATCTGGGTGCAAAGACTTGAGGTACAGAGTTGAATAAAATAACTTTAAGTTTTCCAAACTTAAATGGTCTATTTAAATGGTAAAACATCCAGGAGATTTTGCCATCTATTTCATTCTTCTTCCCACTCCCAAACATATAAATAAAGTCTGGTCTTTTTTTTTTTTTTTGCCTCCCTCCCTCAGTGCCCCCCACCCCCACCCCAAGCTTGGGACACCTGCATTAGATGCTACACCAGGATAATAATGTACTTGAGGGAAACAAAATGGTAGGCCAGAACAGAGCTCACGCTGCAGCCATGTGATCTAAAGCTACTGAAGACCTGTAGTAAACACCTGTTCCTGCCGTTTTCCCCTGGATGACTTGGTCTTCTTTTTTTTTTTTTTTCATAGTGTATTTTTTTTTCTACAAATAGTTTGTCAAATTAGTTTCCACATAACATTCAGTGCTCATCCCCACAAGTGTCCTCCTCCATGCCCATCCCCCCTCCCCCCACATCCATCAGTCCTCAGTTTTTGTCAGCATTCAAGAGTCTCTCATGGTTTGCCTCTCTCCCTTTCCCCCACCATTTCCGCCCTTCTTCTCCCCTTGTTCCTCCGTCAAGTTCCTCCTAATCCTCCTATACGTGCAAACATATGATATTTGTCCTCCTCTGCCTGACTTATTTCGCTCAGCATAACACCCTCAAGGTCCATCCATGTTGCTACACATGGCCAGATTTCATTGTTTCTCATTGCCATGTAGTATTCCATGGTATAGATAAACCACATCTTCTTGATCCATTCATCTGTTGATGGACACTTAGGCTAAGGGTCTTCTTTTTTGGTTAATTCAAATCATGAGTTCCTTCCTCTTCAGGTAATTAAGTTTTGTTTTACGTTAAAAGTTCATCCTTTCGTCTTTTACCCATGGCACCCTAATTTTTTCTTGACTTCTCTTGGTTATTCATTAATTGTAACAAATGCTTTAAAACTCTTAAATCATTGTCAACTGGATTCTTTTCCTTCCTTTGTAAACATCCTCAGTCAAGAGCTGCTAATGTTCCTCCTTTGCCATCTCCTCTTTCCTCCTCCACTTCCCTCCTTCTTTTACACTGACTTAACACTCTACAGGGGCCTCTAGTCCAAGTGTCTCATTTCTGGTCAGGTTGGTGCTGACCAGACTTCACTTTTTTCCTACAGCAGAGTATTCCTGGCAATTCCTACCACATGAGCATCTTTTTCAGTGTGCTTAGAGAAACAACAGCACTGTGCACATCTCCTTGGGCCAGCTCACCCTGAGGAAAAGGGGAGAATACATAACTTCACATCACTCTCCCAGCTACTCACTCAGCTACTACTTTGCCCCATCTACATACACTTGTTAAGTCTCCTCTACATTCATGGTCTGGTACCAAAATATGATGAGTCACAGCCCTTGATCCCAGAGGGTTAAACAGGAGAAGTGAAATTTAAGGAAATATGTACAGGCTTATTTTGAAGGCACTGACAACTACCCATCCAATGTATACTACCTAACCATTATTATCACTACACAATCAAGCACCTGTCTACATACCTTTATCTGTCACTTTCTGTGTCTGTGCAAATAAATGTGAAGGCTCAGAACATTTATGATATCATTGCCAGGTAAAAAGTTCTAGAAGAAAACAAGGGTACCTGTTCCTATATTACAATGTCTTTCTTGTGAAGAAGGATACTCTTCCCAAGAACTGCTTTGGAGGTTCTGTTTGCTCCCATTTTCTGTGGAGCACTGGGTTGGTTTGGTGCCAGTTAATTAGAGCTCTGGAGCCAGGAAATGAGCACAGGGATGAGCTTGCCAAGACTGCCAGCTGGCTGCCCCCAGGGCTCTAGGCCTAGCAGCAGCTGGAAGACAGCGCAGGAACAGGTCACTTGACAGAGCCAGACAGGGAGGAAAGGGGACAGCAAGGTACAGCAGTCTGGCTAGAGCCACAGCCATGTTGGATCCTACACCTGATCTCACCGTGTGCAGCTTTTGGCTATAGAGGTATGTGGTGCTGCCCCTACAGACTCTGCCAGTCTGTGTGTTCTGTCTAGCATAGTTTTTTGTGCTGTCATCTCAGAAAAGTACATTTCAGGGCTGCAACCTAGCTCACAGGAAAGTTCTAGTGTGGCTACAACACTGCTCCAGATCACAGCTGCAGGCACAGAAGAGCAGGGGTGCAGACCATTAGAGGTCTCTAGCCTCTTTTAGCAGCAAAAGTTTCCATGGAAAGGAGGTCAGGAACAGGCAGAAAATTCCATGCCTTTTATATAGGGTCACTTTGAAATCATTCTCTATTTTGATGAATAACAGTCACTGGAAAATCACTAAGGCCAGGTTGAAGGCAAACTTACAACTATGGTTGCACATACCATGTCTGGCTATGAATATGGAAAATTACTTTAGCTATCTCCATTCTGTATGAAAATTTTATTTTCATGAGTGTCTGTACGCACATCACTAGGCTGTTGTCATTCCTGTTGATCTTTTTCTTCTAGTCTATCAATGATTTAATACATAAAAAAGAATATGGAAACTTTCATTTCAATTTCATATTATCAATAAACTCATTAAGGATAAATATTCCAGCTATGTCAGTTATAAAGTAAAGATGAATCAAATGACATGGGTTGGTATTATAGAATGTTAAGAACTTAAACATGAGGCTTTCAAATTACCTACATTTTAAATTCTACTCTGAAGCATTTAAAATTTCAATCCACTAACAAACCTGATACTCCATCAATAAAATATAAAAGCTTAAAGATGAGAATAAAGGATAGAAAAATGGGTCCACATTCTGTCATCTAGAATGGGAGAAATGATATTCACACAGTGACCGAATACAGTGCCAAAAGTTATACATGTGGAAAAAAGAGATGGGTATAACAGAAATATACTTAGGAACATATATAGTAGGAACAGTACATGCACAAAATGCACTAATACTAATACTACTACACATAAGCCTTACCAGCAAGGACTTTACAACCTTATAGTAAAGACGGACATCTGTAACTAACTACAATACCAAAAAAAAAAAAAAAAAAATCATCGGATCGTTTTCATTATCAGAAGTCTGGAATGTTTTTATTTATTTATTTTAATGTTTATTTCTTTCTGAGAGAGACAGAGAGAGAGGGAATCCCAAGCAGGCTCCAGGCTGTCAGCAAAGAGCCTGGCACAGGGCTTGAACTCAGGAAGCCTGAGCCAAGATTAACAGTCAGATGCTTAATTCACTGAGTCACCCAGGTGCCCAGTAGTCTGGGATTTTGTAAATGCTCTAAACAAAGACAAAAATATACCAACCATAATTATCAGCACTATCTAGTACTGGACCCAATATTACAGCAGGTTTTCTTTTCTTAAATAGTTTATCAAGTTGGCTTCCATATAACACCCAGTGCTCATTCCCACAAGTAACCTCCTCCATGCCCATCAACCCCCCTCCCCTCTCCCTCACCCCAATCAGCTCTCACTTTGTTCTCAGCATTCAAGAGTCCCTCATGGTTTGCCTCCTTCCCTCTCCCCAACTATTTTTCCTCTTTTCCCCAATGGTCCTCCGTTAAGTTCCTCCTAATCCACCTATATGTGCAAACATATGGTATCTGTCCTTCTCTGCCTGACTTATTTCACTCAGTATAACACCCTCAAGGTCCATCCATTTTGCTACACACGGCCAGATTTCATTCTTTCGCATTGCCATGTAGTAGACCATTGTATAGATGAACCACATCTTCTTGATCCATTTGTCAGTTGATGGACACTTAGGCTCTTTCCATGTTTTGGCTATTGTGGACAGTGCTGCTATGAACATTGGGCACATGTGCCCCTATGCATCAACACTCCTGTATCCCTCGGGTAAATTCCTAGCAGTGCTATTGCTGGGTCCTAGGGGAGTTCTACTGTTAATTTTTTGAGGAATCTCCACACTGTTTTCCAGAGGGGCTACAGCAGTTTTTTGTAAGGTGTTTATTACAGAGAAACCTCTATTCCTCCATCATTTGGAAGGCAGTAGTCACATGTCATATGTATGAATTTATATAAATGTTTGTTTTCTAAAGTAAATGAGGAGGTGTGGAGAGGCAGGGTGCAAAAGGACAGAAGTAAAAACCACCTTCAATCAAGCTTCCTCTATAGCCAAGCAACAGACTTAAAGCTAACAAGAATGATGATTTGTAATATGGTCTCTTCTTTGTTTATTTTAGGTATCTATTATTATAACAATGTTATTTATCAGTACTTTACAATTTTTAAGTATTTGTAGTTGTTTTTAGAAATTTTTTTAAAAAACTCTTTTTAAAGTTTATTTTGAGAGAGAGCATGCACACACACGAGCAGGAAAGGGGCAGAGAGAGAGAGAGAGAGAGAGAAAGAGAGAGAACCCTAAGCAGGCTATACACCCAGTATAGAGCCCAATGCAGGGCTTGATCCCAAAAACCGTGAGATTATGACCCTAGCTGAAATAAAGAGTTGGATGTTCAACCAACTGAGTCACCCAAGTGCCCCTGCACTTGCTTTTAAAGAGCTAGCGAGCCACCTTCTATTGAGTGCTTATTATATGGGAAGCATCACATTACAACCTAATGCTAAACACATTAAATACATAACCTCGGTTAATCTTCATCATGAACTTGAATTGTGGAAAGTATTATAATTCCAATTTCACAAATAAGGTAAAAGAATTTGACACAAGTCTCCCTACTAAGTGGCAGATTCAGCATTTGAAGTCAGAACCAGCCTGATTCCAGACCTTCTGCTCTTCCGATTAATGGCCTCCTTCTACCTCAATGCGGTTTTAAAAAGTTTAATTCCAGTATATTTAAAGTACAGTGTTATATTAGTTATAGGTGAGCAATGTAGTAATTTAACAATTCTATATATTACTCAGTGCTTATCACAATAAGTGTACCTCAATGCATTTTTATTTTTTATTTAAAAAAATTTTTTTTAACATTTATTTATTTTTGAGAGACAGAGAGCAACAGAGAATGAGCAGGGGAGGGGCAGAGAGAGAGGGAGACAGAATCTAAAGTAGGCTCCAGGCTCTGATCTGTTCGCACAGAGCCTGATGTGGGGCTCGAACCCATGAATCATAAGATCATGACCTGAGCCGAAGTCATGATGCTTAACCGACTGAGCCACCCAGGTGCCCCACCTCAATGCATTTTTAAAAGAATAATGGTACCTGATTAGAAACAATAGGCAGAATGCTCTCCCAGGTTTTGTTGTTCTGTTGAATATTTGACAGTCTCATTCCCTTATGCATCAGCAAAGCACTTGCTATCAAAATCTGTCCCTCCTCCCCACCTCCTACTCACTCTTCAACTCCCTGCTAGCTAGCTTCCAGCCTCACCTCTCCCCTGCAAGTCTTGTTCATAAAGTTACATAGGAACTTCTCAGCAATCCACTATATGTTTTCAGTCCTTATTTTATTAGGCTTCTCTGCACCACCACACCCAGCTGTCCATTTGCACATGTGGAAAACCCTATTTTTTAAGTGCCTGCCACAGTGCAGTGGGTTTTCCTCTTTTATCATTAGCTTTTCCTCTTTAGTCTCCTTTGGCTAGCCCCCTCTTTTACCCATTCTCCAATGCTACAGGACATCTAAGTCCATGCTATCATTTCTTCTTTTCTTTGTGTCTACTTTTTCCTTAATGTGATCTTATCCACTGCTCTGGCTTTAGAGACATACACTTTGTAACACAAAATACCTGGAAGAGGTGTGGGAGGAAGAGCAGGAAGCACCACCTGGGATAAGGGCTGGGGTTATGTGCCTTTTCACTGGATGCCCTCTAGTGCCTTTAGCTCAGCACCATGGACAAATAAAACTTATTCAAGTCAGCAAATAAAATAAATATATGTACAAATACACATATTGACCACTATGAAATGTTTATCTCAAACCTAAAATCCTTCTCTGAATGTGAAATCTTTATATCCAACTTTCTCATCTGACACCTCTTCTTAGATGTCTCAGGAATCTCCAACTAAACAGGCCTGAAACTGAATTCTCAAGCTTCCCTCCAAACATGTTCTCATCCCACTTTTTCTTACCTCAGTAAATAGCTCATCATTCCATCAAGCAATCAAATTGGGGATCATTCTTCATATTTCCTTCTACTCACTCACCCCATACCCAAGCCATCCCTAAGTCATCACAGGCATCTGGAAGGTGACCCTTTTCTCCATTTCTCACTGTGCCATGTGAGACTCTGGGGCCTATGGTGACTTGTACGCCTGCAGTATGCCTCCTCTTAGTCTCTCAGCTTCCACTGGGGCCTGCTCCATGTGCCTCCCCTTCCCAAACCATTTTCAACCTGACAGCTAAAGTCATCTTCAAACCAGGTAAACTTTATTTTGGGTCAGTGAGCAGCCATGGCAATACCACTGCAGACTGTGTGTGCAGCCTATGGATGGCCTGCCTCTCTGGGCTCTCCCACTGGCCCACATGTCTTGGCCACATCAGTTCCCCTTTTCTGTCTAGGAGATTTCATAGGTATTTCATAGGTATTTTCTCTTCCACTGCAATTCTCTTTCATCTGCTTTTTATCTAACATCCACGTATCTTTCAGGTGCCAGCTTAAATAGTACTGCCTTATAATACTTATCCTTGAATCCTCTAAACTGGATCCTGTCCCTTCTCCACTGGTCTCTCTCAAGGTGTCCTACTTTTCTTACCAGAGCACTTATCACAACTTATAATCATGAATGTATTTGTTTTTAATTGTTTTGTGTGGGACTTCCCAACTGCAATATGCTCCATCAGCATAAGGACAATGTTTGATTTTGTTAATCACTGCAGACTTAGAACCTGGCCTAGGACAATGGTGGATGTTTTTTTCCCCCTTAGTGAAAAGGAGGAAGAAATGCAGGACAAGAGATTAAAGGAAAGGTCAAAGGTGAAAAGAGAAAATAAAATATCAAGGTACAGAGAAAGAAAAGTGCTCTTTCCCTGGCTTCAGCTCAGTGGATTTTCATACAACTATAATGCACAATAGCTATTAAAACTATAAATGGGAGGGGGTGCCTGGCTGGCTCAGTCAGGTAGCATCTGACTTTGGCTCAGGTCAATCTCATGGCTCATGAGTTTAAGCCCCGCCTCTGGCTCTGTGCTGACAGCTCAGAGATCTTTGGATTCTGTGCCTCTTCCCTCCTCATGCTGTCTCTCTTTTTCTCTCAAAAAAACAAACAAATATAAAGAAAGATGTTAAAAAACTATAAATGGGGGTTCTGTCCTTCCGGCTTATTGTCCAAACACAAGACCACTGAGCAAGTTGTTTGAATTGAATACCCTCACAAAAAACTCTCCCATTATCAACTCTTGACAAGCAAGAAAGAATGTGCATCTTTAAAGGATAAAATTAAATTGTTTGTCCCTAAGTTAAACATTTGAAGGAGAAAGGAAGCAGATGTTTTAGAAAGGGTGAAAGAAAAGCAATGTTTAATGGCAACCAGCAATGGAATGGGAGTGAGGTAACGTGGTCCAGATTCTGCTCTGCCAAGAGGTAGGGAGTTACTAGAGAATTCACTTACTTTTTCTTTTCCTTACTTTCCTCCACTATAAATTATCTCCAAGACCAGTGTTCCCATTCTACCCAAAAAAAAAAAAAAAAAAAGCCTGTTACTTTATTAGTCAGGCGCTTATTTAACATTAATTCAGTATACAGTGGATCTAGATAAAGGTGGGTTTGGACTCTGAGCAATCCGCCTAGATTAGTGTTAGGGAATGTCTTTGAGTTGGGTTTTTGTTACTTTGATTTTAGTGATTAATAAAACCTAAGTTTGTGTTGGTTATTCAGACCTATAACACTCTGAGACCTTGTGGAAATGTTTTCTTTGCTAGCTTGAGTTAAAGGAAGTCATCCAGAAGACCACGGGACAGGAGGCTCTTAGATGTGATATTTCTCAAATCTAAAATATATATTTGATAATGTTTTACAGCTCAGAAGAAATGAGCCTCTTCACTGAATCTATGTGACTCTGTTCAGTATTTTTTTTTTTTTGCGTGTGACTCTTTTTTTTTCCAAATAGTTTATTGTCAAATTAGTTTCCACATAACACTCAGTGCTCATTCCCACAAGTGTCCTCCTCCATGCCCATCCTCCCCTCCCCCCACATCCATCAGTCCTCAGTTTTTGTCAGCATTCAAGAGTCTCTCATGGTTTGCCTCTCTCCCTTTCCCCCACCATTTCCCCGTATTGACTGGCTTCAAATAAATTTCCTTTAATTTTCAAAGTTGGCAATGATCTGGCTGTCTGCCATCAGAAGATAAGCTCATCCTGATCTTAAAAAAGCTATCCTGCTAAAGTACAGGGAACAGGCTGAGACAACATCTATGGCTGAGGTGCTAAGTAAAGTCAGATATAAAACTCCTCACAGTGCTCCATGAAGAGTCATCTGACTTCACTTGGGCAGAAAAGGGAGAATTACTATGGCAAAATATCTACTCTATGTCATAGTCATTTCTTTTTTTGGAGGCCTTAATTTCTTGGGACATGGTACTTTCTGGGACTTTACAGAAAACACAGTGATCAAAGCTGTCTTTCAGTTCACTGGTAGAAAGATCTTTGGATCTTTAGAGGATAGCAGGTTATGACAAGAGAGCAGACCTGGTGCTGCCTTCAGTGTAAGGTGTCACTGTGCAATTTCCTGTCTGCTGTAGTCATGCCTATGGACAAACTGACTCCCTGTGTTGCACAGGGAGTGTTTGCACCCAAAGTCACAGATAGAAACTGCAAACAGAAAAGAAAGGAATCTTCCAAGCTATGAACCTAAGACTTTTAATAATGTTTTCTCTTATGTACATGCTACATGTGTATACATTTAAAAATCTACAATAGAAAACATATTGCCAACCAATTCTCCAATGCACATATTTTAATGTGTTTTTTAGTAGATATATTAGCAAAGAATTAGTACAAGGCTAAGTATAATTTTACTTCTAAACTAACTTTGTGTGTAAACTGGAGCTTAATCATTGTTATAGCATTATGAATCTATAAAATATTAATAATCAGTTACACAATAATACCTTTTTGTGCCCCAAAGACATCTCAGAAGTCTTGTCCTCAAACCCAAGCTCAGATGTTATGATTTTCTGTTCAAAGATTCATTTTCCTATATAATCCAGTCAATTCTCCTCAGGGCTGGGTACTTTTATCACTCCTGCTGCTCAGGGTGACCTGACCCCTCTGTCAGCTTTAATCTAAGGACAGCTTGGTCTAACTCAATTTTACCCCCTTTCTTTCAGCTCCATACTCTCTCCGTAACCCTGGCATTTTGGGATTCTGTATCTCATGATGTTATTATTTTTGCCTATCGTATAAGTGTTAGCAAATAAGAAGCTCTCTGAACTCAGTTTCCTTAATTGTGAAATAGGACTAATATCCTCTAGCCTCAGCACTGTACCATCTCATGTGTGCTACAGGAGATACAGCACATACAATGCATATGAATTACATCTGAATAACTGAATGCTACTTTCTTCTTTTTGAAGCTTATTCCTGGCTTTTTTTCAATCCACAACTAAACATAGTTTCATTTGATATGTCCCAGTGTATGTTCTAAGGTACAAATCCAAAGCATTCATTAATGCCAACCACTGGCAGCAATTCACCAGATTTTGGCTTCCAGTTCTTATATACATGCTCAACAAGTAAAACAAGTACCACCAAAGGAGCTGGAGGGACAGACTTCAAGGTGCCCGTTGTTTGTGATTACTCATAATTAAGCAAGCTTACTGTCAGTTTCACCTTGCCTTCTCATCATTGTGACTCAGTCTCCATTGTCCCCAATCTTCTCTGAGTGTGTGGTTTGTGTGCTGTGATAGAGAAGCTTTACCAAGATCATCATTGCCTAGCTTACTCAGTATTTCCTTCTCCAAAGCCTAATGCTAGATACATTCCATGAAAAAGGCAAAACAAAAAACAAAACCTATGTCTGATCTATAACTGGCTCAGGTAAAGTTAAAGAGTACAAGATTCGTCTATAGCTATAAGTCATGTTAAAAACCTTAAAAATGATAAAATCATTTCACACATACACATATTCCAAACAAAATAATTTTTTTCTATAAATCCAAAAGAAATATTCTCTAACTACACCTAAAGGAGACTTTTTGAAATTCATAGGACTTTCAAATAAAGTGCCCATCCACCTGCAGAGGATTCATAACTAACACAGAAATATTTCCTGTTACTCCACTTGAATGGTATCAGAAGGCACTACAAGAGTAGGATATTGTCGTAATTACTATTTCTCAATATGTTTTATTTTATTTTATTTTTTTAAAATTTTTTTAATGTTTTATTTATTTCTAGGAGAGAGAGAGAGACAGCGTGAGCAGGGGAGGGTCAGAGAGAGAGGGAGTCACAGACTGAAACAGGCTCCAGGCTCCGAGCTGGCAGTCAGGAACCCACAAACCTCGAGATCATGACCTAAGCGAAAGTCGGACGCTTAACCGACTAAGCCACCCAGGCACCCCTCAATATGTTTTATTTTAAAAGTAGATAGAAAAAAATGATTGATGAACTGATATCTATACTTTTAAATTCTATTATGTTATAAATCCATCTCACTGCTTTGAGGGCAATTTCACATAGAAAGAAAGAAAATACCAAAGTGTTACGCCAAGACTTTGACATAAATTCTTCAGTCAATGAGATGACTACAGCTATTTGGAAAAACACAGGCAGGGCCTAAATATGAGTAGAAAGATGTCATTCCCACAGCTAGTATAAGCAAAGTACTTTCAATTATGGGTTTCACCCATGTAGCTAGCTGGCTGCACTGTCTACCCAGGTAGCCACTTGACATGTGGCTATTTAAAATAAAGTTAAGTAAAATTAAACTTAAAATTTAGTTCCTCAGTTCCAATAGCCATATTTCAAATGCTCAGTCCCCATATGTGGTCATTGGTTACCTCACTGAATAGTACAGATATACAACATTTACATCCCTGTAGAAAGTTCTATTAGGTAATGCTGATATAGATTAGAATAGCACTCTCTGAAAGCCACAGATTTACTAACTGCCATTTATTAACTTAGGTTTAAAAAAAATTTGTTTAATGTTTATTTATTTTTGAGACAGACAGAGACACAGATCATGAGTAGGGGAGGGGCAAAGAGAAGAGGAGATACAGAATCTGAAACAGGCTCCAGGCTCTGAGCTGTCAGTACAGAGCCCGATGTGGGGCTCAAACTCATGAACTGTGAAATCATGACCTGAGCTGAAGTTGGACGCTGAACTGACTAAGCCACCCAGGTGCCCCAGTTTACTTAGGTTTTTAAAATATATAAAACTTGATAGATATTATAGTGGTCTTTTTAGATATCATAATCACGTATCTTAGCTTTTCTAGAACAATACCAGTATTTCTTGTTTGTATTAATTCCAGTAATATGAACTTTTAAAGGTAAAAATAAATGCAACAAATTAAATTTTTAGTAGGACTTTTTATATTATTTAATAATTTGATGCAAGAAAAAAACAACCCCCCAACCCAAAAACTCATATATATGGTGAATGTAGTCAAGAATTTCTACTTACTCTAGGAAGAGTCTCCACTTTCTTTAAGTGACTCTAGCACCCAAGCCTGTGTCTTGTCACTCACCGAACTCTAGATGGGTCTGGGCCAGATGGGACAGCTGAGCCACCTCCCTGCTGATTCCTGCAGGGAAGAGAGTAAACTCTCTGTACCACCACTCGGACGTCAACTCCTGACCAGGTGGCAGCTCCCTGGCTTTCCACTGCATCCAGAAGAGAGCCCCTCAGGGTAGCCTGAGCTGGTAAGCACTGCTTGGTTTCCTCTTGTCCATGGGTGCAATCTGTCCTCATGGTAGTGAGACCACCACACATGACCTGGCCAAGACATGCAAGGGAACAATATCAGTTTAGCTAATAACAGCATGGTACACACCAAATCATGACATTCTTAAGCAATTCTCTGATCTAACTGTAGAACACCAAAGGAATGATGAAGATAAAAGACATGGACCTCTGTGTCTTCCGGTATCTAATGCTGCTAAGGGTGGCAAGGTGAGAAAGAATAACATGGAAAGAGCAAAAAGTGTTTCTAATCAATGGAAGCACAGATTATCCTGAGTCTTTGAAAACACGAAGAAAGTCCTGCTATTACAATACTTCAGGATAATTTAGAAAATTCTTCTTTTTTGAGGTTGCAATCCCAGCAGGACTAAAAAAAACAAAAGAATGACTAGGGGTTAAAAAACAAATTATATTATTGGGGCACCTGGGTGGCTCAGTTGGCTAAGTGTCTGACTTGGGCTCAGGTCATGATCTCACAGTTTGTGGGTTCAAGCCTGCTTCGGATTCTATGTCTACGTCTCTCTCTGCCCCCCCCCCACTCTGTCTCTGTCTCTCAAAAATAAATAAACATTAAAAATTTTTAAAAATAAATTCTATTATTAAGTGCTTTTATATGCAGTCTACTAGGCTAGGTACTTTATAGGCTCATGTAGCCTCCCAACAACCTTTACAATAATATTAAATATTGTAGTAAGATAACACTTCTAGTGCACATTCGAGGCACTTTTATTTATGTACTGTACTTACTTCGATAACAAACATATTTAACCTCACAGCCACACAAGCAGGTAGACTATCATTATTACCATTTTAAAGATAAAAATACTGAGACACAGAAAAATTAAGTATCTCATGAATTTAATATCCTGTAGCTGTTTACAACTATATGTTAAAGCAGTAATGCACTTTGAGCCATAAATTAAATTGATTAGAGAGCCCTCCTTTTCCCATAATCCCCTTCATACACTTCTTTTGATCAAAGGGAGAGTAGGCTTGATGACACATTTACAAACAAGATGAAACTCTATCTACTTTCCTTTATATCCCCTGACACTATCTCTCAGTCTCAGCATTCTGCTCAGTGCTAATTCAGCTAACTAGGTGAACCTGAGATAGTGCACCTGTAGTCACAGACACTTAAAGCCTGGAATGGTCCCTGGAGTGCCTTTCCTGCCTGCTGTGAGGGAAATTTAGGGGTTCCCTAAATCCATCGGGATAAATGATCATGACACAGAGCCAATAAAATTCTAAAAATCAATATATAATTTCAGTGTATAATCTCAAATTTATGCTGTTCTTTTTGTCCCAAGAGATATAGATACTTTGAAAAAGAAAAACATGACTTTTAAAAAATTTAAATTTAAGCAAAATTCTTAGACAATTACAAAATGAGAATTAAAAAAATAAAAACTCATTTGTTTTGACAGATTAGGATAAAGATTAAAAGTAAAAATTAGATGAAACACTGTGAAAGGTCACAACCAAACGCTGAACTGCACTGCACTCTCGCCAGGCGTTAACAATAACAAGCTGTTCTGCTATCATATTTGCTGAATAACTGAAGGGAAACCAAAGGTAAGCATCTTCACTATACTTTTCAATCTCAATATTATTACAAAGCATAAAACCTCTAAACCAATGAAAGTATACCTGTTTTTCAGGAGATTTAATTGTTAGACTCTTAAATATAAACATTTGAGCCAAAGTGATACTTCTTCTTGGAAGGGGTGTGTCCCAAGAATGCACTGCATGTATTATTTTTGAATCTTCTTTGGTAACAATTTTCTGACAAAAATAAGTATTCAGAATAACAGGGCAACTTCCATTTGGGATAATAAGCTTTTGCCTGGAAAAAAGAAAGAAATATAACAGTTTATTTACCATGTTGGACTCCCCTCATGTTCTTGCTAAATCAGGAATACAAAGGGCAATGACTCACCTGCTATGGAAAGATAAAACTAAGCCACCCCATTAAGTGACAGCTATAACTCAATAGATAAAGAAGATGTGGTTCATATATACAATGGAATATTACTTAGCCATTAAAAGAATGAGATTTTGCCATTTGTGACATGAATAGACTTAAAGGGTTAAGTGAAATAAATCAGCAAAGATAGACAAATACCATTTGATTTCACTAATATATGGAATCTAAAAGCAAAAACATTGGTCTATGTGTCTATTTTTGTGCCAATACCATACTGTCTTGAAATGGAATAGAACTGAGAACTCAGAGCTGGACCCAAAGGTATACAGCCAACTAATCTTTGACAAAGCTGGAAAGAATATCCAATGGAAAAAAGACAGCCTTTTTAACAGATGGTGTTGGGAGAACTGGACAGCAACATGCAGAAGAATGAAACTAGGGGGTGCCTGGGTGGCTTAGTCGGTTAAGCATCCGACTTTCACTTAGGTCATGATCTCGCAGTTCGTGGGTTCGAGCCCCGCATCGGGCTCTGTGCTGACTGCCAGCTCAGAGCCTGGAGCCTGTTTCAGTCTGTGACTCCCTCTCTCTCTGACCCTCCC
The DNA here is from genome assembly GCA_017311185.1 of Proteles cristata cristata. NCBI lineage: Eukaryota > Metazoa > Chordata > Mammalia > Carnivora > Hyaenidae > Proteles > Proteles cristata. The sequence continues at coordinate 113,791 of JAESUZ010001610.1, forward strand.
TGCTCATGCTGTCTCTCTCTCTCTCTCTCTCCTAGAAATAAATAAAACATTAAAAAAAAAAAAAAAGAATGAAACTAGATCACTGTCTCACACCATACACAAAAATAAACTCAAAATGGATAAAGGACCTGAATATGAGACAGGAAACCATCAACACCCTAGAGGAGAAAGCAGGAAACAACCTCCTTGACCTCCACCGCAGCAACTTCTTACTTGACACATCCCCAAAGGCAAGGGAATCAAGAGCAAAAATAAACTATTGGGACCTCATCAAAATCAAAAGCTTCTGCACGGCAAAATAAACAACCCACAAAACTAAAAGGCAACCAATGCAATGGGAAAAGATAGTTGCAAATGACATATCAGATAAAGGGTTAATATCCAGAATCTATAAGGAACTCACCAAACTCCACACTTGAAAAACAAACAGGACAGTAAAGAAATAGGCAGAAGACATGAACAGACACTTCTCCAAAGAGGACATCCACATGGCCGACAGACACATGAAATGATGCTCAACATCCCTCCTCATCAGGGAAATACAAATCAAAACACTGAGATACCACCTCACGCCGGTCAGAGTGGCTAAAAAGAGCAAATTAGAGAACTCTAGATGCTGGCGAGGATGTGGAGAAACGGGCACTCTCCTACACTGTTGGTGGGAATGTAAGCTGGTACAGCCCCTCTGGAAAACAGTGTGGAGGTTCCTCAAAAAATTAACAATAGAACTCCCCTAGGACCGAGCAATAGCACTGCTAGGAATTTATTCAAGGGATATAGAAATGCTGATGCATAGGAGCACATGTACCCCAATGTTCATAGCAGCACTCTCTACAATAGCCGAAACATGGAAAGAGCCTAAGTGTCCATCAACAGACGAATGGATCAAGAAGATGTGGTTTATCTATACCATGGAATACTACATGGCAATGAGAAAGGATAAAATCTGGCCATGTGTAGCAACATGGATGGACCTTAAGGGTGTTATGCTGAGCGAAATAAGTCAGGCAGAGAAGGACAAATATCATATGTTTGCACGTATAGGAGGATTAGGAGGAACTTAATGGAGGACCATGAGGGAGAAGAAGGGGGGAAATAGTGGGGGAAGGGAGAGAGGCAAACCATGAGAGACTCTTGAATGCTGAGAACAAACTGACGACTCATAGGTATGGGGGGGGAGTGGGGAGATGGGCATGGAGGAGGGCACTTGTGGGGATGAGCACCGGGTGTTATAATGGAAACCAAATGGACAATAAACTATTTGCAAAAATAAATAAATAAATAAATAAATAAATAAATAAATAAATAAATAAATAAAAGTTAAAATTAAAAAAAAAAAAAGAATGGGGGAGGGGCAGAGAGAGCGAGGAAGACACAGAATCAGAAGGAGGGTCCAAGCTCTGAGCTGTCAGCACAGCCAGACCCAGAGCTCGAACTCACAAACCGCAAGATCATGACCTGAGCTGAAGTCAGATGCTTAATGGATTGAGCCATCCAGGTGTCCTGAGTTATACACTGTAAATGGATGAAGTGTAGCTCAATAAAATTGTTTCAAAAATAAAAAAAAATAAATAAAAGCAAAAACAAACAAACAAAAATAGAAACAGTCTCATAAATACAGAGAGCAAACTGGTGGTTGTCCGAGGGGATGGGCTTACAAGGGATGGCAAAATGAGTGAAGGGCATTCAGAGGTTACAAACTTGCAGTTATAAAATGAATATACCATGAGGATAAGAAGTACAGCATGGGGAACATAGTCAATAACACTGTAAAACTTTGTATAATGACAGATGGTAACCTATCATGGTAAGCACTGTGTAATGTACAGAACTCTCAACACTGTGTTGCACACCTGAAACTAACAGGATATTGTATGTTGACTACACTTCAATAAAACAAACAAACAAAGGGAAACCCACCCTCACACACTGAAGAATGAATGTCAGTGGAATGAATTCTACTTTTCCAGTGCAAGTCCTGTGTTGGGAGAGGGAGAATGGAAGAAGACCATGTCAGTACCTGGGCTTCAGCTTCCTCAGGTCTCCTAGTCTGGTAGATGGTGGACTTAGGATGTCTCATGAAGAAATTAAGGGAGTGAGCAAAGACTATCAACGGGCTCAAAGAATTGCCCAGACATTAAAAGAAATGGTATTTATAAATAAAACCCTTAGACATATTGATAGCTCTAATCTTTCAAAGAGCATGACATCAAGTCCCAAGAAGCTTCCACTTTCACTATCAAATGGAGCACAGTCACAGAAATGCCTCACATTTAGGTAGAAAAGGAGTCTGGGGACATAACAGACAAAACTCTCCCGGTTCCATTCAAACATCGGATTTGAGAAGACTCTTCAACATTCATTCCTCAAAAGAGGTAATGCTGCTAAATATTAAAGAAAATTTAGGATTCCACTTCTACTCCATTTAGGAGTAGACATCCTTTTCCCTAATTTATCCCATTAAGCACAACTAAAATGCCTGATGTTATATATCAACTAAACAAAAAAAGATACTGACAGGTGGAAAGAAGGCATGCCAGCTAGGACCTAGACCTTGGGGCCTAAGTAACAACATACTGGTGAGCTTCTGGGTTTTCTATTTGCCGCTTATATCTCAGATTTCAAACTGAAGAACATGGCAACCTAATACAGTGATGCATACAGATTTAAAAAAGCCCCTGCAAAAGCTTATTCTCCCCACCCAAAGGCCAGGCTAGTGAGACACAAAACTTTTAGAAAATGATTGCTCTATTCTAGGCAAACATCACAGAAGACCTCTGACTCACTACCACACACACTAGAAAAGGATGAGCGAGGAGCCCTGACTTGCACTCTCATCAGGCTGTAATAGAAAGTCTCTATAGCCAAGATGGGGTGGTGTGAGAAGGCAGGATAGAATGTTGGGACTTCCATTGCTGCAGGCTTATAATGACCTTTCCTAATCAGTCCCCCAATCCCCAATACACACACACACACACACACACACACAATGACACTGGAGACCACCTGGCGGTCTGGACTTCTACTCCCACCTGACAATAGTAATCAGCACCTCTCCCTGACCCTCTGGTGTATAGTCAGAGTAGCAGTGAGTCAGGACTTTCGCCTTCACCCAGTGGTACTGTGACTACCCTCTATCCTCACACTTTCCTCCAGTGTTGTCAGTGGAAGCCATGTGGGAAGCAGCACCCCTGGCCCTCCTAGCAAAGGTGATGTCAGCCTAGGTCTAGCAGGAAGCTGGAACTCACATCTGCCCAGCAGTAACAAGGAGTTCTTCACTCATCAAGTATCAATGGAGATAAGTGGGGAATTTAGATTTTTACCTACACTTGGCAATAACAAGCCCCCCAACCCCAGCACCCTTCACTTTTTCTCTCAAAGCAATGTCAGACAAAGCCCCCTAAAACTGGCTTAAGTAAGATCCAGACTCTCATATCATAAACCTCAAATTTACCATCTAAAGTTACTTATTATACTAAGATCCAGGAAAAATCTCAAATGAAAAAAAGATAATTAATACATGGCAATGCTGAAATGATACCAGTTTTAGAATGATCTGACAAAGATGCTAAAGCAGCCATTATAAACATGCTTCAATAAGCAATTATGAACATGCATGAGACAAATGAAAAGACAGAAAGTCTCAGCAAAAAATAAGATATTTTTAGAATGGAAATTTTAGAACCAATGAATAAAACAGTGAAAATAACTCAATGGGTTCAATGGCAGAATGGAAGAAACAGAAAGAAATTAGTGAACTTGAAGATAAGAAGAGAAATTAAACAATATGGAAAACAACAACAACAACAAGACTTAAAATACAAGGAACAAAACCCTAAGATCTGTGGGAAGGAAGAAATAAAAAGGGAAAGATACTAAATATAATAGGCTTTACTATTTACCCTACTCCAGTAGGGTTTACAAAATTGTATTTATAGGTGAAGCAAAAATTATAACACTGATATAGTTTTAAATGCATGCAAAAATAATATTCAAATGATATAATTAAGAACAGTTAAAGGGATATAAGAGATAAGGTTTTGGCACAAAAACAGACACATAGACCAATGGAATAGAATAGAGAACTCAGAATTGCACCCACAAATGTATGGCCAAGCAATCTTTGACAAAATAGGAAAGAGTTTCCAATGGAAACAGATGGTGATGGGAGAACTGGACATCAACATGCAGAAGAATGAAACTGGATCACTTTCTCACACCATGCACAAAACTAAACTCAAAATGGATAAAGGACCTGAATGTGAGACAGGAAACCATCAAAACCCTAGAAGAGAAAGCAGGAAACAACCTCCTTGACCTCCACTGCAGCAACTTCTTACTTGACACATCCCCAAATGCAAGGGAATCAAGAGCAAAAATGAACTATTGGGACCTCATCAAGATTAAAAGCTTCTGCACGGGAAAGGAAACAATCAGTAAAACTAATAGGCAACTCATGAAATGGGAAAAGATAGCTGCAAATGACATATCAGATAAAGGGCTAGTATCCAAAATCTATAAGGAACTCCCCAAACTCCACACCCGAAAAACAAATAATCTAGTGAAGAAATGGGCAGAAGACATGAACAGGCACTTCTCCAAAGACGACATCCAGATGACAACAGACATATGAAACGATGCTCAGTGTCCCTCCTCATCAGGGAAATACAAATCAAAACCACACTGAGATACCACCTCACGCCGGTCAGAGTGGCTAAAATGAACAAATCAGAAGACTCTAGATGCTGGCGAGGATGTGGAGAAATGGGCACCCTCCTGCACTATTGGTGGGAATGTAAGCTGGTACAGCCCCTCTGGAAAACAGTGTGGAGATTCCTCAAAAAATTAACAATAGAACTGCCCTAGGACCCAGCAATAGCACTGCTAGGAATTTATTCAAGGGATACAGGAGTGCTGACGCATAGGGGCACATGTGCATGTACCCCAATGTTCATAGCAGCACTGTCTACAATAGCCAAAACATGGAAGAGCCTAAGTGTCCATCAACTGACAAATGGATCAAGAAGATGTGGTTCTTCTATACAATGGCATACTACATGGTAATGAGAAAGAATGAAATCTGGCCATGTGTAGCAACATGGATGGACCTTGAGGGTGTTATGTTGAGCGAAATAAGTCAGGCAGAGAAGGACAGATACCATATGTTTGCACATATAGGTGGATTAGGAGGAACTTAATGGAGGACCGTGGGGGAGAAGAAAGGGAAAAATAGTTAGGGAGAGGGAGAGAGGCAAACCATGAGAGACTCTTGAATGCTGAGAAAAAACTGATGGCTGATGAGGGTGGGGGAGAAGGGAAGGGGGGTGATAGGCATGGAGGAGGGCACTTATTGGGGTGAGCACTGGGTGTTATATAGAAACCAATTTGATAATAAACTATTTAAGAAAAAAAGTAATAAAAATATAAAATATTAAAAAAATAAAACAATGGAGATTTAAAACAAGAGAGAGATAAGATTTATATACTTCACAAAAACTGGCAAAATGTTGACCCTGGTAGACTGTGATAAGTTATATATATATATGATATAAGACTAGAACCATCAAGGGGCGCCTGGGTGGCTTAGTCGGTTAAGCGTCCGACTTTCGCTTAGGTCATGATCTCGAGGTTCGTGGGTTCGAGCCCCGCGTCGGGCTCTGTGCTGACTGCCAGCTCAGAGCCTGGAGCCTGTTTCAGTCTGTGACTCCCTCTCTCTCTGACCCTCCCCTGCTCACGCTGTCTCTCTCTCCTAGAAATAAATAAAACAATAAAAAAAATTAAAAAAAAAAAAAGACTAGAGCCATCAATAAAATAGCTATAAGAAAGATATATATGAAAACATTAAAATAGATTAAAATAAAATTCTAAAAATTGTTTACATAACCCACATGAAGCCAGGAAAAAAAAAAGCAGAAATGAAAAAATAAAAACAAGGTGAACAACATGAAGACAAAAAAATCAAAAGGTAGACCTAAGTCCTAACATATCAATAATTACACTAAGTATAAATGGTCTTAATAAACCAAGTAAAAGACAAAGATTAGCAGAGTGGATTAAAAATTTTGATCCAGGGGCACCTGGGTTGCTTAGTCGGTTAATCGTCCGACTTTCGCTTAGGTCATGATCTCGCGGTTCGTGGGTTCAAGCCCCGCGAACTGTGCTGACTGCCAGCTGTGCTGACTGCCAGCTCAGAGCCTAGAGCCTGTTTCAGATTCTGTGTCTCCCTCCCTCTCTGAACCCCGCCCTCCGCCTACGCTGTCTCTCTCTCTCTCTCTCAGAAATAAAATAAAACATTAAAAATTAAAAAAAAAATTATGATCCATCTATATGCTGTCTACAAAAAATTCAGTTCAAATATAAAGATATAGATTAAAGAATGGGGAAAATACATCACATAAACATTAATAAAATATAATAATATAGTAGGGTATCAGATGAAGTAGGCTTCAGAGCAAAGAAAATTATGAGACCAGAGGGATGTTACATAAAGATAAAAGGATCAGTCCACCAAGAAGACATAGCCATCTTAATATGTACCAAATAATGTAGATTCAAAGTACATAAAGCAAAAATTGATAAAACTGAAAGGAAAAATGATAAATCCATAATTAGAAATATAGACTACACAGCTCTCTCTCAACATCTGATTAAAAAAAAACTGGACAGAATGTCAGCAAAGATACCAAAGAGGACAAAAATACCATCAATCAACAAGATCTGATAGACATTTATAGAACATTCCACCCAACCACAGCTTTCAAACTACACATTCTTTTCCAGAGCCCATTAAACATATTCCAAGAAAGACTATATTATGGGCCATAAGACAAACCTCAGTGAATTTAAAAGAACTGAAATCAGAGTGAGCTCTCTGATCACAATGGAGTAAACTAAAAATCAACACAAAAGAGAACTAGGAAATGACGAAATAAAATAACAAACAGTAATAAACGCAACACACTTTTAAGTCATCCATGGGTCAAGGAGGAAGTGCCAAGGAAAATTTAAAAAAGTAATAAAACATTTAACTGAGTGAAAATGTAACTTTAATATATCAAAATTTGTGTGAAACAACTAAAGCAATACCGAGAGGAAATTTTTATAGCCCTTAAAGCTTACATTAGAGAAGAGGAAAAATCTCAAATCAATAAGCTAAGCTCTAAACGTGAAGAAAAAAAAAAAAAAAGACAAAATAAACCCAGAGTAGATAGAAGGATATAAATAATAAAGAACAGAAATAGATGAAATTAAGAATAATAATAAAAAACAATGCAACAAAGAGTTGACTTTTTGATGTGATTAATGAAATTAACTGACAAAGGAAAAGAACAGAGAAGATATAATCACCAAAATCAAGAATGAAACAGGATATCACTACAGACTATGAAGACATCACGAAGCTAGTATGTGATTACTATAAACTGCTATACATAGAAAACTGTCAATAACTTAAACGAAATGGACCAATTCCATGAAAGCACTAACTACCATAACTCAACCAAAATGAAATTGATGATTTGAACAGACCTATAAATAATAAGGAAACCAAATATGTAATTTTAAAACTCCCAGAAAGATAAATCCAGATCTAGACAGTTCCACTGGAGAAGTCTACCAAATGTGCAAAGAAGAATTAACACCAATTTTATATAATCTCTTTCATAAGGAAAGAATAGAGAAGATACCAATACCAAAATCAAGAATGAAACAGAGGATATCACAGACTAGAAGATATCACAGAAGAGGAGGAAACACTGCCCAATTCACCTGATAATCAAGCTAGTTATTACCCTAATAAGAAAACCAGAAAAAGGCAGTACAGAAGAAGGAGAAGGAGAATGAAGAAAAAGAAAAGGGGGAGGAGGAAAAAGAAAAACCACAGACCAACATTCCTCAGGACTACAGATGAAAAATCCTTAATGAAATACTAGTTAAGTAGAATTCAGAAGTAAATATAAGATTTATACAACATGACAAAGAGGTTAATTCCAGGGATTCAAGTTTCATTTGATATTTGAAAATCACCTCGACCATATTAAAATGAGAAAAAGTCATATAATGCATAGTAGATGCAGAAAAACTATCTTAAAACATTCAACACTCATTCATAATAAAAGTCAGAAAACAAGAAATAGAGTACACCCTCAGCTAGCATTATAATTAACAGTGAAGGAATGAATGCTTTCTGTCTAAGAAGGGAAACAAGACAAAGATATTCATTCTAACTATGTTTTCTTTTCTTTTTTGTTGTTGTTAAAAAGGTGCCTATGTTCTTTCTTCACATATAGGCCACTGAATACTTTTCACAGCATTTTCCACAAACAATAGGGGAAATGGAAAGAAAAGAGGTTGTGACAATTATTTACATTTTCCAAATTGAGGGAAGGAGATTCCTAAGGGCATATGAGGTCATCAGAGTGAGCCACAGGTAGAGAAGGAGCAATATTTATACTCCACTGACTTGGCTGTGCCGGGTTAATGTTGCAGTTCCTCTTATGCCCATTGAATTCACGTGCCCCTAGGCCCCTAGATGGCCAAGGCCTCTGGAGTCCATGACCCACTCAATGTTTGTCCCCTTGCTGCTCACCCATCCTCTTCCACCTCCATACCTATGCCCTGGGACACTGGCAGGGCCCCCGAGAGAAGATGGCATGGCAGGCGATAATGGATGCAGTTTGGCTACACAGCTACGACTACTACTACAACCTGGCAACTCCCACCTAGCACACTAATTCTGAGTCAGCCTGCGTACTGGTGCTCCTGCAGAGTAGTAGAGTGTGTTGGAGAAAGGGTCCATGTGAGGGAACCTGAGAGACCAGGCAGTTCTGGAGGGCAGGCTTGCATGCAGCCCATCCCAGGAGGTCCTCACTACCCCCATGGCGCTCCACTGTGTGCCTCCCATGCAGCATTCCTGGGACACAGCTTCTAGAGAGACCACCTGGCGTTCCTCTGCAGCCAGGCATTGACTGGCCTGCTCTCACCACTTTTATTCAGCATAGGGCTGGAAGGTCTTGTCAGTGCAATTAGGCAAGAAGTGTGTATGTGTGGGGTGGATGACATACAGATCAAAAAGGAAGAAATAAATTATTCCCTGTTTGTAAATGACATGACTGTGTAGAAAATTACAAGAGAACAATCTACAGAAAAGCTCCTAGAATGAGTGTGTTCAGCAAGATTACAGCATATAAAAAATGTATTTCTATGTACTATCAGTGAGCATGTGGACACCAAAATTGAAAATAAAATTCATTTATATATGCAAATAACAAAACCTCTTTTCATGTAAATCTAGTAAACACATATATTACTTGTGTGAAGCTATGAACACTGATAAAATAAAGCAAGAATCTTACAAATAGAGAAACATACCATACTTAGTGGACGGAAAGACTGAATATCATAAAGATGCCAGTTCTCCCCAAATGGATACATAGGTTTAAAGCTATTCTCATTGATATCCCAGCAAGACTTTTTGCAGATGTATATTAGCTTAGTCTCAAATTTATAAGGGACATTAGCAAGGTGGCAGAATAGAAGATCACTACCCATATTCTCCCATAAGAGCAATAACTTGTAGCCATCCATGGACAAAAATGCCTTTAGGATCCAGGTAGAAGATTGTGAAAGCCTAATAATGAGGAGGGCCATTTTGAGAAGGCAGGTCTATGCCACAGTAGCTACAGATCTGGAAAAAAAAAAAAAAAAAGTCCTGACCCCCTTGCTCTGGGCTGCAAGCCCCATTTGGCCTTGGGCCTGCCACCAACACTATCCACAAGAGGCACAAGAGGAGCCACATTACCTCCTGCCTCAGGCAAAAACCTTGCTAACCTGAGTCTCAGGTGTGGGCCCAGATCCAGTTGGGTTTACAAACCACATATCTCATGAGGGATTAATATCCAAAATATGTAAGAAACTAATACAACTCAAGCAAATAAACAACGTGATTAGAAAATGGGCAGAAGGTCTGAGTAGATGTTTCTCCAAAGACATACAAATCGCCAACAGGTATATTAAAATGTGCTTAACATCATTAATCATTAGGGGACATGCCAATCTAAATCACAGTGAGGTGCACGTGGGTGGCTCAGTCTGTTAAGTGTCCGACTTCAGCTCAGGTAATGATCTCACCATTCCCGGTTCGAGCCCCGTGTCAGGCTCTGTGCTGACAGCCCAGAGCCTGGAGCCTGCTTCAGATTCTGCATCCCTCTCTCTGTCTCTGCCCCTCCCCCACTTGTGTTCTGTCTCTCTCACAAAAATGAATAAACATTAAAAAAAAATTTCTTATCACAATAAGACTTCACCTCACACCTGATAAGATTGCTATTTTCTCAAAAAGAGATATCAAGTGTTGTTGAGGGTATGCTGAAAAGGAAACTCCCCCACACTTTTGGTGGGAATGCATATTGGTTCACTCATTACACAAAACAGTGTGGAGGTTCATCAAAAACTATAATAGAACTACATATGAACCAGCAATTTCACTTCTGGGTATATATCCAAAAGAAATGAAATCAGGATCTCAAAGAGATCTGAACTTCATGTTCATTGCAACCTTGGTCTCTTAAAACATAAATGGATAAAGAAAACACGTGTAAACACACACACACACACACACACACACACACACACACACAGAGGAACAATTTTCAGCCATAAAAGAGGAAATCCCGCCATTTGTGAAAACATGAATATAGACAAATCTGGAGGACATTATGCTATACGTGAAATAAACCAGACATAGAAAGTTAAATGCTTCATAATCTTAACTATATGTGGAATCTAAATATTGAAGCAGAGTAGACTTGTGGTTGTCAGGAGCTATGGGATGAGGAAAAGGGAAGTTACTGGTAAAAGGATACAAACTTTCAGTTATTAGAGGATAAGTTCTAGAGATCTAATGTACATCATGTTGACTATAATCAATAATATATTATATAGTTGGACTTTGCTACAAAGTAGATCTTAAATGTTTTCACCACACACACAAAAAAGGTAACTAAGTGTGGTCAAAGATGTTTGGTGGTAGTCATTTAACAATGTGTATATCAAATCACCATGTTATACACCTTAAATATATATAATTTTTATTGCTCATACATCTTAACAAGTTGGAAAAAAGCCAAAATTTATATAGACAGGCAAAAGACTAGAATATCTAAAACAATTTTGAAAAAGAATAATAGAGTGGGAGGAATTACTCTGTCTACTTTCAAGACTTACTACATAGTTACAATAATCAATACTCTATGATATTGGTAGAGGAATACACATGAATTAATAAAACATTATAGAGAACCTAAAAGTATACTCCATAGATAGGCCAAACTGATTTTTCACAAAAGTGCCAAAGCAATACAATAAAAGAAGTAGACTCTGGGTATTCATAGCCAAAGCAATACAATAAAAGAAGTAGACTCTGGGTATTCATAGTCAAAAAAGTATGAGCTTCAAACTAAGTCTCAAGCTTTATATAAAATTTAACTCAAAATGGATCATAAACATAAATGTAAATTATAAAGCCGTAACACTTTTAAAAAACATAGGAGAAAATCTTCAATACCAAGGCTAGGCAAAGTGTACTTAGACTTGAGGGAAAAAAAATTTTACCCATAAAAAATATTACAAAACTGGACTTAATCAAAAATAAAATTTTTTGCTTCGAATAAGACCTTGTTAAGAGGACAAAGAAACTACAGAGGTAAAATATTTGCAAATCACATATCCAAGGAAGGAGTATAACCTAGAATATATAAAGAAATCTGAAAATTTCACAGTGAAAAAATGAAGAGTCAAATAAAACATGGACAATTGTCACTAACAGACAACTCACATACGAGATATAACAATGGCAAATTAGCACATCAAAAGATGTTAAATGTCATTAGCTATTAAGAAAACACACATTAAAACCAAAGTTATATAGGACCTCTATACTCTCAAAAATGGTTAAAACAAAACATAGTGACACCCTCAAAAGCAGATGAGGATATAGAGAAACTGGACTGCTCAAATATTGCTGGTGGGAATGTAAAGCTTTCTAGCCATTCAGAAAAAGTTTGGCAATTTTTAAAAACACAAACATGCAATTACTATACAACCCATTGCACTCTTAGGCATTTACTGCAGAGAGATGCCAACTTATTTTTATATACAAGCCTATGTAGGAATGTTTATAGCAGCTGTATTTATAATCGCCCCTGACTGGAAACCTAAATGTAATCAATGGGTATGAATGGTTAAGCAAAGAGTTAAATCCATACCACAGCACTATTTAGCAATAAAGAGGAAGGAACCACTGATACACATGACACTACGGATAAATCTCCAAGGAATTATGCTGAGTGAAAATCCCTAAAGCAATATAGAACACATTAGTGGTTGCTAGGGTTTAAGGGTCTAGTATATTTCCACAAATTCTATCCAAATACAAATTTGCAATAGTGAGATTTTAAGCCTATAGACTATAGGTATGGTAAAGAAATAGGTATGGTAAAGAAAAAATTATGAGAGATGGAGAGACAGAGAAGAGCTAGACACATACATGCAAAAAGAGACAGAAGAGAGGGAGAAACAGAGACAGTAAGAAGAGGCTATAAGAAAATAGGGGGTGGGGATGGGGTACAGTGTCTAGCACTGTCTGGGTACAAATGCAAACATGCTTCACACAGCCAGATGGATGAAAGATGTCACAAACTTCAAGGTTTTGCTTTCAAGTTAATTTTTTTTAAATAGGATCAAGTAATATTATTTTAATAACTAAGTAAAGAAGAAGAAAGTGCTAGATAAAGTTTTTCTATTTAGAACCTTACAGTTTATAGGTAAACATTACCAATATTAGGGACACCTGGGTGGCTCAGCTGGTTGAGTGCCCAACTCTTGATTTCAATTCAGGTCATGATCCCAGAGTCATGGGATCAAGCCCTGCATAGGCCTCTGTGCTGAGTGTGGAGCCTGCTTAAGAGTCTCTTTCTCTCTCTCCCCCTCTCCCCAGATCATGTGTACTCTCTCTCTAAAAAACAAAACATTACCAATATTAGAACTACTAGAACTATGTTCTGCTCAATTCAGTCTTTTTTTTGTTGTTGTTAATTTTAATGTTTATTTATTCTTGAGAGAGAGAGAGAGAGACAAAGCATGATCAGGGGAGGGAAAGAGAGAGAGAGACACACACACACACAGAATCTGAAGCAGGCTCCAGGCTCTGAGCTGTCAGCACAGAGTCCAATGGGGGGCTTGAACCCACAAACCATGAGATTGTGACCTGAGCTGAACCCTTACGCTCAATCGACTGAGCCACCCAGGCACCCCAATTCAGTCTTGTTTAAGGCCATTAAGGTTAAACTGAATTAAAAACAGCAAACCATTCCAACTAAGTGAAAGCTTACTTTAGCCTTTCTTCTCTGGTACTAATAATCACTACAATTTTCATAGCTATTTTAATGAGTTCAACCTTCTTATTATTCTAGTTAGCTCGAATCCAAAAAAGGGTATCTTCCTTACTTAATATAAGCACTCTTTCAAAAGAAGGTTAATTCACTGATTTGATAGCATTAGATGTTTTTTATTTTCTGGGTAGGACCACATGGCTATTTACACAAACATATGCAAGCCCAAAAGGGGCCCATTTTTCTGATCTTTTGTTGACAAAGTAAATAAACTCATGCAAGATGCAGGATTATTGCATCAAAATGAATAAAAATCATTAATATATTTGGCCTACCTTCAATGCAACTACATTAGGTATCTGTACGAATATACCCATGATCTCAAGCATTACATTCTTAGTGTTTTTGCTTACTTTATTCCATTTCCTTCTTATTTGTGGGCAGACTTGAAGCGCCTCTTAAAGGTTTCAAATTCCTTGCTAATCACTATTATAAAGCTAGTATTTTTATTAGCTATTAGTTTAACATTCTATATTTTAATATTTGCCTCTTGGGAATACAGGCCTCTTAAGTGGTAATAGCTCCCTTATCTTAATTTTCTTTAATATTTAATATTGAGTTCAACGCGAAAATATTCAAAACATATTCCTTTTTTTAAAAAAAGTTTATTTTTTTTCAGAGAGTGCACATGTGCATGCAAGTGCACAGGGGAGGAAAAGAGAGACAGATGAGAGAGAGAGAGAGAGAGAGAGAATCTCAAGCAGGCTCCATACTGTCAGCATAGAATCCACCATGGGCCTCAGTCTCAAGAACTGTGAGATCACTACCTGAGCCAAAATCAAGAGTTGGATGCTTTACCGACTAAGCTACCTAGGTGCCCCTCAAAACATATTCTTGATAAAAAAAAAATTAACTATGAAATTTTGTGGTTCATAGTAATCTTATAAGGAAGGTTGACTTGGTAGGAATCCTTTTTAGCAATAAAAAATAGAGCTCTTTTAGTTTCAAATGGGGAAAAAAACAAAGTTAGCTGGTACGCAATTAACAAGAATAAACAGTAAAGTGATGCAGTTGGAAAGCGTGATGCTGTTCTCAATTGTGTATCATTTTGCAACATCACAGCATTTCTGTTTACTCACTCAGCCCTCTGCCTTGGTGGCTGACCCAAAGTCAGACCTTCAAGACCCAGAGATTATGGAGATGATAATATTCAGTGTCATCCTAAACATGCAGATTTTTAAAAATTTCAGAAACTTTTTAAAATCATTAAAAAAATTTACCTGGTAACTATTAATCTGGACCCCTTTTACAATTAAATGAACCACTACAGATTAAGCAAAAAAAAAAAAAAAAAAAAAAAAAACCCTCTATTTTGACATGTGGCTGAATAATTTTATGTTTTCTTTTTTTTTAATTTAAAAAAAATGTTTTTATCTATTTCTGAGAGAGAGAAGGACAGTCTGAGGAGGAGAGGGTCAGAGAGAGTGGGAGATACAGAATCTGAAACAGACTCCAGGCTCTGAGCTAGCTGTCAGCACAGAATCTGATGCTGGGCTCAAACCCATGAACCGTGAAATCATGACCTAAGCCAAAATCTGACGCTTAACTGACTGAGCCACCCAGGCGCCCCTTTTATATTTTCAAAAATAGCACTTACATATGTATTTCAAATGTTGTTAGCTTTGCTGAAAATAAGGAAAACCCAATGTAGAAATAATGGTTCTTTGACCAGCTGTGGGGCTCGGAGAGAGACAAGAACTCAGGCCAAGCTATTACAGCATGTGGCCGGCTCATCTGGTCCTATATCTGCTACAAGAAACAAGGGGGAACATTTATAATAACGATGACACAAATGTTTATTTAAGACAGCATAAAACAAAAATGTTGACTGTACACATTTAGTAAAATTCTTCCTGATTCAACTTAAACTGAATTAAGTCTAGAATAGAAATGATTTGTAAGGAAATTTAGTTTATTACTTTAAATCATAAATTAAAACCATAGTCCTCAGAAAAGAGAAAGTGTTAGCAAGCCTTCTGAAATAGATATAATTGTTTTTAGTTATTGGGGTATAATTGATATATCATGTTATATTGTTTTAGGTGTACAAAATGAGTCAGTATTTGTATATATTGTGAAATGATCATCACAATAAGTCTAGTTAACATCCTTCAATGTATATAGACATAAAATTTTTTTCTTGTGATGAGAACTTTTAAAATCAACTCTCTTAGCAACTTTCAAATATACAATATTATTAACTATAGTCACCATGATGTACATTATATCTCCAGGACTAACTCTTTTATAGTTGGAAATTGTGCCTTTTGACCCCCTTCATTCATGTTTCCTGCCCCGACCACCCTGCCTCCGGAAACCACCAATCTGTTTTCTGTATCTATGAGCAGACATGACTAATTTTTTTATGAGCATACTACTTGTTTCTGTACAAATAGTACTAAGATTTGAAAATAATTGATTCTCTAAGGTAAACATACTTGAAATCTTGTTCAAATTTCTTATATACTCACAAGTACCCTTTACCTTCCAAAAATAACTATACAGGTAAGCATAATTTAACCAGATCTATAGGGTCATAATTTCTGAATTAGGGAATCTGAATGAGGTTTAAAACGATTTAGCATAAAATGGGAAGCCTGAAATTTTAGTCACAGATGTAACTTTTTATATTCCAAGGGCCTGGGAAACTAATTCAAATAATAACACACCTAGTAAAATATATTTGGAAGGGTAGTTGATACAGGAAAGGCCTTAAAACTCTTATCTAGGTCCATTTGGTTCATTTCACTCTTTTTACTACCTTTGATATGCCAGGTAGTAGGCTAGGGGACTAGGAATCTAGTCAGAGACAAGAAAGAAGGTTGACTGGATGGTTTTACTGAAAAGGAAAAGGGTGTTAATGAGTTAGAATACCCCAACTCAGAAAAGACACTGAGTAATCCCACTGGGGTTAGAGAAGGTTTCCCAGGAGAGGGAGCCAGATGAGGGGTGTCATGGGTCAGTGAGGGTGAAAGTACAAAGAAGAGATAGATGTATGAAGGATTCCAGAGAATGTCCAGTGGCAGTGACCACAATTTAGTTTCAATGTGATGAGCAAATACATCTCATTGCCACATCGCTGAGTCTCTGCAAAAAAAAAAAAAAAAATTCACATGTTCAATTTCCTTTACTAGTAGGAAGGAGAAGTTAGAACTTTTCAGTATTTATGTCCATGGTTCCATCATTATTTCTCTAGGTAGCATGACCTCTCAATTTCTTTTTTACTTTTTTTTTTTTTTTAATTTGAGAAAGAGAGAGCAAGCAAGCATGTGAGAGAGCAAGGGAAAGGAGCAGAGGGGGAGAGAGAATCCTAAGCAGGATCCACGCTTAGCATGAAGCCTGACTCAGGGCTTGATTCCATGACCCTGGGATCATGACCTGAGCCAAAATCGAGAGTCCTACACTCAGCCGACTGAGCCACCAGATGCCCTCAATTTCGTTTTGTTTTGCAATCCAGTATTACCTTACAAACACCTCTCAATGTATCTTACTGCCACAAATGTTATGTGATGACCAAAAAAGGTTTACAGAGCATGTCGTATTGAGATTAATATTGTACCATATTTAACTAGTATTTCTAAATATTAAAGTGAAAATAAAAACAAACCTAAGGTGTTAAACTTCACTTGATAAATTACATACAGAACGAATGACACCAGTGAATACTATCATGACACTGGCTTACAGGGATTTATATGTTTAAGGAATTTGAAGAATATGCATTTACTTTCCAATAAGCTCTCAGAGCATCGTTGAAATAGTGGCAGGATGGGCTAAAATATGAGAGTTATACACAAATGAAATACACAAAAAACTAGAAAGTAACAGTCTTCAGTGGAGTCCAAGTCCTAAGGTTTCTGGTGGAAATCTTTTTTTTTAATAGAAAATACTGTATGTTTAATAAAAGTGACAATTTGTCAAAATGTTTTCTGAAAATAGAAATGACTACTCAAGTAAACAGGAAACAATACTTTTCTTTAAAAATGTCATTGAGACCAGAGAAGGAAAACCAAATGGAATATCTTTTCATTTTCTATAATTTCAAAGGCTGACAGTTTTATCACTGTCAACACTGACAAAGTGTGAAATACCCTGTAAACAAGTTTTCAGGAAGTCCGAAACATTGTGAGCAATGTTTCTTTTTATTTTCCCACTAGCATCTAGCAACTGATTACATCAAAACTGTGCTTTGCACTGCATATGTTGATAAGGGATGATTATGACTGACACATAACCCCCTAAAAAAGCAAACTGTCTATTCCAACCATAAAATAAGATCAATTTGCTTGTTTACTAAGTAGGAAAAATTCATGCAAATCTGTGGTGGGAGCAAAGAGGATTAATGGGATTAATGCAGTGACCCAAAGAAAACAAAGACAAATAGAATTTCCTTTTATTTTCTTCCTTCTTTCCTTCCTTCTTTGAATGGCTAGCTGGCCGAACAAGGTTGGACTAGAAACTGTAGTTGCCAGAACATAATCTAGGTTTAATTTCTGTTTTCACTGAAGACATGCCTGGAATAAACCAATCGATTATGTTTACAGTTTAGTTTCAACCCTAAGCCTCACCCACCCCAGGCCCAAACCTAGCTAGTATACACACTTTTCTTCCACCACCTCTAGGAGAGGCTGGCCATGATGTGATGAGTTAAGAGGGCTTAAGGTCCATGTAGGGCCATTACACCAGGAAACAATAAGTGCCGTAAAACACTCTGTGCTACAAGAGAAGGAACATGGGCAGGGAGGCAGGATAGACTTCTCCATTTTAATTAAGTCGCTTCTAAAATGTTGTCTCTGTGAGAAGTCTTGATGGGCTCGTTCAACCATAACCAAAAAAAAATGTTTTTTTGAATGAATATCAGTCCTTTTCCTCACTTCCTTGGGAAAAGCTGTTCTTTCACTGTGCTCTGAGAGCACTTTTCATACTGACTTGTTTGTGTCTATCTCTACAACAAAACCCTCAACTATTAGGATACATCAGCTGTTTCATTTTTAACTTTGTTTTTTAGTGCCAAACAGTACCTAACATCTGCAAGGGACCCAACAGATGTTTCCTAAACTAATGAAAACAATTTTTATTCCTATTTATAAGATGTATATATAAAGAAATGAATGTGTCTTTTAGATAGATAATCAGATCTAATATAATTGAGTCCCATGAGCTTTAAAGTGGGATTCTGAGAATTGTACAAAATGAAAATAACTGGTAGAAAAATGAAAGTTCTAAGAGGGAGGATCCAGGCCCATGAAAGTCCATTGCATGGCACACAGCGATTTGAGAGGCTGGAGGGAAGATACAGGTTTTGGATCTAAGACATCTTAGATTTAAATCCTGACATTGCCAATTATTAGCTGTGTGATTGTGGACAAATTCAATCTATGACTCCATTTCTATAAAATGAGAATTTTTTTTCCTTAGTTTTTTTTTATTCTATGTGCAATACAACATTTTTTATAATAGAACATTTCAAAAATACACAATAGTAGAGAGCATAATATAAACGTATAATTATATATATGATATATAGAGAGAGCACAGCTATCAGTACATGGTCAGTTTTGGGTTTTTTTTAATCTGTCCTTCTATCCAGTGCCATCTCCCACCAAGTGAATCATTTCTGATTAAGAGACATCACTAATTTCATACTTTAATATGTATTTTAAAAGATACAGACTTTAAGAAATAAAAATTAATGCAGTACTATTATCATACCTTAAAATTTATCAACACTCCCTTAAAATCACCAAACATCTAATCGTTGCTCAAATTTTCCCAAATTTCCCATAACTTTTTTTTTTTAACTGACAGTTTGCTTAAATTGGGAGCAAAACAGCATTACCCATTACATTAAAAAAAGTTTTTTTTAATGTTTTTTTCTTTTTTTTTTTAATTTTTTAAATTTTTTTAACAAATAGTTTATTGTCAAATTAGTTTCCACATAACACCCAGTGCTCATCCCCACAAGTGCCTCCTCCATGCCCACCCCTCCTCCCCCCCACATCCACCAGTCCTCAGTTTTTGTCAGCATTCAAGAGTCTCTCATGGTTTGCCTCTCCCCCTTTCCCCCACCATTCCTGCCCTTCTTCTCCCCCTTGGTCCTCTGTTAAGCTCCTCCTAATCCTCCTATACGTGCACACATATGATATTTGTCTTTCTCTGCCTGACTCATTTCGCTCAGCATAACACCCTCAAGGTCCATCCATGTTGCTACACATGGCCAGATTTCATTGTTTCTCATTGCCATGTAGTATTCCATGGTATAGATAAACCACATCTTCTTGATCCATTCATCTGTTGATGGACACTTAGGCTCTTTCCAGGTTTTAGCTATTGTGGAGAGTGCTGCTATGAACACAAAAATAAACTCAAAATGGATAAAGGACCTGAACGTGAGACAGGAAACCATCAAAATCCTAGAAGAGAAAGCAGGAAACAACCTCCTTGACCTCCACCGCAGCAACTTCTTACTTGACACATCCCCAAAAGCAAGGGAATTAAGAGCAAAATAAACTGTTGGGACCTCCTCAAGATTAAAAGCTTCTGCACAGCCAAGGAAACAACCCAGAAAATTAATAGGCAA
This sequence comes from Proteles cristata cristata, assembly GCA_017311185.1. Lineage (NCBI taxonomy): Eukaryota > Metazoa > Chordata > Mammalia > Carnivora > Hyaenidae > Proteles > Proteles cristata. The sequence continues at coordinate 133,816 of JAESUZ010001610.1, forward strand.
CCAACGGAATGGGAAAAGATAGTTGCAAATGACATATCAGATAAAGGGTTGATATCCAGAATCTACAAGGAACTCACCAAACTACACGCCCGAAAAACAAACAACCCAGTGAAGTAATGTTTTTTTCTTGAAAGAGACAGAGTGCAGGTGGGGGAGGGGCAGAGAGACGGAGAGACACAGAATCTGAAGCCAGCTCCGGTTCCGAACTGTCAGCACAGAGCCCATTGGGGTTCGAATTCACAAACCGTGAGATCATGACCTGAGCCGAAGTCGGACGCTTAACCATCTGAACCACCCAGGCCCTCCACCCATTGCATTTTTTTTTTTTTGGAGGAGGAGCAAATAAAATGAGAATATTAACAGGAGCTAGAGGTACTCCACAGATTTCTTGTGAGAATGAAATGAATGAACTTTACATGGGTAAGAACTCGGTGGGTGAGGCTATCTACTGTGCAGCAAAGACTAAGGTTATTTAGTGTTATTTCCAAGGCCTGTTTTCTTTCTCTTCCTAAAGATTAACTAGAATTACAGGTCACTAGCAGTAAATATTACTTTTCCGTTACCTGCTCATATGCTTATTTGCATAATGCCTTCTCTGCAATTGATACTGACTGCTTAGATTCTGCTGGTTCTTACAACATAGGTCTACGCTTTACCTAGTCCTCAGTCCTCTCACTGAGGACTTCACTGCACAGGGTTAATACGACTATCCTGGTCTTCAGAGGAGGCTAAGTAACAATCATTTCTATACCACTGTTTCATTCCAGGAATGAAATACAAACAAACTGGCTTTATAGCTAGTCTATTATTTTTCCAAGATACCAGGCTACCTCCCTAGAACAAGAGTGGGACTCAACACTTCCACGATGGCAAGAAAGGCCCTGCCGTTACTTCTTTGATTCCAGAATCAAAGCATGAGAAAGGGATGTGACATGTATTGACAGGAGTTGGTTAGCTAGTCCACAGGATTAGATCAGGCTAACAAGAAAGCATGAAATGGGGCCCTTGTGGCTCAGTAGATTGAGCTTCCGAATCTTGGTTTTACCTCAGGTCATGATCTCCCAGTTCATGAATTCGACCCCCATTTCTGGCTCTATGCTGACAACAAGGGGACTGTCTGGGATTCTGTCTCCCCCTCTTTCTACCCCTCCTCTGTTAATGCGTGCGCACACTCTCTCTCAAAAATAAATAAACTTAAAAAAAGAAAGCATGAAATTTAGGTGGGACTACAGGAGATTATACTTCTTGTTCATAGCTATCAAGTGCTGGGCAGTTTGACAAAATGCAATGGAAGGACCTTAAACTTAACTGCACAAAGGTCTGGTGATAACAGAACATTTAGACCCACTTTCTACACCTGTGGCCATAAAGCCACTGGCCCTTGTAGCTAATTAAATTTAAAGAAATTAAAATGAATTTTAAAATGTAATTTCTAAATTGCCTGAGCCATATTTCTAGTATTTTCAATGTGGCTAGTGATTATCGACAGCATCAATATACACTTCCATCACTGCAGAAAGTTCCATGAAGCTATCTGAGAATTCTGATTTTCAGATAAACAATAAACCACATACTGTCATTAGTAAATGCTTTTTGATCAACTGATTGACTAGTTGAAAGGGGCTACTATTCTTCAGTGACTTCTCGGGCTAACTTCACAAGCTTAACCACAACCCATGTTCTCTGCTATAGACATCTACACCAGCACATGGGCACTAAATCTAAGTTAGTGACAAGACAATGTTAATGATACTTATTACGAATTTTTAAAAACAGCAAAATATCCTGTCTACTTTCTCAGTCATTTAAAGAGTGAATGGGCACTCTTTCTCTCCACCAAAAATCAGATTTACTTTAAGAGAAATTTAAAAACACAAGCCCTAGGAAATCTCTCTAAACTGAAAGAATTAAGCCAAGTTCAGGAATAAGAAATTTCAGGCTTATACTTTCTTTATTTTCTAGCTTTTAACTTGACAAGATTTATCTCCTGTTTCAAATTCCTTTTTTCTATCTTCTTAACCAAATCAGACTAAGAAACTGATAAAAACAAACAAACAAAAAAAACCCACTGAATTGGAACACTGACATTTATAATTGTGTGTGCTGTTTTTAAATTCCCAGAATACACTTTGTCCAATTCTCCTTTTATCGCCAAAAATACAACATTGAGGAGCAGTTTATTTCTGTTTCTAAGTGAATAGTACAGTAAATAATATTAAAGATGAATTCATACAAGGGTGGTATGAAATATAAGAGTAAACTTCCTTTGTAAACCAGAAGTCTAATTCTCATGACAAACTCATAAATCCTGGATCATTTCCTTTTTGAGGCACAGGGTCACTGGGAATGACAATTTAAAGAAAGAACCACCATCTTTCTAGCAGTGGCTATCAATTTTATGTTCAAGGCACAGATCCCACACTTTTGTTGGTAATGAAAATCCTGCCCGAACTTGACAGAAAATACAAAGAACAAAGTGAGGAAAAGCCTGGTTTGAAGTCACACAGGCTGGGCTTTAAATTCTAGCTCTGCCACTTATAGTCTATTTTGTCTTAATCAAATTACTTCAGTTTCTTGAACTTTAACTTTTTCATATCTAAAAAGGGGATCATACCTAATGGTGTTACTGTGAGATTGGGTACACATATTCATATATACAAGCCACACATGCAGATACTTATATACAATGCCTGGCACACACACTGTCTACTCTTTAAAACAGTAGCTAGTATTACAAGATACTATTTCTAAAAGCTCTAGAGGCTAACCTAATTTTTCCAATGCAAGACAGGATATCTTAGAAAAATTAAGTTTTCTCTTGGTTATTGTAACATATCCATTTCTATACACAACTGGGTAATTAACGGTCTTAGAAATGTTCATACAGTTTTACTCAACAAAGTCACTATAAATAATTTATACTAAAACATTTATTTATAAAATATTAATTACACTCGTTTACTATAGGAAAGATATAACAAAAAGTCTAACAAAAAGCAGAAAAATAAATCATGAAACAGCAATACAAATGAAAACATTAAAATTCCTTATTCAAGGCGTGTCTTTGGGTGGTTCAGTCAGTTGAACATCTGAATCTTGATTTCAGCTCAGGTCATGATCTGTCTCATAGTTCATCGGTTTGAGCCCCATGTTGGGCTCCACACTGACAGCAAGGAGTCAACCTGAGATCCTCTCTCTCTGCCTCTCCCCTACTCATGTTCTCTCTCTTTCTCTCTCCCAAAATAAATAAATAGCCTTAAAGATAAATAAATTCAAAAAATACATTTAATGAAATTGTAGATGGAACTCTTGTTATACTGTCGAATTAGAAAAACAGACTGAAGCTTATAAGAACTGTATAATCCCACGATGGTAGGGCTATATATTACTGATATAATATTCTTAAAAAGACAAAGTGCTAGAATCATCTACAGCAAAAAATTAAGCAATTTATTCCTAGATGAAAGGATTATTTATAGATAATTTTTTATTTTCTTCTTTGTATTGTCTTTTCTTCAACAATAAAAAATGTATTCTTAAAAACATAAAATAAACATCTAAATTAATCTTTTCTTTAATAATAAATTGTCTCAATTACTTGGGTAAAATAATAATTGTCTCAATTACTTGGGTAAATTAAGTATTAATCATTTCCTATTTGAGTAACTCTCAAATATGACCAAACTGACCTATCTTGTTATGATTTAACATTTGCTTCATGGTTTTTTTCCTGAGCATCACAATTTTATCTATTTATCTATCTATCTCTAATTTTAGATTTGTGTATGACAGTACTATCTCTCTATAGAGTTGGGTTCATAACTCTAATACTCAAGAGGCTGATTATCACCTTTCAGCTACTTTGCTGCATGTCTTAATGTGTTTTAATGTTCCACTCGGTCAATGTAGCACAATGCTATGGTTGGGCTTCCTACAAGGTATGTTTCCTGGGTAAAGAATTACACCTATTTTATTCAATAATGTTTTCTGAAAAGTAGAAGTAGGAATCTTTATAAGAAATATATGCATGAATAAGTGAGTACATAGCACAGTCTGGAAAGAAAACTAGATACCTTAGTCTCAGTTATGACTGGTCTCTATCTTTAAGGATCATTCTGACACTGAGCTGTAAGGCATCTTCTGAATACAAATCTAAATATATTCGCATGTTTGTCAGCACTACTCCTAGGCCAATCTTAAATCTTTATCTTTCAGTCTTTTTTAGTGTGACTCTAGAACAGAAATTTTCAAACCTTAACATGAATCAGAACCATAAACACAAATTGTTGCACCCCACCTCCAAAGTTTCTGATTCAATGGGTCTAGGGTGGGGCCTGTTAGCTGGCATTTTAACAAGTTCCAAAGTAGTGCTGAAGCTGTTGGTCCCACAACCACACTTTGAAGATTACTACTGTAGAAAAACACACATGACCATTTACACAAGTATCTATAATATACCTCAAGCTTACTCTGACAAACACCTGCTCCGCTATTAGGACTTGGCATGAGTGACAAGAAGCACTTCTAAGGAGGCTTTCTGGTTTGGCCCGTGCTTGTAGGAAAGTAGTATTTCCTCCTTTGGGTTCCTTCACATCTGGTTGAGCTTTGCAATCATTACCGCTATAGTGTTTTACTGCTTTAACTTGTTGACATGAACAGCATGACCAACATCCCCTAATTGACAATAAAAATCTTACTCTATGCCACAGAAGAAAGAGATAAAGATAATACGGTAAGTTCTGGGTCTGCAGCTCAATTACTGCAGAAAAAATTGCAATGTGATAAGCACATTTCTTCACTTGGCTGAGTTAACAAAGCCTCCTATGCATCTCATCTGCAGTACACAAGTCAATAATATACATGTTTTTAGAAACATCCAATACACCATTCCACATTTTTTCCCTAGGTATCAACTGTCTATTCAGAGCAGCATGGTGGCATAACAGAGAGAACACAGGATATGAGTCTACAGATTTGGGTTCAAGTCTCAGTTTTGTCCAAGACAAATGATCTGGATTATATCACCTAAACTAAAAGAATCCATTTTGTCTTGTATATGTTGTTGTATAGCAACACTTATGCCAGAGCATTTTAAGGAATAAGGGATGTGAAACTATTTGATATATTAAACTGCTTTATATAAAATGATATTTATTATTCTTCAAAGACCTTGGATTTATAAAAAAATTATTCCAGAAAATTTTCAAAATAGTATCTTCTCCATAACAAATCATTTACAAATACAATTTAATGTCAAGTAAACAAAACAATGATGCTTTTTTTAAAACTGAAATTGAGAAATCTTTGGTGTATCATTTTTAATCAGACATATGTACATTTCTAAACCTACAAGTAACAAAGCCTACTTCAACTCTAGGATGTCAATAACCACAAACCTCAACTGTGGGAACCATCTTCAGAGAACATGGAAACTTAAAAACAAAAAGAAGTGCCAACACCCAAGATAAGTGAGGGATCAGAGCTGGTGACTGAGTTTTTACTCACACTAATTTTTGCAAGAGCTCTGGGAAGAAATTGGCTCAGGGTAGGCTGATGGTTTATTGATTTCACATCAGTAAAAACAACTAGGCAGTTGTTTGTTTTGTTCTCTAGTTTTTAAATTCTAATTGAGATGAAAAGTTGATTAAAAAATGACTTTACCAGGGCGCCTGGGTGGCTCAGTGGTTAAGCGTCGAACTTTGGCTCAGGTCAGGTCATAATCTCATGGTTTGTGGGTTTGGGCCCCGTACCAAGTTCTGTGCTGAGAGCTCAGAGCCTGGATGAAGACTGTTTCAGATTCTGTGTCTCACCTCTCTGCCCCTCCCCCGCTTGCAAGTGCGCTCGCTCTCTCTCTCTCTCCCTCTCAAAAAAAAAATAAACATTTAAAAATATTTTTTAAAACCCACTTTATCAATAAACATCAGAGTAACTCTTCACATGAATAATAATCTGTTAAGAGAGAGATCACTAAAAATCAACAAAGACAACGAGGTAACATTATACTTTCAAAGGTGTTAAAAACGGGGTGCCTGGGTGGCTCAGTCGGTTAAGTGTCTGGCTTCGGCTCAGGTCACGATCTCACGGTTTGTGGGCTCAAGCCCCGCATCGGGCTCTGTGCTGATAGCTTGCTCAGAGCCTGGAGCCTGTCTTCAGATTCTGTGTCTCCCTCTCTTTCTGTCCCTCTGCTGCTCATGCTGTCTCTCTCTCTCTCTCTCAAAAATAAATAAAACATTTTTAAAAAAGGTGTTAAAAAGGAATTTTAGTACTGGTCACTGTTTATAATTCAGGTCAGCTCAACAGAAGAGACAATGTTCATATGTAAAAAAGGTTTCAATGGTTCAATCCTTGGTTTCTTTTTTTTTTTTTTTAATGTTTTATTTCTGAGAGAAAGACAGCATGAGCAGGGGAGGGTCAGAGAGAGAGGGAGACATAGAATCTGAAACAGGCTCCAGGCTCTGAGCTAGCTGTCAGCAGAGCCTGACAGGAGGCTCGAACCCACGAACCGTGAGATCATGACTTGAGCCAAAGTTGGATGCTTAACTGACTGAGTCACCCAGGAGCCCCATCAATCTTTGGTTTCACAAGGAGAAATACTATAGGATTTGAATAGTGTATTTAGAATAGAAAGGGGTTAAAGCAAATGAAAAGGACTGAAAATTGTTTTCCTAAAATTCACAAAATGTCCCAAATTGAAATTTCAGTTGAAAAAATGTGAAATTAAGACAAAAGGATTCACACTAAATGACAATTAAAAGGAATTTGGGAAGACGTTGATCACAAAAGAGCTAAGATTGACACTACTAAAATAAAAGAATCAGTAAAATAAGACCAAGAAATATTGTCTTCAAAAATCATGAAGCGTAGGTTTAATTATTACCAAAAACAGGCAAATACTAAGCTTAGTCTAGCGTCAAACAGAACAAACCTCAGTTAAACTAGATGAATGTGCAACTCTGGTTAAAGGACACTGCTTTAAATTATAAATGGAGTAAGAATTCTAGGATCAAAACTGTGTATTACAGAGGAAGTGTTAAGTTCTCTTGAATGGTACAGCTTCTTTACACAAAGAAATTAGGGCAGATAAGGACGCAGAAACCTCACCATGACAGCAACCAGAGCCCGGAGAAACCATAGCAAGGTGTGTCATATACTAAAAGCAAAATAACACCCCAAGGTGAGCTTCAATCACCTGTAAGAGAGATACTACCCTGACCAGAGTCAGAAACGCAACAATTTTTGACCCTGAGAAAGTGGGACTGTGTCCTTGAAAAGAAAAACTTTCTCTGAGACCGTACAACTATCCGAAGGCTGTAAATTCTGGTAAGGATTAATCAGGGGAAGGGAGAAACCTCCCACGCTTAGTTTCTCCTCACTTGCTTCTGTTACCTCCTATCAGAGTTGGCCCCTCTGACATGTCCTTCTGAGAGCTGCCTGGCTCTGGCCTCAGATGTCATGTGGCCCCCACAAATGTGGGTGTAGAACAGGGGCACGTTTGGACAGACACCACCCTCATGACAGACTCAACACACTGTGACCCTCCCAGGTTGCCCTGGAGGATTCCTAAGCATGCCCTGTCTGGAGATTTCTCTGTGACTACACAGAGTATGCCACTACACTGTCAACTTTCCATCCCTGAAGGTTAGTCATATCAGCTTGAAACATAAACTTTTTAAAAAAATTTTTAAATGTTTTATTTATTTCTGAGAGAGAGAGAGAGAGACAGAAAGACAGAGAGAGAGAGAGAGAGAGAGAGCGTGAGCAGGGAAGGGTCAGAGAGAGAGGGAGACACAGAATCTGAAACAGGCTCCAGGCTCTGAGCTGGCTGTCAGCACAGGGCCTGACGTGGGGCTGGAACCCACGAACAGTGAGATCATGACCTGAGCCGAAGTCGGACACTTAACCGACTGAGCCACCCAGGCGCCCCAAAACATAAACTTTTAGTTACAGTCACCAGCCTCTGCACCCACCCACACTTCCATGTCTCCTCTAGTGTGAGTCTGTCCAGAATTGTGCTAAGCCCTCTAGGGGACAATCAGGACAAGGAGCAACTGGACTGACTGTTCTCAAAAGCTTCACTTCATAATTTAGATATCTTATTTTAAATAGAACTTTAGGGGTGCATGAGTGGCTCAGTTGGTTAAGTGTCTGACATCAGCTCAGGTCATGATCTCACAGTGAGTTTGAGCCCCACATTGGGTTCTGTGCCGACAGCCCAGAGTCTGGAATCTGCTTCAGATTCTGTGTCTCCCTCTCTCTTTGCCCCTCCGCTGCTCACATTCTGTCTCTCTCTGTCTCAACAATAAATAAAAATGTTAAAAAAAAAATTAAAGGGGCATCTGAGTGGCTCAGTCGATTAAGCTCATAGGTCATAATCTTGTGGTTCGTGGGTTCGAGCCCCACATCGGGCTGTGCTGACAGCTCAGAGCCTGGAGCCTGCTTTGGATTCTGTGTCTCCCTCTCTCTCTGTACCTCCCCTACTCACACTGTCTCTCTCTCTCAAAAATAAATAAACATTAAAAAATTAAAAAAAAAAAGAACTTCAAGTCATTTTATACTATAGGTTAATCTGTGCTAAACTTATTACCTAAATAATTAGTGAATGGCTTTCTGCTTTGCAAATGCAAAATGTTCTTGTTTGCTAATAAAAAGAAAAAGCACATAAAAATTTGTTTTCATCAATTATGGAGTCATCTTCTTCTGTTCATAGGGTATCAATCATTAAACCTCTTCTCTTTCTGGATGCTATTTACTGGGCTTCCTTGAGGGCAGGCAATGGCAAAGCTCTAGCTCCATCAGAGACAGTGAGTCAATGTGTGTTGAGAGTGTGAGAGACAAATAGACCCAGCTGAATGGAAGCCTTTTTCATATTCAAATTGTCTTTAAAATACTTCTCATTTGTAAAGCAGAGCTCCAAAGAAAATATAGGACTCAGTTGTATAAGTGTCTATGTCTTCTTTTACAAGTTTATTACTGATAATATCTACTGACTGAATTCTTGGCCTTATAAAATTTATATACACATAAAGATATATGTATGTTAAGGTGGTAAACCACCACCATAGTGATATAGTATATATAGCTATATGCTATATAGCTATAGAACTTGGAGCTCGGTAAAGAATTATAACAGTAAAGATTATCCAGATTATCTTTGTCAAAATAAATCAAATAGGTTATTGATATTATATTCTAAATTGTCTGTAACATCCTCTCATGAAAAGCAAATAATATCCAAGTATTTTATATTATTTCAAAGTTTAGATTACTGCAATTCAATTCTTCTCCAGGACATTTACTGAGCATATATTATATACAAGAAATTACTTAGTATACCAACAGATAGCTTGATAAAAATTTAGTCTGGTAGGAGAGGGAAAGCATAATAGTGTATATTGTTATTGTTTATCATAATCATGTTTATTATTATATTTTATATTTTATACATTAATTAAATGAATACTTTATAAACTGCTTTTCCTTAAATGACCTCATATGATTCTTATAACCACCCTGGGAGCAAGTTGACTATAAGGTCCCAGACTCCTAAACTGGGAATGACAATACTATGATATGACTGAGCTTATGAAGACAACTAAAGGAAGCTAACCACAGCTAACAATTCATGCTTCCTATGTCCCTGCCACCTTCCAACTCATTAATTCCTGTACACCTGATAGAAGTAAAGTAGTTGCCTAAAAGTACACAGCTAATAAGCAGTGGACCAAGATTTGAATAGAGGCAGTCTGACTTGACAACCCATGGCCAACTCTTCTTGGCACTTATGTGTCTTTTTTATAGAAACGTCTAGTTTATAGTCTTCATGTTAAAAATGGATTGCCTTTTTCATTACTGAATTTAAGACTTATTTATATACTCTATCTACAAGTCACTTATCAGATTTGATTTGCAAATATTACCTCCCATCTGTACTCCCTAAGGTTTACTGAGGTATAAATGACAATTAAAAATTGCATATATTTCAGGTGTACAACCTGATGTTCTGATATTCATACACCTTGTGAAATGATTATCATAGTCAATCTAATTAGCATATCTATCACCTCACATAATTACCATTTTCTCTTTTTGGTGGTAAGAAAACAAGATTTACTCTCTTAGCAAATTTCAGGTGTACAATATAGTAGTAAATGTAGTCACCGTGCTGTACATTAGGTTGCCAGAACTTACTCATTTACAGCTGGAAGTTTGAATCTTTTGACCACTATTTCCCCATTTCCCCCACCCCAGCTCCTGGTAACCACTCTTCTACTCTGTTTTTGTGCATTTGACATTTTTAGATTCCACATATGAGACGATACAGCATTTGTCTTTGTGTTTTTGCCTTATGTCATTTGACATAATTTTCACTTTATTGATAGTGTCTTTTGAAGCACAAAATTTCTTAATTTAGATGACATGCAATTTATCTTTTTTTTCCTTTTGTTGCGTATGCTTTCAGTGACAAATCTAAGACTCCATTATGAAATCCAAACTTATGAAGGTATAGTCCTATCTTTTCTCCCAAGAGTTATGTACTTTGGCTCTTACATTCAGGTCTTTGATTTACTTGGAGTTTAAACTTATAACAACCTAGTTTAACGAATACCAATTGTTTCAATATTAAACACTCTGCTCCTGTACATCTCCATCTTTCACCATTTATATAGCTATTTGTCAAAGATTACATCTTTATACATTATATGCCCATTTACAAAGATTTATAGTTATTGGTGTATGCATTTGCTTCTTATATAGGAAAAAAAGAGAAATTACAAACAATACCAAAAGTACAGTAATGCTGGCTTTTTTATTTACCTAGGTAGTTACCTTTATCAGTTTTCTTTGTTTTCTCTTATGGTTTTTCAAGTTGCTCCGTAATATCCTTTATTTCAGGTTGAAGGAGTCTCTCTGGTATTTCTTACAGGGCAAGTCAACTGGTAATGAACTCCCTTAGGTTTGTTTATCTGAAAATGTCTCATTTTGTTCATTCTTAAGATATAATTTGGCTGGATATACAACCTTATTCAACACCTTTTTCTTTCTGTACTTAAAATATGTCATCCTACTGTTTTCTGGCCAAATGATTTCTGATAAGGAATCAGCTCTCAATCTTACTGAGGATCCCCTTCATAATAAGCAATTTCTCTCTTGATGTTTTAAGAATTCTCTCTTTGCTACCGGGTTTTGACAATTTGACTACTGTGTATCTCAGTGTGGATTTCTGTGTTTATCTTGTTTGGAGTTCACTGAGCTTTTCAACATGTGTTTTCATGTCTTTCCTCAGACGTAAGAAGTTTGGTAATGATTTCTTCAAATATTTTTTTGTCCCTTTCATTCATTTTAATGTTAGTTTGTTTGTTTATTTGAGAGAGAGAGAGAGAGAGAGAGAGAGAGAGAGAGAGAGAGATCCCAAGCAAGGTCCATGCTTTCAGTGCAGAGCCTGATGCAGGGCTCGAACTGACCAACTATGAGATCATGATCTGAGCTGAAATCAAGAGTCAGATGCTTAACTCACAGAGCCACCGAGGTGCCCCCCTCTTTCATTCTTTTCCTTGGATTTCTAGAATTCATTTTCCTTTGTTCTTTTTTCTTTCTGTTCTTCAGACTGGATAAATTCACTTGCCTTATCTTCAAGTTTGCTGATCTGTTGTCCTATCAGCTCTAATCTGCTGTTTAGTTCCTCTACTGAGTTTTTCATTTCAGTTTTGTACTCTTCAGCTCTAGAATTTCGGCTTGGTTCCTTTTTATAATTTCCGTTTATTGATATTCTCATTTTCTTCAGACATTGATTTCCTAAATCACTTTCTCTGTTCATGGTCTTCTATAGCTCACTGAACATATTTAAGATTTAATAAGATTCACTAATAATTCCAGTATATGCAGTTTGTCAGGAATGGCTTCATTCAAATTTTTATTTCCTTTGAATAAGCCATACTTTCCTGTTTCTTCATATGTTTTTTAGTTTTTTATTGAGAGCTGGATATTTTGAGTATTATGCTGTAGTAACTCTGGAAATCTAATTTTTCCACTCCTCGGGAATGATTTTTGCTTGTTCAGGCTGTAGCTGTCATTTTGTAACTCTTTCAAACTATTTTTGCAAAGTGTATATTCTTTGTTGTTTCTAGAAAACTAGAGTTCTCTACCTTTGTCTTGCAGTGAACTACTGCCTTTACAAAGTTTTTTTTTAAATGACTGAGTCCCATAATTTGGCTATTGTAGAAGTCGATATAAATATCGGGGTACATGTATCCCTTCAAATTAGTATTTTTGTATTCATTGGGTAAATATCTAGTAGTACAATTACTGGACCATAGGGTAGTTCCATTTTTAACTTTTTATTTATTTATTTATTTATTTATTTATTTATTTATTTATTTATTTTACTTGAGAGAGAGAGAGAGAGCAAGCGAGCATGAGCAGGAGAGAGAGGCAGAGGGAGAGAGAATCTTTTTTATTTAATAGTTTATTGTCAAGTTGGTTTCCATATAACACCAAGGGCTCATCCCCACAAGTGCCCTCCTCCATGTCCATCATCCCCCTCCCCCTCCCCCCACCCCATCTGCCCTCAGTTTGTTCTCAGCATTAAAGAGTCTCTCTTGGATTGCCTTCCTTCCTCTCCCCAACTATTTTTCCCCTTCTTCTCACCCATGGTCCTCCATTAAGTTCCTCCTAATCCACCTATACGTGCAAACATGTGGTATCTGTCCTTCTCTGCCTGACTTATTTCGCTCAGCATAACACCCTCAAGGTCCATCCATGTTGCTACACATGGCCAGATTTCATTCTTTCTCATTGCCATGTAGTATGCCATTCTATAGATAAACCACATCTTCTTGATCCATTTGTCTGTTGATGGACACTTAGGCTCTTTCCATGATTTGGCTATTGTTGAAAGTGCTGCTATGAATATTGGGGCACATGTGCCCCTATGCCTCAGCACTTCTGTATCCCTTGGGTAAATTCCTAGCAGTGCTATTGTTGGGTCTTGGGGAGTTCTATTGTTAATTTTTTGAAGAACCTCCACACTTTCCAGAGGGGCTGTACCAGTTTACATTCCCACCAACAGAGTAGGAGGGTGCCTATTTCTCCACATCCTTGCCAGAATCTATAGTCTCCTGATTTCTTCATTTTAGCCACTCTAACCGGCGTGAGGTGGTATCTCTGTGTGGTTTTGATTTGTATTTCCCTGATGAGGAGGGATGGTGAGCATCGTTTCATGTGCCTGTTGGCCATCTGGATGTCCTCTTTGGAGAAGTGTCTGTTCATATCTTCTGACCATTTCTTCACTGGATTGTTTGTTTTTTGGGTGTGCAGTTTGCTGAGTTCTATATAGATTTTGGATACTAGCCCTTTATCTGACATGTCATTTGCAACTATCTTTTCCCATTCCATCAGCTGCCTATTAGTTTCATGGACTGTTTCCTTTGCCATGCAGAAGCTTTTAATCTTGATGAAGTCCCAATAGTTCATTTTTGCTCTTGATTCCCTTGCCTTTGGGAATGTGTCTAGTAAGAAATTGCTTCAGTGGAGGTCCAGGAGGTTGTTTTCTGCTTTCTCCTCTAGGGTTTTGATGGTTTCCTGTCTCACATTCAGGTCCTTTATCCATTTTGAGTTTATTTTTGTGTGTGGTGTGAGAAAATGATCTAGTTTCATTCTTCTGCATGTTGCTGTCCAGTTCTTCCAGCACCATCTGTTAAAGATGCTGTCTTCTTTCCATTGGATACTCTTTCCTGCTTTGTCAAACATGAGTTGGCTGTACACTTTTGGGTCCAAATCTGAGTTCTCTATTCTATTTCATTGGTCTATGTGTCTATTTTTGTGCCAATACCATACTGTCTTGATGATGACAACTTTGTAGTAGAGGCTAAAGTCTGGGATGGTGATACCTCCCGTTTTGGTTTTATTTTTCAGAATTACTTTGGCTATTCGGGGTCTTTTGTGGTTCCATACAAATTTTAGAATAGTTTGTTCTAGTTTTGAGACATATGCTGGTGCAATTTTGATTGGGATTGCACTGAATGTATAGATTGCTTTGGTTAGTAATGATATTTTACCAATATTTATTCTTCCAATCCATGAAGATGGAATGTATTTCCATTTCTTTGTGTCTTCAGTTTCTTTCATAAGTTTTCTATAGTGTTCATCATACAGATCTCTTATATCCTTGGTTAGGTTTATTCCAAGGTATTTTACATTTTTTGTGCAACTGTGAATGGGATCCGTTTCTTGATTTCTCTTTCTGTTGCTTCATTGTTGGTGTTTAAAAATGGAACCGATTTCTGCATGTTGATTTTGTACCCTGCAACTTTGCTGAATTCATGGATCAGCTATAGTAGGCGTCTGGTGGAGTCTGTCAGGTTTTCTATGTAGAGTATCATGTTGTCTGTGAAAATGAAAGTTTGACTTCTTCTTTGCCAATTCTGATGCCTTTGATTTCCTTTTGTTGTCTGATGGCTGATGCTAGGACTTCCAGCACTATGTTAAACAACAGTGGTGAGAGTGGACATCCCCGTTGTGTTCCTGATCTCAGGGGGAAAGCTCTCAGTTTTTCCCCGTTGAGGATGATGTTAGCTGAGGGCTTCTCATAGATGGCTTTTATGATGTTTAAGTAAGTTCTTTGTATCCCAACTTTCTTGAGGGTCTTTATTAAGAAGGGATGCTGTATTTTGTCAAATGCTTTTTCTGCATCTATCGACAGGATCATATGGTTTTTATCTTTTCTTTTGTTGATGTGATGTATCACATTGATTGATTTGCAAATACTGAACCAGCCCTGTATCCCAGGAATGAATCCCACTTGACCTTGGTGGATATTTCTTTTTATGTGCTTCCTGTTGTATTCAATTTGCAAGTATCTTGTTGAGGACTTTTGCATCTGTATTTATCAGGGATATTGGCCTGTAGTTCTCTTTTTTTTTTGCTGGATCTCTGTCTGGCTTGGGAATCAAAGTGATGATGGCTTCATAAAATGAGTCTGGGAGTTTTCCTTCGATTTCTATTTTTTGGCACAGCTTGAGAAGAATGGGTGTTAATTCTATTTTAAATGTCTGTTAGAATTCCCCAGAGAAGCCATCTGGTCCAGGGCTCTTATTTGTTGGGAGATTTGTTGGGAAGATTCAATTTCTTCACTAGTTATGGGTCTATTCATATATTCTACCTATTCCCGTCTGAATTTTGGCAGTGAGTGCATGTTTAGGAATTTGTCCCTTTATTCTTAGTTGTCCAATTTGTTGGCATATAATTTTCCATAGTATTCCCTGATAATTGCCAGTATTTCTGACAGGTTGGTTGTAATAAGTCCATTTTCATTCATGATTTTGTCTATTTGAGTACTCTGAGGAGAGAGAGAGAGAATCCTTAGCAGGCTTCATGCTCAGTGCACAGCCCAACATGGAGCTTGATCCCATGACTAAGATCATGACCTTAGACAAAATCAAGAGTCAGATGCTCAACCAACTGAGCCAACTATTTTTAACTTTTTTTAGAAAAAAATTTTAATGTTTTTTTTTCTTTATCTCTGAGAGAGAGAGAGAGACAGCATGAGCAGGGGTGGATCAGAGAGAGAGGGAGACACAGAATCTGAAAGAGGCTCTAGGCTCTGAGCTAGCTGTCACAACAGAGCCTGATCCAGGACTCGAACACTCTAACTGCGAGATCATGAACTGAACCGAAGTCTGACGTTTAACCGACTGAGCCATCCAGGCGCCCCTATTTTTAACTTTTTGAGGAACCTCTAAACTGTTTTCCACAGTGGCAGCACCAGTTTGCATTCCCACCAACAGTGTAGGAGGGTTCTTCATTATGGTTTTCATTTGCATTTCCCTCATGATTTGTGATGTTGAGCATCTTTTCATGTCCAAATGTCTACTGGCTGATGAAAAAATAAACAAGATGTATTATATATGCACAATGGAATATTACTCAGCCATAAAAAAAAGAATGAAATCATGCCATCTACAATGACGTGGATAGGGCTAAAGAGTACTATATTAAGCAAAATAAGCCACTCATAGTATATGCTTTCACTCATATGTGGAATTTAAAAAACAAATCAAGTGATCATAGGGTAAAAGAGTGAGGCAAACCAAGAAAAAGACTCTTAACTACAGAGAAAAAAATTGTGGTTGCCAGAAGGGAGAGGGGTAGTGGGATGGGTCAAATAGGTGATGAGGATTAAGGAGTGTACTTGTGATGAGCACCAGGTGTTGTAGGTACTGAATCACTAAATTGTATACCTGAATATACTATTACTTTGTATGTTAACTGGAATCTAAGTAAATACTTAAAAAAATAAATTAAATATCTGACTCCCAAGAGAGGGTGAAAACAAGAAAAAAATAGTCTCTTAAATCCTTTCAGGGCTAAAAAGCCACTCAGCCCATAACTGAATGAAACAATGGCTGACCTCTCTGCCCTGCCTTCAGTGATTAGAACAGCAATAAGCGATCAAAACTCACAACTACCATTTATGGAGGTCAAAATCTTCATTGCTCACCCTGGCTCCAGCAAACTGCATTAGGAATGCTTAGCACCTGACAGCTATCAGTCACAGGGGTAAGAGGTGGGAGTCAAAGCTAAATTTGACCAGAATTTACTGAAACTTCCCAGTGTCTTCACCAAGCTTTTCCCAGGATGCAACAATTGTTCTATGTGACTGAGATATTCAAATCAGTTGCCTTAGGCAGTTCTGCCTGTTCAGCTGTTGTTCTGGTGGAGGTGCAGATTCCTAGGGCTTCCTGATCTGCCATCTTCCCTGACCTCACTCCAAAACTAGCTAATATTTACTGTGGGATTTAGTGTGGGACTGCTGTCTGTGCCAAGGACTGCTCTAAACACTTTTTATCCTCATTTCAGTGTACTGTTAGCATTTCCATCTTGCAGATGAGGAAACTGAGATCAAATAATGAGCCTAATTAGAGGGGTGGGAAATGGTTGGTCCAGTACACAAGGCAATTTATCATCAGATTCATGCTTTTAACCACTATACTTTGCATCCAGAACTTCAATAGAGCCTTAAAAATCATCAAGGCTGAGTTACTCATTTTGCAAATAAGAAAAGTTCAAGAAAGTTAGTGAACTATCCAAAGGTTAAACAGAGTCTACTAATGGTAAAGCATTATTATAACTTGGCTTACTAACTTCAAGCCTTTTTCTAGTATACATCCTCACTTCTCTGAGCACCCGGGATTTGTAGTGTGAATGAAAATGTTTTTCTAGATAGAAGGATCTTCATAAGCAATGGTAGGGTCCAGAATTAATTTTCTTCAGAAATGTTGCCTATTCTCCAAAAACAGCTTGATCCTCACTTGATCCAGGAAACCTCTCTCAGGAGTTAAGTGCAACCAGAAAAATCCAGTCCCTGCTTTGTCTATATTACCTGCATGGCAATCACTGCTTTATACTACAATTATTTATGTACTCATGTGTTTAAAACCTTCTAAAGAAAAAAGAAATTGTGTTTTCTACTTATCGGTTCTGCATCGTTACAAATAAAATAGTTTGAACAAATATTTGCTGAATCAGTGATAAATTAAAACTTTCTTTCTGGAACCACAGATTAAATCTATTTAAAATACTTCTATAGTGTCTCATCTACACTATCCTTGAAGGCTCCAATACACAGAATAAGTCCACTATCTTTAATGTGATATTTGAGCCCATTTGATCTCCAGTAGTGGCTTCCATGGCATTCATAGCTGAAACTTTTAAGTCATACATTTCTCAGTATCTAATGTTGTGCCCTGCATGTAGCAGGTACCTAATGACTAGTTATGAAGTGACAGACACTTAGACTACAGGTAATGTGATTTAAAATATATGTAAACAGCAAAAGAATGATTTAACATATGTAACAATGTTTTCAGAAACTTTTGAAATCTATTTCCTAGGACATCTTCAAAGATTAAAAAAGGCATTCATTTGCCTCAGTTGACAGATTGTCACCCCTGTCTAGAGGCAAGAAGCTGGACTTTACAAGTCCCTTCTAGTCTTATAATTCTAGGACTACACATTTAAAATTGCATATTAGCAATCAGAGGAGGAAAAGGAAGTGGATTTATACATGTGACTAGTTATGAAAACTCTGGGAAGGAAATAATTTAAGATCAGGAGGAAAAAATTTTTTCAAATTTAAGAAAAAAACCCTGAGTACAAATATTAGATTCTTATCTAAAACTATATCTGCTATATTCTGTGTATATAATTTTCAACCAAATAAAAAGAAAAATTTGCCGTTTGAAATTTTATGATTTTTAACCTTTATTACCAATATCTTGTTAATAAAATAAAGGTTAAACAATAATTAAGCAATGTGAATGAATATTATACAAGTGTTAAACCTGTATATAAAGATTAGAGTCATATATAAAATATTTAATAAAATATTACATGAAAAAATAATGTGTCATGGCATGGTTAACTGCAATAGTAAAATATACAAACAAGTAAAGATTAGATGCAAACATGATAAAATCTAAATGGTTTTATTATAATAGTGGGATAATTAGGTATCTTTTTCTTTTTTTTTTAATTTTTTTTAAATGTTTTATTTATTTCTAGGAAAGAGAGAGACAGAGAGAGAGACAGCGTGAGCAGGGGAGGGTCAGAGAGAGAGGGAGTGACAGACTCTGAACAGGCTCCAGGCTCCGAGCTGGCAGCCAGCACAGAGCCCGACACAGGGCTCGAACCCACGAACCGCGAGATCATGACCCGAGCTTAGTCATAACCGACTAAGCCACCCGGGCGCCCCATTAGGTATCTTTTTCAATTTTAAAAGTTATAAAATCATTTTTTCTGTATTATATCTATAGTATCAAAAATACAACAGAGTGGAGGATTAATCATATATAAAGCTAGTATGAAACTTAAAAGATAAAAGTAGTAAGGGGCACCTGGGTGGCTTAGTCAGTTAAATGTCTGACTCTTGATTTCACCTCAGGTCATGGACTCATGTTTTGTAGAGATCAAGCCCCACACTGGGCTCTGCTCTGACAGCACAGAGCCTGCCTAGGAGTCTCTCTCCTCTTTCTGCCCCTCCCCTGCTCATGTGTGCATGCTCTCTTTCTTAAAATAAATAAATATTTTAAAAAGATATAAGTAGTAAAAATAACAATAAAATAATTTATTAAGGGATACACAAGATAAAAAGATATAAATTGTGATATCAAAAACATAAAACAAGGGTGGGAGAGTAAAAGTGTGGATCTATAGAGTCAAAGTTTTTTTTAAGTTTATTTATTTATTTTGAGACAGAGAGTACAAGAAGGGGAGGAGGGGAGAGAGAGAGAGAGAGAGAGAGAGAGAGAGAGAGAGAGAGAGAGAGAGAGAGAGAGAGTGTCTCAAGCAGGCTCTGCACTTCCACTGCAGTGAGCTCATGAACTATGAGATCATGACCTGAGCTGAAGGCACCATTCAGGTGCCTTGTCTTCAAAGTTTTTATCAACTTAAAATACACTGTTATAAAAATATGTTATTATATATAAGCCTCATGGTAGCCATAAATTAAACACCTATAGTAGATATACAAAAAATAAAGAGAAATAAATTTAAGAATACAATTATATAAAATCATCAAATCACAATGAAAGCAAGAGAAGAAAAAAGGAACAAATGAACTATAAAATAACCAAAAACAGTGAACAAAATTGCAGTAAGTACCTACCTATTATTAATTAATTTAAATGTAAATGGATGAAATTCTCCAATCAAAAGACATAAAGTGGCTAAATGGATAAAAAAAAAAAAAGACCCATATATATGCTGCCTACAAGAAACTCTTTTCAGATGTAAGGAAACATACAGATTGAAAATGAAGGAATGGAGAAAAGATACTAATGCAGATAGAAAGCTAGAGTAGCTATACTTCTAGCAGACAAAAGAGACTCAAAAAAAGAAAATACTGTAATAAGAGAGAATGAAGGGCATCCATAATAATAAAGAAGTCATTCCAACATGATGATATAATGCTTGTAAATATTTATGCACCCAACATAAATATTTATGCACCCAACATAAAGCACCTAAGTATATAAAGCACGTATAAACAGACCCAAAGGGAGAAACAGAAGGCAATACATTAATAATAAGGAACTTCAACACCTCAACTTCATTAACGGATAGATAGATCATGAAAACAGAAAATCAATAAGGAAATATTGGCTTTAAACCACTCTTAGACCAAATGGACTTAACGGATATATATACAGAATACTCCATCTAAGGCAAAAAAGTACATATTCTTCTTTATTATATATGGAGCATTTATCATAACAGACCATATGTTAGGCCACAAATAAGTCAATAAATTTATGAAGATTGAAATCATATCAAGCATCTTTTCTGAGCACAATATGAAACTAGAACTCAATTATAAGAAGAAAATTAGAAAAAATCAAATATGTGGAGATTAGACAACATGCTATCACAAAAATACAAATGGTCTTAAGATACTATTAAAAATAGTAGTCAGCAAATTGGACAACCTGTAAGAAATGGATCAATCCTAGACATATACAACCTACCAAGACTGAACCATGATGAAATAAGGTAATCTGAATGAATCAATTACTAGTACATAGATTGAAGATTGAATCATGAACCAAAACCCTACAAACAAAAGTCCAGCACCAGACAGCTTTGCTGGTGAATTTTACAAAACCTTCAAAGAAGAATTAATATCAATTGTTCTTAAACTCTTCCAAAAATTAGAAGAGGAGGAGACAGTTCCATATTTCTTTCAGGTTGGGGATAGAGCTCAGTGGTAGAGGATTTGATTGCATATTTCTTTATGAGGCCAAGATTGTTTTGATCCCCAAACCAGACAAAGATGCCACAAGAAAAGAAAATCATAGGCCAATATCGCTAATGAACATATTATGCAAAAATCCTCAACAAAATACTAGCAAACTGTATGCAATAATACAGTAAAAGGATCATATACCATGATCAAGCGGGATTTATTCTAGGGATGCAAGGATGGTTCAACATCTACAAATCAATGTGACTAAGCCACCCAAGCACCCTGATGTTTCTTTTTACTGCCCAAAATATGCAAGTCACCCAAAGAGCAAATTAACCTTGGTCATTCAATTTCTTTTACACAAAGGTAATAAACCTAAAAGAAATTTGAACCCCATTTTACTTAATATTCCACTGATTAAGAACTGCTAAACAAAGAGATAAACAGCTTAAGTTGAGCAAGGAAATACTTTTAGTAAATTTATCTGAGAAATGATGAAATAATATATTTATTATGTATGTACAAAACTATTTGATTTTAAGAAGACTTTGTATTTAAGAAAAGCACATGAACACAATGAATTATGAAAATATACTTAACTACCAAATTTATAACAAGTAAATATTTGAATATGATTTCCAAGAAGGATTAAATACTGGTTAACTCTTAGAAGAATTAGATTTAGATTTCTTTTCATACTTTGAAGATTTTTCTATAGCAAAAGATATCAACCTTAGATTCAATAGGAAAGTAATCAGCTGAAATAATCAGAGATCATGTTAAATAGGTAGTCCTCCCTCGTATTTTCAACAAGAGCAATTAAAAACTTTTTCAAAGATAGCAATCACTCAAAAAAAAATCCCTATTGAAATATAAGACTTAAAGACTTTTGGAAACTTGATCAGACTCTCACAGAATGAGAAAAAAGTTAGAGCAACTTAGAGACAGTGAGCTTCCCGGCTTCAGGAGTGATAGCATATGAGATAAAGATTTGGGTCTTTCCAGATCCCAAATCTTATTTTCTTGTACCATTACCCCCAGCATGTGACTGTCCTGATTTACTGTGGACAGACAGGAGCCTGGTCACATGGGAGGTCACATGGAACCCGAAGGTAGAATAACAAGTGGTGTGTTCTAGTAGAGAATATGGGTGTTGGAATAAGACAGACCTGAACTTCAAGAAGGCCTGTGTGACCCTAACCCATTTCTCCCTGGACTTTTGTGAGAATTTAATGTAATAACAAGTTTAAAAGAACAAAACATGTAGTAGTCCTTGATGAGGATGACTTATTTCTTTCCTTCACTAATAAAGAAGACATACCAGTAAAGTACTGTTTCTAATTAACTCAGTGATTCCAAATACCAGGAAGCATATTTGCTAAAAAAAAAAAAAAAAAAAAAATTGTCATAATTCCAAAAAGAGTTGAGAAATTCTCTCTAAACTGCAGTCTGAAACTTTCCTGATAAAATGGACAAAGACTAGATGTGAAGTGCATTCATTCAGACTGGACGGTCAGAGCAGAGCTGGAGGGGTGGTTTATAAGGAGTAGATGGGACTGTGACAAAGGAGCCCTAAAAGCAGGAATATCCTGTAACAAATATAAAACACTAAAACAACATCAGCTTTTCTTAAAACTTTTTTTTTCCTTTAAACAAATCTCTATACATTCATGTATGGGGAAAAATAGAAAAATAGGTCCTTTCCCCATGAGATTAAAAAGTGGCAAATACAACATCAAGTCAATTCTAGACCGCACATTGTCTGCAGCCTTCTGACACCTAGCAGTCACTTGAAATGACAATGACACTGGTTAGCCTTCCCTTTGCTAACTCCAGGAACTTCTACTGATGTGGGGGGCCATCTGTGTTTGGTCCCAACTAGTTGTCTCAACTGGGGGTGAGGGTGGAGAGTGGAGAGAAAGACTGCCAGTTCTCTAAGCATGGCCACATTTCCAGATCATATCAACTGTTCTCATTTTACACCTCAAGAAAATTAAGTGTTAAATTGTCCTCTATTGAAATGAAGAAGTTATAGCCTCAACCATCATCTGTTACATAAGCATTATCAATATAAACAAAAATTATTTAAATTAACTATCCTTTTAAATGCTTATTTATTTTAAAAGAGAGAGAGAGAGAGAGAGAGAGTGAGTGAGCAGGGGAAGGGAAGAGAGAGAGAATTCCAAGCAAGCTCCTTGCTGCCAGCTCAGAGCCTGATGCAGGCTCGATCCCATGACTGTCAGATCAGGACTTGAGTCGAAATTAAGTTAGAGCTTACCTGACTGATCTACCCAGGTGCCCTAAGCATCTTTTAAAATCAAGGGAATATTATGGTATCAGTAAGAATGGTCACAAATACAACTCAGAAGAATGCAGAACTATATATTATATAATGCCAAATAGAAAGAGATGAAAGTTATGTCTAAGGCTACAGTTAAAAATCCAGGTAAGGGGCGCCTGGGTGGCTCAGTCGGCTAAGTGTCCGACTTTGGCTGAGGTAATGATCTCACGGTCCGTGGGTTCCAGCCCCGCATCAGGTTCTGTGCTGAGAGTTCAGAGTCTGGACCCTGCTTCTGATTCTGCATCTCCCTCTCTCCCTGCCCCTCCCCCCCTTGTGCTCTGTCTCCCTCTGTCTCAAAAATAAATAAACCAAGACAGGGTGAAGAACTCACCAAAGAGAGATGGGGTAGGGACCTACAGGAGAGGCAGGGATGAGGCAAAGTTGATCACTGCAACTAGAATGCAAGCTGGAAAAAGCCAAAGAATCTAAAAATTCGTTGGTCAGGAATTTAAAGTGGAGTAACCGATCTCAAAAGAAATGTGGAGTTGCAGTGGGCTGAGAACAGGATGTAATTCCGCACATGGAAAGAGAGTTTGTTGCCTGATTTTTCAAGTTGCAAAGGGAAGGAGATTTAGGAGGCACAGTGTAAGGGAATACAGCTCATCAGTAGATGGACAGAGGGAAGGGCCCCAGGTAAGTGATAGAGCAAGACTCTGAGAAAGTTTGGGGATTAAAAGTCAGGATGTTTCAGAAATTCTGCCTGGATGCATGTGGAAACTCCAAAATAAATGCAATACTTGAACTGAGAAACAGTGACGCACAGCCATGCAGGTATGTTCAGCACTTCACAGATCTTGGTAGTGTAACCAAGGTGCATGCCAGGAGCTTGATTTGAACTTTTGTGCTATTCAAGTCATTATTAAATTCACAGCAAAGATCTTATAAAGCATTTGTTTCACACCAGGCATTCTGCATGCTTTACCTCAATGAACCATTACATCCATCCGACAAAGTAGCTGCTGTTAATATTACAAGTTTAAAGTTGAGGAAACTGAGGCAAAGACAGATTAATTTCCCAAAATTGCAAACCAGGAACAGAGACGCTAGGTTTGAATTAACTCTGCTTTAAGCAATCAAACACTATACCTAGAAGGGACACATTCCAGGCACAAAAGAATTGACTCCATTTCTTTTTACAGCAAAGAGTCCAAACAGACTGTTTAAAGTGAAATGCTCATCTTTCTGGAGAAACATAGGTACTAATTTTTAAAGTGGTAAAATGTGAGAATCACTGCGGACTTAAGAATGGATAGATCACCCCAAGAAAAATATAAAGGGAGAACAGGAAAGTAGTAGGGAAAAAAATAAGGTGTTTTTTTTTTATTATTATTATAAAAATCATACAATAGGGGCATGTGGGTGGCTTAGTCGGGTAAGCCTCTGACTGTTGATTTTGGCTCAGGTCATGATCTCACGGTTCATAAGTTCAAATCCCGTGCTGGGCTCTGGGCTGACAGTGTGGAGCCTGCTGGGGATTTTCTCTCCTTTGTGTGCCCCTCTCCCACTAGTGTTCATGCATTCACTCTCTCTGTCTCTCTCAAAATAAAAGAAACTTCCAAAAAAACCCACCCCAAGTCATACAATAACCATTATAAATGACTTGGGAAAATCAGAAAATTAGAAAGAAGAAAAAGAGTCAGTAGTCAGCCAACCACAATGAAAATGTTGGTGCAATGCTGTAATTCCGGTGTAATATGTAGAAGTAATTATATTAGACATCTTAGATTTTTGCCCCTAAGTAAACCGAAGAGATTTTTGGCAAACTGCCTCTATAGTCTGAACTTCTGGAAGGCTTTTCAGGGAAGTGAGAATCCCAAAGGGACTGCTGGATGCAACAGGACAGCTGCAAGTTGACCGAGAGAGAAAGAACATGCTGAGTTGTCTGGCACCTAAAGACCCTAGAATAGAACTTAGAAGCTAACTTGAGGACCTCTAGAAAAGGTGCTACACCCTAAGAATCTGTGCAACCCATGTGGAGAAGTCTTCCCCTTGTCTCATTTGCACCATGTGTGAAAAGAAATATTTGGAATGAACAGTCAATAGAGTAAATATGTCCCACAAGGTAAAAGGACAGCAATTCCCATCAGGAGAGTTAGGTAAATGTCAAGTATTACATTGACATTTGCATTTTATAGTTTAAGAAAGAGTTAATACCAGCAAAGATTACAAAATTTCTTTAGTTCAGTCAACAAAACTGACCACTTTTGATAAGATCTTCTGAAATTTTAATCAGGTACAGCCTATCGATATAACATATAAGTAAGGAAATTTTACTCCTTTAAGAGTTAGTATCTGTGTGCATTGGGGCACATACACCCCAATGTTCATAGCAGCAGTCTCAACCATAGCCAAATCATGGAAAGAGCCTAAGTGTCCATCAACTGATGAACGGATCAAGAAGATGTGGTTTATCTATACAATGGAATACTACATGGCAATGAGAAAGAATGAAATCTGGCCATGTGTAGCAACATGGGTGGAACTTGAGGGTGTTATGCTAAGTGAAATAAATCAGGCAGAGAATGACTGATACCATATGTTTTCACTTAGAAGTGGAACAGGAGAAACTTAACAGAGGACCATGGGGGAAGAGAAGGGGAAAAATAGTTAAGAAGAGGGAGGGGGACAAAACACAAGAGACTCTTAAATACTGAGAATAAACTGAGGGTTGATGGGGGGTGGGGGAGAAGGGAAAATGGGTGATGGGCATGGAGGAGGGGACTTGTTGGGATGAGCACTGGATGTTATATGGAAACCAACTTGACAATAAACTATGAAAGAAAAAAAAGTTAGTATCTGTATCTATTTTCCCCAAAGGAAATAAGCATTTCACTTTAAATAGAGAGCACGGCATTAAATGTTATTCTTATCAGAATAATGGTCATTCATAGATTACAAAAAAGTAAAATCAACAATCAAAGTTTCTGTTTGTATTTGATCAAGTCAACCTGATCGGAGAGAGAAAACCTGAATTTGGGTCATAGAAGATATAAGATGCTACCATATGGAGTCTTCCCTACAAAGACTTCCTTCATTATTTATTTCACTTCATTTCTTCACAAGGAGAGCAAGATCTTGTGAGCATGGCAGCACATGCTGCTGGCCTCGTCGTCATCTATACAGCACTCCAAACAAACACAGGGGGTGCTGGTGTGTTAGCCTGTATGATATCTGTTTGCTCAGACACCACTGTGTAAAAACTGGGAGACCTCACCAGCTGTCAGTACCTCCATCCTTATGGGAATGTACAATTGTTTCTTTACGTTGTCATGGACAACATGGGAAAGCAGATGCACAGGATAATGAGGTGACCGGCTCCCTAGGAGCCCCAACGCTGAGGAAGGGGACAGACTCAGCGTGACAGGGCTATACAAAGCATCTGCTTCCAGTGGAATGTATGTGTGAAGTTAAGTGAGACAACCACATCTAGTCAGGGTGCAATTACTTTTTAAAAATACATGTAGTTTTACTTAGTACACTAGAATATGGGTATAGATAATTAAATGAAATAAACTTGCTCAGTATGGAATTGTTATTATCCCAAAAGCTATGTAACTTAAAAGTGTCCACTATTTATATAAGTGACTTTTTCAACTGTTTACATCCAAACTTTATTTTCCTTTTGTGTTACACAGCAAATTGTTTAAAGGAACACTCCATGATAAAGTTGTGACAAACCAGAAAAATAAATAAAAGCAAACAATCTTCAAAAACTAAAACAAACCACGTCACCAGCAACCACAAAGGATATTAAAGTCTACGATAAGGGTCTATGATAAGGGTCAGATATTGCCCATGATATACCGGTGCCTATTTCACTGGATTGTTACAAACTTAATGTGGAATCCAAATTCTTCCTCATGTTTTAAAAACAAGCAAAGTTTGTTAATTATCCAGAACTGACTTTGTAACAACAATAATCATCCACAAGTTCTGAGTGTAACCTTAACTTGCCCATCATCTAGTAGTATCTTACTGAAATTGAGACATTGCATAGAACTTTTCCTCTGTGGGGGAAAAATAATTTGTGTTCAGTTGGAGCTATGTAAAAGCAGCACTCTCTGCAATAGAAGCATCAATGTCTAAAATTGTTTCCTTAAGTGAATTACAGAACTTAGAATTTGTAAAGAGTTTGTATATAAAGAGATCATAGGTGATCCTTAGTAATACACCAAAGATTCATCAACTTCAAACTGAGGTGAACCTATGCACAATGCTGGCCAACAACAGAAACTAAGAATTTAAGTGGCATCCATGTAGTGGAGCATTCAGTTTATCTAGGAAGAGTTAAGCAAATACTGGTTTCTGCTCTCCTGGTTATTTGCAATTTGATACAGTAGCACTAATGCAGCTTAAGATATTTTTTAACCAGTGAGAAAGATATACATTGAAGACGGTATAACCAGTTCCTAATTTGTCTCCAGTTTAGGAAATAACCAAACACAATGGATGATCAACAAAAAAGACATTATCCTTCGCTCTCTACCATTTATAATCTCTCTGCCACTCCCCTCCCCCACCTCCTTTTTATTTTTACCAGTTCAGAACAGAGGATCAGAGGCTGGCCTGCTCTAAGAAAGCATAAGGGCTTACTTTTTGATGTTCAGGAATATCTTTCAAATTTATTATGATGTTCCTGCCCCTAAATACCCAGGGTTCTCTTCTTTTCTCGGTTTCTCTCATTCTCCCCATTTAGGAGGGAAATATGCCCACAGTATCTGAACTTGGGATTCAAAATTCTTTTTCTCAGAGAAATAATGTTACAACGTGGTTATGAAGAGATAAAATTTTGTTATCAGTAAAATGTTAGAATACATTAGTGTGAAACAGACTTTTGGGAGCTGGCCTGGGAATGAAGCCATGATTTCTGTTACTATTCTTTGGGCAAATGCAGTCTAAGTTCCAAGAAAGAAGTTTTGGAAAGCAAGTCATTCATCCTTTATGGGTATGCACTTAGGGTCAGAAAGTAAAAAGTAGAAGGGTCAGGGACATTCAGACACTGTAATTTAAACTTAACCTAATCTTGGGGCACCTGGGTGGCTCCCTTGGTTAAACATCTGACTTTGGTTCAGGTCATGATCTCACGGTTTGTGAGTTTGAGCTCCATGTTGGGCTCTGTGCTGACAGCTCAGAGCCTGGAGCCTGCTTCAGATTTTGTGTCTCCCCCTCTCTCTGCCCCTCCCCTCCTCATACTGTCTCTTTCTCTCTCTTAAAAATAAACATTGAAAAATGTAAAAAAAAAAAAAACCTCACTAATCTTTATTCCTCTCACTATAACTACCTGTGACAACCTTTAGTCCTAAAAATTCACCTACAGGTTTATTTTTATTATTTTTTTAATGTTTATTTTTGAGGAGACAGACAGACAGAGCATGAGAAGGGGAGGGGCAGAGAGAGAGGGAGACACAGAATCTGAAGCAGGCTCCAGGCTCTGAGCTGTCAGCACAAAGCCCAACCCGAGGCTCAAACTCAGGAGTCATGAGGTCATGACCTGAGCCGAAGTCGGATGCTCAACCGACTCTCAGTGCCACCCAGGCACCCCCACACAGAGGTTTAAATTACAACATGTAGTTTGGGCATTATTTGTATATGTGTATGCACAGGATATCATTCTTTGAGTAATGTGAAGGCCAGATATGTTACTATACACATGTGTTCCAGAAAATAAAAAGCAGGACATTTTCAGCCTATATATCTAGGCCCCAGAAGACAGTTCTAGTTGGGGGAGGGGGGAGAGGGCTCACCCTGCAGTTGGAGCAGGAGATCATACCCAACATATCTCTTGGAAAATGAGGCCAGTGAGAGGGCGGAGTGGGTGGAGGCAAGCTGGGAATCAGTGCAGGACAATCATAAGGGAAAGCTAAACCAGTGACTCAGAGAAACAGCCCCCCTCCCTGGCCCCCAGGAGCCCATCTGAGGTCAGCATGTCTTCAGATCACAGTTGTGGCTCTATATTTGAGGTCACTAGGCCCATGGGTTAGTTTTCATTAGCTGTCTTTTCTTTGACCCAGCAGAGATAGAAAGTGATCCCTGACTGACAAAAGGTGATGTAACAGAAGTGAATATGGCCTCCAAGGAGATTTAGGGAATAGGCACCTATGTAAGGTCACATAAAAACTCATTACCATGCCTACTTGTCTAAGAATTTTGCTTCTACTATTTTATTCAGTTCTCATTAACAATCTTGTCAGGTAGATAGGGTACTGGTAACATTCTTACCTGATAGATGAGAATTGTCTACAACTGTTTTGCTGTCAGTGACAGTATGATGTTCTTTCCATTCAACAGTGACTTTTACCAAATGTAGTAAAGGCCTACACTGAGTGGCTTGAATACCCAATCCCACGGGAGAGGAGACAGTCTATAGAAAACCACAGATTTCCCTTCATGAGGGAAACCACACCATATAGTCCAAAGAATAAACATGCTCTGACTCCCATTCCCAACCATTATCACCTCCATTAAAATGCAGTGTACACAGAAAGAAATCTGAGCTCTATTACATTCTAGCTGTCAAAGTACAGAATGATCACTGGTGAACAAAATGAAAAGTTAACAGACCACATCATTACAGGCAAGTGTTTATCTCCCCAGGTCCCGCTGTGGAGAGTGCCTACTTCCCCAATGAGATTTTAGTGATGTGAGAGACTGGAATTACATCTATGTTTTTCCACCTCATACAGTATGTAGTAAGTGCTGGGGTCATAGTTGGCACCCACAGATGCATGTTGAAATAATTTTTTCTCAGTTCCTTCAGAAAGTCATTTTTATCTTGGAACTGTTATTTTACATAATGGAGTGGTATGGCTGAATTCATTTCTAACATGTCTTTTGATTGCTTTTTCCTAAGAGTATATATACAACTTCTTCTGAAATCTGTGCTTTTAGAGCACTGAAATAATGATCCTGAGTGCAAACTGGGAAAAAGTAACAGCAAAGAAGAGATAAAAGATACAATAAAAAGAGAACTGATTATACCACTTGTTTACTTATAAGTATTGTAGATTAGATCATGACCATCTAAGATTTAGGAATAATCTGACTCAAGGAGGAAGTCTCAAAGGAAATTGAAAAATACACTCTACTAAAGGAAAGTGAAAATAACTATACATCAAAATTGGTGGGATGCAGCTAATGCAGTACTGAGAAGAAATCTTATAGCATTAAATGTTTGAGGGAAGTCTCAAATCAATAACCTAAGCTCTCTCTTCAACGACCCTACAAAAACAAGAGCAACTAAGCAGACAAGCAAGACAGACATAACAACATAATCTAGATAAGAACAGAAATCAATAAAGCTAAAAAAATAGAGAAAATCAATGAAACAAAGAACTGGTTCATGGATAAGATCAATAAGATTAACAAGTCTCTGGCAAGACTAACCAAGAAACAGAATATACAAATTACCAATATCAGAAATAAAACAGGGCATGTTTTACATGTCTACAAATTCTGTAGACATCAAAAGAGTAATAATAGTAATACACAACTGTACACACATAAATATGACACATGAGATGAGATGAACCAATTCCTTGAGAAAAGACAATCACAACTCATACATTATGAAATAACGACTATCATTCACATGATACCTGATGTTTTTCAGATTTATCTCTGTTTGCATTCATTAGCACTCTTAATCCAGATATCCAAAAGATCACAAATGGTTGAACACTCCTCCAACCACTCCCATATCTCCTCTTTAATAGTCTTGATCATTTAAAAACAGCAGTTAAGAGGGGGACCTGGGTGGCTCAGTCAGTTAAGCAGCGGAATTCGGCTCAGGTCATGATCTCCAGGTGTGTGGGTTCAAGCCCTGTGGGTTTGAGCCCCGCGTTGGGCTCTGTGCTGACATCTCAGACCCTGGAGACTGCTTTGGATTCTATGTCTCCCTCTCTCACTGCCCATTCCTGGCTCATGACCTGTCTCTCTTTTTCTCTCAAAAATAAATAAACATTGAAAACATAAACAAACAAACAAAAAAGGTAAGACGGTATTGTTTATAAATTTTTTTTTTGCTTCAATTTCTTGTTGAGGTTTTCTAGACCTTCATTTGATAAAGTTCTCCAGAACTGACTGCTTAGTTTCTTTTAGTAAAGATCAGATTTGGGTATGTGATGTGTGTGCATGTTTTCTAATAATTTTAATTACC
The DNA here is from genome assembly GCA_017311185.1 of Proteles cristata cristata. Lineage (NCBI taxonomy): Eukaryota > Metazoa > Chordata > Mammalia > Carnivora > Hyaenidae > Proteles > Proteles cristata. The sequence continues at coordinate 165,049 of JAESUZ010001610.1, forward strand.
GTGAAAATAAGATAAAACTGCTATTTCAGACTTTTTATTTGAATGTGCAATACTTCCATATACCTAATTCCATATAATTTTATTTGAAAGTGCAACACTTCCATCTTTAATCTTTATTTGAATGTGCAATACTTCCATATACCTTCTGAATGTTGCTATACTAATATAAAGAAAAATGATTGAGTACAGTATTTAGAAAAATTCTCCTACTCACTACTACATTTTAAATTGTTTCAAAAACATTTTCCTTCACCATCAGAAGAAATGTACAGTCCTGTGGTGATGAGCAAAAGCATCTGAGTGGGCTGAAGCCAACTGGGCCACTTGTTAGCAGTGTCCATTTGAGCAAGTTTCCCAACCTATGGCATAGGGGTGGCCACAGTTTCTAACTTGTAGGATTATTTTGAAGATTAAGTGAGATCATTCATGCAAAGGATTCAGTACAAGGACATGCTTATAGTATGTTCTTTTAAGTGTTAATTTGGGGGGGGGGATGGGTGGCTCAGTTGATTGGGTGTCCGACTTTGGCTTAGGTCATCACCTCATGGTTCATGAGTTTGAGCCCTGCATAGGGCTCTCTGCTCTTAGTGCAGAGCCCACTTTAGATCCTGGGCCACCCTCTCTCTCTGCTCCTCTCCTGCTCACATGGGCTCTCATTCTTTCTCTCTCTCTCAAAAAATACATTTAAACAAAAACAAAAAATAAAATAAATAAAAGTGTTAATTTAGGGGCACTTAGGTGGCTCAGTCAGTTAAGCATTAGACTCTTGATATCAGCTCAGGTCATGATCTCACAGTTGTGAGCCTGCGTCCAGCTCTATGCTGAATGTGGAGTCTACTTGGGACTGACTCTCTCTCTCTGTCTCTGTCTCTCTCTCTCTGCCCCACCTCTGTTCAGGCTTGTGTGTGTGCGCTTGCTCTTACTCTCTCTCTCAAAAAAAAAAAAGTGTTCATTTCAACTCTTGTTTTTCACTGTTAAGTAAAATCCAAAAATTTTCCATTATCCATTATCCTTGTAACTATTTCGTGAATATCTACTATTTCCCAGACACTATTGCCCAAAGTTTCATAAGGCAGCCCTGACCTGAAGTTGCCTACTCTCTAGGGACAGTAAACAAAAATTTCCATAGAGTATGGTAAATGTTATAGGTAATATTTGTAAATCAGGCATGTAAGAAGTATGTCTTAGAAGTTCTGAACTGCTAGTCTATTTGCAGAGTAGAGTTAGAGAAAGTTACCAAAAGGAATGATGCCAGATCTCAGCCTAAGGAACAAAGAGTAGAATGGTAGGTTGGCTACTTATGGGAGCAGAAGAGTGCTGGGGACTGTCGAAAAGAAGTCAAAATACTTTAGTATATTTTTACAATTATAGTTTTTAAGTACATTTCCTCATAATATGAGCTTTCAAAAAATCATCCAACCATTACAGAAATACTAATTAGGGATATGTTTTAAAAATAAGATTACAAAGAGGGTGCCCAGCTGGCTCAGTTGTTGGAACATGCAACTCTTGATCTTGGAGTTGTGAGTTCCATCTCCACATTGGATGTAGAGATTACTAAAAATTAAAATCTTGTACATAGTAAATAGTAAATTTAATAATATTGTGTTTTCTTTGCACTTTCCACTTATTTGACTATAAAAAGCATATTATGTTTTGGATATGACAATTATTTTAGCTTATTTTCCTCTATGCTGTAGGTCAGCCTACTCATTTCCAACCAAATGAGAAATCTAGAGAATAGTTTTATTGACTGTTCCATTAGAAAATTACAGTCATTGGGACACCTGGGTGGCTTAGTCGGTTAAGCATCTGACTTCAGCTCAAGTCATGATCTTGCAGTTTGTAGGTTCAAGTCACACATCGGGCTCTGTGCTGACAGCTCAGAAGCTAGAGCCTTCTTCAGATTCTGTGTGTGTCTCTCTCTCTGCCCCTCCCAGCTTGCGCTCTACCACTCTCTTGAAAATAAACAAACAGTACCAATGAGGTGATCTGTTACATGGTCCCTGTCTATCTGGCCCCTAAAGGAAGATGAGGGCTATGTTAAGAAACAAGCCAAAGTACACATGACAGAGAGTCTCAAATACCACTATGAGTAGGGAAATAAAAGAACCAAGGTCTCAACAAGAGAGACCAAGAGACACCATTCAAAGAACACTTCCTGAACGGACAGGTCCTGGACAGTCTAAGAGCCTTTTTTGGTACAGCAGTACTTGCAGGTGCAGAGTGCATAACAAGCTTTTAAAACTAACAAGAGCTAGAAAGCTCACCAAAATAACAAAACAGAAGAACTCTCCTCCAAAGAAGTTCCAGGAAGAAATGACAGCTTAAGAACTTCTCAAAACAGATATAAGCAACATAACTGAATAAGAATTTAGAACATTAGTCATAAAATTAACTGCTGGGCTTGAAAAAGGCATGGAAGACATCAGAGAAACTATTGCTACAAAGACTATGAAGCTTAAAAGTAGTTGTGATGAATTATAAAATGCTATAAATGAGATGCATAATAAAATGGAGGTGTCCAATGCACAGATTGAAGAGGCAGAAAGGAGAATAAGTGATTTAGAAGACACAATTATAAAAAAAGAGGAAGCTGAGAAAAAGAGAGATAAACTGATCCAGGAACAAGAAAGGAGAGTTTGAGAGCTCAGTGATACAATAAAATGGAACAATATCTGTATCAAAGGAATTCTAGAAGAGGAAGAGAGAGGGAAAGGAGTCCTTGAACAAAATATAGCAGAGAACTCCCTCAATCAGGGGAAGGAAACAGACATTGAAATCTAAGAGGCAGAGAGAACTCCCCTCAGATGTAACTTGAATCAATCTTTTGCATAACATATCATAGAGAAAATGCCAAAATATAAGGACAAAGAGATAATTCTGAAAGCAGCTAGAGAGAAAAGGGCCCTAACATATAAAGGGAAACCTATCAGAGTGGTTACAGACCTATCTACTGAAAATAGGCCAGAAAGGAATGGCAGGAGATCTTCAATGTGATGAACAGAAAAAATATGCAGCCAAGAATCCTCTATCCAGCAAGCCTGTCATGCAGAGATAGAAGGAGAGATAAAAGTCTTCTCAAATAAACAAAAATTGAAAGAATTCATTACCACTAAACAGCACTACAAGAAATCCTGAGGGGAATTCTATGAGGAAAATGTTGCAAGGAATGCAAGGTACCAGAGACACCACCACAGGCATGAATCCTACAAATGACACACTGAAGATCTCCTGCCATTCCTACAAAGCACACAATGACTCTAAACCCATATTTTTCAATAATAATGTAAATGGGCTAAATGCTCCAATCAAAAGACATAGGGTAGCAGAATGGATAAAACACAAAATCCATCTATTTGCTGTCTACAAGAAACTCATATTAGACTGGAGGACACCTTCAGATTGAAAGGAAGGGGATGGAGAAATATCTATCATACTACTGGAAGTCAAAAGAAAGCTGAAGTAGCTATACTTATATCAGAAAAACTGGACTTTAAAATAAAGGCAGTAACAAGGGATGAAGAAGGGCATTACATAATAATAACAGGGTCTATCCATCAGGAAGAGCTGACAATTATAAATGTCTATGCACTGAATACAGAAGCACCTAAATACATAAAACAATTAGTCACAAACAGAAACAATCTTATGCATAAGAATGTGCTAATAGCAGGGGACTTTAATAGTCCACTTAAAGCAATGGATAGATCATCTAGACAGAAAATCACTAAATGACTTGAATGACACATAGGACCAGACGGGCTTGACAGACATTTTAGAACTCTACATCCTGAGGCCATGGAATTTACTTTCTTCTCAAGTATGCATGGCACATTCTCCAAGATAGATCACATACTGTGACATAAAGCAGCCCTCAATAAATATAAAAGAATTGAGATCACACCATGCACACTTTCAGATCACAATGCTATGAAACTTGAAATCAGTCACAGGAAGAAGTCTGGAAAACCTCCAAAAACATGGAGGTTAAGGAACACCCTACTGAAGAACGAATGGGCCAATCAGGCAATTAGTGAAGAAATTTAAAAATATATAGAAACAAATAAAGTGAGAATAAAACCATCCAAACTCTATGGGATGCGGCAAAGGCAGTCCAAAGAGAAAAGTACATTGCACTCCAGGCCTATTTCAAGAAATTAGAAAAAACTCAAGTGCAAAATCTAACAGTGCAGTTAAAGGAACTACAAGGAGAGCAACAAGAGCACTCCAAACCCAGTAGGAGGAGAAAAATAATAAAAATCAGAGCAGAACTAAACAATATAGAAACGAAAGAAACAGTTGAACAGATCAATGAAACAAAGAGTTGGTTTTCTGAAAAAATAAACAAAATTGACAAATTTCTAGCCAGTCTTCTCAAAAAGAAAAGAGAGAGTACTCAAATAGACAAAATCATGAATGAAAATAGACTTATTACAACCAACCCCTCAGAAATATAAGCAATTATCAGGGAATACTATGGAAAATTATATGCCAACAAATTGGACAACTTAGAGTGATTCATTCAGTAAAATTCTTCTTATGCAATTATTTATTCCTAAGGAATTCTTCTTCCTGTTTTTAAACTTACTCTTATTTTTTCATTTCATTTCTTTTCATTTCATTCGTTTTTTGTTATTTTATTTCATTTTTTTGAGAGACCACGTGAGCAGAGAATGGTTAGAGAGAGAGAAGGAGACACAAAATCAGCGCAGAGCCCTACGCGGGGCTTGTACTCACTAACCGTGAGATCAAGACCTGAGCTGGGATGCTTAACCATCTGAGCCACCCAGGAGCCTTCATTTTATTTTTAAAATAATTTTTTAAATTCAAATATAACCTACTGTTTTATGAGTTTCAGATGCATAATATAATCACTCAGCTATTCTACACATCATTCCCCAGTGTTCATCACGATAATTGTACTGTTAATCCCTCCTCTAGCTACCATCAGTTTGTTTTCTGTATTTCAGAGTCTGGTTTTTTTGTCTTTTTGTTTGTTTGTTTTGTATCTTAAATTCTACATATGAGTGAAATCATATCTCTGACTTATTTTGCTTAGCATTATACTCACAGATCTATCCATGTTGGTACAAAAGGCAAGATTTCATTTTTTTATGCTGAATAATATTCCATCTCACACACACACACACACACACACACACACACACACACACACACAGACCACATCTTCCTTATCCATTCATCCATTGTTAGACACTCTCCTTCTTAATTCTTACTCTCTCTTTCTCATCTATAGAGTTTTTTACTTCTTTAAAACCTGGATTAGGATATGGAGAAAGTTGGTCCAGTGTATAGTAGGCATAGGCAGGGTCACCACCCTAGAAAGAGAATGCAGCTGCTAACAGGCAGCCCTAATTGGCTTCAGGTCTGAGAGTAAGCAATCAAGGCACCAAAAGACAGCTTTCCATAGGATAAAGGGATTCCGGTTTGTTTTTTTTTTTTAATGTTTACTTATTTTTGAGAAAGAGGCAGAGTGCAAGTAAGGGAGAGGCAGAGAGAGAGGAAGACACAGAATATGAAGTAGGCTCCAGGCTCTGAGCTTTCAGAGCAGAGCCTGATGTGGGGCTTGAACCTATGAACCATGAGACCATGACCTGAGCCAAAGTCAGACACTTAATCAACTGAGCCATCTAGGCACCCTCTTTTACTTCTGAAGAATATTGTTGCTGTATTAGGATCCTACACCGATGTCTTTCTTCCTGTAAATACTATAAATGTTTCATTACACCCTCTTTTTGCTTGCATCATTTCTGAACAGAGTCTTTCAAATTCTTATCCTTGCTTCTCTGTAGGTGAAGTGTTTTTCCTCCCTCTGGCTTCTTTCAAGGTATTTTTTTTCTGCCTTTGATTTCCTGCATTTGAACAGGATATACCTAGGTATAGATTTTATTTATCTTGCTTGATGTTCTCTGAACTTCCTGAATCTGTAGTCTGTTGGCTATCATTAATTTTGGAAAATTCTCAGTCATCACACATAGTGCTCCAAATATTTCTTTCAATCCTTTCTGTCTTTATTCTCTGGTATTCCCATTATGTGTGTGTCATACCTCTGTGGTCCACAGTTCTTAGATATTATGTTCCCTTCATTCTTTTTTGATTTTTGCATTTCATTTTTAGAAGTTTCTACTGACATTTATTCAGGCTCACTGATTCTTTCCTTGTCTACTGTATTGATGAGCCTATCAAAGGCATTCTTCATTTCTATTATGTTGTTTTTCATTTCTAGCAATTTCTTTTCATTTCAGTGCTTTTGGCTCCTCTGAACAATGGGCAGCTGAATGCACCACTTCCATAAAACATCCAGGCAGGAACTTGTTTTTTTTCTTTTTGTTCACATTCTGCTGCTATATGACAGTTGGCTGGCTTTTATTCAGAAGAAGACAGAAGGATCCCTGTTACCAAAATCTGTGTCTTAAATGTTCTGATTTTTTCCTTAGTATCTATCAGAGCAGTAGCAAGGTAGCAGGACTCTTGATTCTTTGTTAGCAAACTCAGAATTTATTGATATTTATTCAATTAAACATTAAAATTTTTTCGAATTATATAAAAGCAAGTTTAAAAAAAAGATAATCTGTCTCTAGTTCAATGGGCCACACCAGAACTGAGTAATAAAATGAAGGTAGCAAGAAATAGATATGCTGCAATGTCACCTGGGCAGGACGGTAACACTGACCCTCAGGCATCATTTCCACACTCTTTACTTCAGTATCATGTGGCAGTACCTCAGCGGGAGGAAGCAGACCCTGGGAGCAACTACCAAACAGGCTAGCCTTTCTTTCTGCTCATTCTCCAAATTAAGAGGCTCTAAGTGTAATTCAGGAGAATGACTCTAAATATATGATTTCTAAGGGAACTCAGTCTGGTGCTATTGTATCCTTCTGGACATCCTTATGGGTAGTGAAGAAATAATCCTTTCTAAAGCACATTCTGCCAACTTTTGTCAGGTGTTATCATGGAGGTACCTGAAGTGACCGTGGGTGCACTGACCCATATTCTTTATTACTGCAGGGATGATTAGTGCCACAGATCTTACCCACAAATCGAGGGGAGCCTGCATGAACTGGGGTTCTCTCCAGGACAACTCAGTGGGTGCACTCGAGTTGGACTAGCTAGCAGTGCCGCTGCCCTGCCTTGTGACATTTCCTTATACAAGTTCTTGCTTTATACACAAAACTTTGGAGAGAGGGAAAACATAAAATCTCCTACTTTTTCACTGCACTTGTTAGCAAAGTAGAAGTAAATGGGTTATTCAGCTGCTAATGCGAAAACTACAATGATAAGGAAAAAGACCAGCTTTTGTGTTTTTTTTTATTTTGGTTTAGGCTGTCTCCTATTCTGGTAAATGGAATATCAGGATTCTCCACAGAATCATGTGACACAGGCAGCAAACAGCTGCCCTCTGGCACGGTATGTAAATGAACTCAGCCACCCTCTGGGTTTTCCCCTCTTCTTTCCCTGCTCTTTATGGAGGACACAGAATCATAGGGAGTAACGAGATGAAGTTTGCTCTGTACTTTAATAGCAGGCAGGAAGCCAAACTGCAAATACAATGACTGGATTCAGTTTTACAAGCAAACACTGGAACTGAATTCACCCTAGTCCGGGAAGAATGCCTCGGATCAGAACTAGCAGGAAATCCAATTCAAAATAGGGTGTGTCATTTTTAATTCACAGTATGGCCTTTACACCTTTAATGAAGTCCTTTGGAAATAAATGCTTCCTTCTGTAAAAGGTTGACACAAAAGCCTAAATTTTACTCAAATGTTATCAGAAATGCTGTGCAGGAATGTCTGCATTCCCACAGCTCACACCCTCAGCAGAGACATTAGCTGTGCTCTCTCTCCTTTGGATACTGATTGTTAAAGTCTTAGAAGACATTAATAATTACTTAACTCTCCCAACTCCCTTCCAACCTCTGACCCCTCTCTTACATCATGTACAACAACTCTTCTTCTCTGGGTCACTTGAATACCTGAATATGAAAACTCTTTGAGATCCTCAGAGAATGAGGACAGTCACATACTTTGGCCCAAACATCTCTTTAAATGTGCCAGGAGGTTTAGAAGACTGTCTCTTATGCCTCTAGCTGGAGGGGACAGCACTCTGACAAAGGACAAATGCAAATGCTAAGAGTCTGCAGTTCCTGAGGGAGAGAGCCAGGAGAGGTCAGAACTTCATGCCCCTGGTGGGGCCTTACCAACTCTGTGGTTATAGGAGCCCACAGGGATTGCTATCAGGCACATGATACAGTGAGCTAAATTCCAGTTACATACATTTGCATTTGGAAGTATAGGAAGAGAGAACAGAAGAAATAAACATGAAATAAAAGCTTCCCAAACTTAAAGATTTTGGTGAGGAATAAGAAGCAAGAAGCTGCGGGGGTGGGGGAGGATATTTCTCATCCCCACAATGACATTATTTTATGTGAACTCTTAAACATTTTATGTAATTTAGCCTCAGATGTAGAGTTGCCAGATTTACCAAATAAAATATAGGATGTCCAGTTAAATGTGAATTCCAGATAAGTGATGAGTAACTTTTTAATGTAAATATGCCCCCATCTTAAGTGAAATTCACATTTATTTGGGTACTCTCTATTTTATTTGGTAATCCTACTCGGGTGTCAATTCTAATGAACTGATCCCTAAAATAACTTGTATCTCAAAATACAAATAAAAAATTAATGCTGTGATTCTAGAGTTGTGACTCAAACCAATACCAGCAAGTTGTACCTAACATTTCATGACATTCAGTCCAACTATCACTATTTTCTCATGGGCATGTGGGCAAAGATGCCATCTCTTCATCCAAAGACAGGAAAACAGAGGGGCCCACATTTCTGTGCAAAGGCTTTGCAATAGCTCTTGAATACTAAAATTTTAACACCAGAGAAACGAGGTTATATAATGGTGTATACCACACTTCTGTTTTCTTGAGGAAGTTAGCACTTATTACTGAGAAGACTGTGGCTTGGTTGTGCTGTTATTCCTATTAAAAGAAAACATGCTCTTCTGCATCCTCAGACTACAGAGCAGTATGTACTAAAGTGAAAAGAGTGGCAAACCTGGATGCAATGTGTTTTAAATCAGGGATCAAATGCAACCTGAGTCACCAACCAACATGAACGTAGATATGTAATGAAGTCAAAAGGACAGCTGCCCCTTGGAGCTTCTGCCTGCACAGCTCTGGACTACAGATAAATTTATTGAAGTTGGCGGCTATACTAAGGAACTGCTAGACAGCTCAAGTGTTAAAGTTACGGCTTTTAAACCTCTGTACTTAGTTGGTTTTTTTCTCTCAAAGCATACAGTTTTTAAACTTCCATGAACAGTGGGAATGTGACTTGCTCTGCTGTATCAGTTCTCAGTCTATACTGGTTCTGTATTTGGCCATAGAACTGACATTCCAGTCCACAGTCTTACTAAAGACCACCTCTGTGGCATGCCTCAATTTTACTGATTTGGTTAGGGTCACATGAACAAAATAAGTTTTCAATAAAATACCAAGAAACCTCACAAAAAGGAATTTACATACACCAAAGTAGTACTAAGGTTCAAATTCTAAAACTTTTTCTTTTAATGTCTATTTTTATGAGAGCACAAGTGGGGTAGGGGCAGAGGGAGGGAGACAGAGGATCTGAATTAGGTTTTACGCTGACAGCAGTAAGCCTGATGTGGGGCTGGAACTCACAATCGCTGAGATCATGATCTAAGCTAAAGTTGGATGCTCAACTGACTGAGCCACCCAGGTGTCCTGGATTCAAATTCTAAAACAAAAATCTTGGGTCATGATCTCACAGCTTGTGAGTTTGAGCCCTGCATCAGCCTCAGTGCTGACAGCACAGATCCTGCTTTGGATCCTCTGTTTCCCTCTCTCTCTGCCCCTCCCCCACTCTCTCTTTCAAAAATAAACATAAAAAGATAATTTTAAAAAAAGTATCCTTTAAAAAACTCCTAATTCTAAATGTTAAATGTTGCTTTTAAAACAATGTGCCAAAAACATCATTAGGTTATTGTAGATTTCACAGATCATACATATTAAAGAGCTTTGTCAGAAATAGTAATATGGGGCGCCTAGGTGGCTCCATCGGTTAAGCGTCCGACTTCTGCTCGGGTCATGATCTCCAGGTTTGTGAGTTTGAGCACGGCATTGGGCTCTATGCTGACAGGTCAGAGCATAGAGACTGCTTCGGATTCTGTGTCTCCCTCTCTCTCTGCCCCTCCCCCACTCAAACTCTGTCTCTCTCTCAAAAATAACATAAACATTAAAAAAGAAAGAAAGAAATAGCAATACTAGGGGTACCTGCCTGGCTCAGTTGGTAGAGCATGGGACTCTTGAGTTATGAGATATGAGTTATGAGGGTCATGAGTTAAAAACCCCATGTTGGGAGTAGAGCTTACTTTAAAAAAAAAAAATAATAAGGAAGAAAAAGGAAAAGAAGTAGTACTACTACCAGGAAAAAAAAAATCCATCCCTATAAAGGATATCCTGTAAATAAAACACTTTTTAGGATTAAAAAATAAAGACAAATTATGTTTTTAAAATTCAATATTCGCCACTTTTAACTGTCTTTTTGAAAAGAGCAAAGCAATAGACTATTGCACAGACAACACGATGATATTTTGTGATTTCTGATGTGGACATATTTGTACCCAGCCCAACCTCTGCAAATGAGGAGGGGGAGAAGCCCTGTGGGGACAGGGGTACTATTCAGTCTAAGGTCACTCTAGCAGCCAAGAACAGCCGAACTTCCTCCCTCCCTTTGAGCTCACAGGCCCTCACGTTTCCAAGCTGGCTCTGACCAGACCTTTAGTAGCTTTCCTGCTGCTGACAACCAAATGGGGAAAATAAATGAATTTTAAAATGATTATTTTCTTTACAAATTTGTGGAAAGGAACCATGTAAGGAGAAACATGTGTGGGTAAATACCGTCACATATTATTACGGATGCTGCAGGAACCAGAGAGCCAAAGTATACACTTAATCTAAAACAACGAAGCAGGCGGGAACAGAATGATCCTTTTAGTTCTAAAATTCTTTTTCTCCTGCTCATACATTTCTAAGAACTCGGAACATCCTTCATTAACACAAAATACTGCCCTATCTTACTGATTAGATTAGATTTCCATCTACAAAACCTAACTGGAATGCTTCCAAATAGGAAATGGATCTCTCCTCTATTAGAAAAACAAAAACGTCTGAGTATTTTTTTCTAGTTTCCTCCTCATAAGTTCTGTCTGTATTTTCTTTATTTACAGCCATGCATACTCCATAATACCCAGGACAGAAATTTCTGGTTTTAATTATTTGTTCTTAAGAAGTAAGTAGTAAGGAAAGGAAGATATATATAACACAGTTATCACTAGTTTATTAGTCAAAGCAACTTCAATCAAATCTCTACAGTAGAACTGTATGAGGTTATCTTCAACTTTTACTTTGGAACCATCTCCTAGAAAGAAGTCAGGTTTTGATGATCAAGTGGATTCTACCTGATTTGCTTCTGATTTGACACCCCACTAAGGAGCCTCTCGGGTAGCAGATGACTTGGTTCCAACATTCACTCTTGAAATGCTACACACATGCATTGGCCCCTGAAGAAATGAAGCCTTTTTACTCTTCTTCAGAGCAAGGCCATATCCACATTCATATGGAAGCTGTATTGCACTGCAAGACAAGGTAATGCTTCCCTTTCAAAAGCAAAGTTCTGTAGGCATGGTCCCTAGAAAATTTCTGAGTCTCATCCAGTTTGTTTACATTTTCTCAAGTCAATGATATTCTCTCCTGTCATTAACAGACTACAGGAGACTCAAGAAAACTTGAGTAGGTGCACAGCAAAGGAAATAACCCACAAAACTAATAGGCAACCAACGGAATGGGAAAAGATAGTTGCAAATGACATATCAAATAAAGGGTTAATATCCAGAATCTATAAGGAACTCACCAAACTTCACACCCGAAAAACAAACAACCCGGTGAAGAAATGGGCAGAAGATATGAACAGACACTTCTCCAAAAAGGACATCCAGATGGCCAACAGACACTTGAAACGATGCTCAGCATCCCTCCTCATCAGGGAAATACAAATCAAAACCACACTAAGATACCACCTCACACCAGTCAGAGTGGCTAAAATGAGCCAATCAGAGAACTCTAGATACTGGCGAGGATGTGGAGAAACAGGCACCCTCCTACACTGTTGGTGGGAATGTAAACTGGTACAGCCCCTCTGCAAAACAGTGTGGAGGTTCCTCAGGAAACTAACAATAGAACTCCCCTAGGACCCAGCAATAGCACTGCTAGGAATTTACCCAAGGGATACAGAAATGCTGAGGCATAGGAGCACATGTACCCCAATGTTCATAGCAGCACTCTCCACAATAGCTAAAACATGGAAAGAGCCTAAGTGTCCATCAACAGACAAATGGATCAAGAAGATGTGGTTTATCTATACCATGGAATACTACATGGCAATGAGAAACAATGAAATCTGGCCATGTGTAGCAACATGGATGGACCTTGAGGGTGTTATGCTGAGTGAAATAAGTCAGGCAGAGAAGGACAAATATCATATGTTTGCACGTATAGGAGGATTAGGAGGAACTTGATGGAGGAACAAGGGGGAGAAGAAGGGGGGAAATGGTGGGGGAAAGGGAGAGAGGCAAACCATGAGAGACTCTTGAATGCTGACAAAAACTGAGGACTGATGGATGTTGGGGGGAGGAGGGATGGGCATGGAGGAGGACACTTGTGGGGATGAGCACTGAGTGTTATGTGGAAACTAATTTGATAATAAACTATTTGTAAAAAAAACCAACCAAACAAAAAAACCCCCACAAAACTTGAGTAGGTTACCTGTGTGCTAAGCACTAATTCAAGTCTAAGACAAAAGTGGGGTTTCTATCCGAAGCCAGTTAACCAGAATACCATTCTGAAGTCTGATATGCCCAGTGTCAGAGCTTTGTGACCTCTACTAGTAGTGGGACATTTAGCAAATTATTTAATGTCTGAATTTAGTTTACTCATCTGCATTTAAGATAATAATGCCTCCCTTGCACTGTATTAGAGATTAAAGGACGGGTTAGCCTATACAAAGCATTAAATATGACTAGCTTCTCTTTTAAGGAACACAGTAAAAATTTTCATGCCATCTGTAGCACACTGTCCTGGGCTGGCAAAGGTTAGATGGGGAGAGATGGGAATTGGCTCAGAGACCAAGAAGAAAAAGTCAGGGCACAAAGATTCTAAAGGTTAAATTTTTAAATGAATGAACAAAACACTCTTGAGCCACACTCTTGGAACTTGTCTGATACAAGCATGAAATTCAACAATTCAAGTTTTGTTCAGTTCATATCAATACTCAAAATAGGTAGCAGTTTCAATATGAAGTAAAAGATCAAGGGAACAGGTCCCTGCTACCCCTGGGGCTCACTCACAGAGGTTAAACTATTAGCAAACTAGAGACTCATCAGTGAGCTAGGTGATCACTAGAATGTTGACAAAACATTGGTCTCCCCATGATATTGAGGCATATCACTTTAAAATTCCTTTTCAGAATGTCGCAGGAAAACTGAGAAAGAAAACAAACTAAAAATCAAGTAACAGGATACTCCATATTCATAATCCATACAATAAGTCTGTATTATCTGCAGTAAAGGTTATACTTTGGTAGCTAACTCTCCTCCTTCCACCAGGATTCAAAATGAATTTGTGTTATATTGAGGGTCGAGAGTTTAATACAATGACAAGGGCTAAAGTTAAAAAAAAAAAAAACTGCCAGATTTTGTGCTTTGTGCAACTAGTTGTCTTTGAAATTGATCACGTACCTTGGGTTTGAATTTTTTAAGATCATGTCCCTCAATCAAGCATTTATTTTTAAATTATTCACACTCACAAGCAAGGCACTAATTTAGGATAAGGTTTACAGACTGTCAACACAACGAAACAGAATACAGAGCAAATAAATAATTCTACAATGTACAGAAATATGGTATGTGATAAGAGACATTTAAAATGGTGGGGGGGTATTATTCAGAAAGTGATGCTGATAAAACTATTTGGAAATAAATATGAAAATTGATCCCTATCTATCTCATTTTATACACCAAAATACAATGCAGATATATTAGAGTTACCTATAAATAATGAGACCATAAAATTACTAGTAGAGAAATAAGCATTTTGTTGATTTCATTATTTCAAGATGTCCTCAGTGTTCATAATAATTTTACAACCTTTTCTTTTCTAGTTCTTTAAAGTCTATACATTGTCACTTTAGATTAAAAGCTTGGTTCTCCAAGAAAATTAAAATCAGTGGAAGTGAACATAATTATTTTAGATACTTAATAAATTTTAAAAATATAGCAAAAGACTATGCTGTAGCAAGATTAGCTAATTAGAAGAGAACTCACACTCTCTCTGGATGCTTATAGAGCAGTGGCCATCTAGGGTGACCTGTACTCAGAGATGTACATATCACATCAAGTAACTGGAGTTTGTGGGCAAAGGGAAGACTAGAATTGGAGTAAAGAAGGCTTGATGAGGAACTTCTTGTATGTTTGTTCACATTTTTATTTTGCAAGTAACAACAACTAATTGTTTACTGGGGGTATTTCAGAATTTAAAAGTGTATTATGTGCTCAACATTACTAGTCATTAGGGAAATGCAAATCACTATGATGAAATATGACTTCACACTTATTAGGATGGCTATTAAAAAAAAGTGTTGGTGAGGAAATTGAGAATTTGGAACCCTTGTACATTGCCAATGGGAATGTAAAATGATACAGCTGCTATGGAAAAACACTATGGTGGTTTCTCAAAAAATTAAATATAGAATTACTATATGATCTAGAATTTTCACTCCTAGACATATATTCAAAAGGATTGAAAGCAGAGATTCAGATACCTGTTTACAAATGTTCATATCAGCGTTATTCACAATTGTCAGATGGTGGAAATGACCCAAATATCCATGAACAAATGAATGGATAAACAAAAGGTGGTACATTATTCAGCCTTAAGAAGAAATGAAATTTTGATACATGCTATAACATGATAACCTTGAGGACATTATGCTAAGTGAAATAAGCCAGATACAAAAGGACAAATACTGTATGAATTCCACTTATCT
Source organism: Proteles cristata cristata (assembly GCA_017311185.1). Lineage (NCBI taxonomy): Eukaryota > Metazoa > Chordata > Mammalia > Carnivora > Hyaenidae > Proteles > Proteles cristata. The sequence continues at coordinate 180,203 of JAESUZ010001610.1, forward strand.
GAGTTACTTAGAAGAGGCAAATTTATAGAGACAGAAGGTATAACAGATTAGCAGGAGCTGAGGTTGCAGGAGATGTAGGAGAAAGGGGAGCTGTTGTTTAATGGGGACAGAGTTTCTGTTTGGGATGATGAAAAAGTTCTGAACATGAATAGTGGTGATGGTTGCACCATGTTATTAATGTACTTAATGACACTGAATCTACCTAAAAAATTAAAATAGTAAATTTTATGTTATGGACATTTAACTATAATTTTAAAAGGCATATCATGGACTATGTGTGTATATACATGAGAATTTACAGAGTAAATGCTGTATTTGTGCCTTAAAGTAGAGCAACTTCAGATAATCAGTCAACAAACATATTAAATATCTACAGTTATGAGATATGCATTGAAAAATAGTTTAGATAACTTAGTACCTAGAATATCAAGTAACTGGAAACAACATACAAAAAGCACACTTAGAATGACAGTATCAGGTAGTGGCTTTGTGTCACTCCTTGCTGCACAGGGATCAGTTCAAAAGGAGGACATGTGTTCTTCCTTTGGTCAACTTTCTAAAACAAATAGGAAAATGGTGTTCTATGATTCTATGACTTCTTGCAGGCATATAGCCATTTAAATTCTTCAGAAGTATAAGAAAAAGGTTGGGGCGCCTGGGTGGCTTAGTCGGTTAAGCATCCGACTTTCGCTTAGGTCATGATCTCGCGGTTCGTGGGTTCCAGCCCTGCATCGGGCTCTGTGCTGACTGCCAGCTCAGAGCCTGGAGCCTGTTTCAGTCTGTGACTCCCTCTCTCTCTGACCCTCCCCTGCTCACGCTGTCTCTCTCTCTCTCTCTCCCTCTCTCCTAGAAATAAATAAAACATTAAAAAAAAAAAAGAAGTACAAGAAAAAGGTAGACTTCCGAAACGAAGGGCATCATGGCTTCTTTGAACAAGCAGTCATAAATGTCAGAAACTTGGTATGCTGTTTTTTAAGCTGTATGCATGCACAAAAGGATACAGTTTATAATATATATATTTGTATTTATCAAATTTTCCTTTAAAGCCATCTGAATATCTCTATCATACATATATTTGCATTACCCTCATCTCCCTCATTAGATTGTTTTCTTAGCATTGCCTACTCACATTACTTTCAATCATCAACTCTGACAGCTTTGGAATCATATCAAAAGAAACTGATCCCGGGGCGCCTGGGTGGCTTAGTCGGTTAAGCGTCCGACTTTCGCTTAGGTCATGATCTCGCGGTTCGTGGGTTCGAGCCCCGCGTCGGGCTCTGTGCTGACTGCCAGCTCGGAGCCTGGAGCCTGTTTCGGTCTGTGACTCCCTCTCTATCTGACCCTCCCCTGTTCACGCTGTCTCTCTCTCTCTCCTAGAAATAAATAAAACATTTAAAAAAAGAAACTGATCCCACAGAATTTAGCACAGATTTGAGTGTTCTTCTCCTGTATGCCTCACTGTACTCTTAGATTTCTATTACAGCAACTGTAATGGAATACTACACATATTTATGGATATATTCCTTCAAATAGAGAAAATGGAGCACATCTTCTTTATATCCTCAGCACCCACTCTGGCCTGACACAGAGTAAGTCACTCAGTAAGCATTTGTAGAATTGTAGAATTGTAGAATCGATGGCTGAACACATTTGGGATATATTAATAACTCTATGAGATCAGAGATCATTATAGAAGGTGAATTTTTCTTACAGAAAGCCCCTCTCCCCCAAATTGCAGTTGTTTCCATACTAAATGAAATAGAAATTTTAATCAGTAATTTTAGATTTACAGAATGTAACAAATGTAAAATATCCAGGACAGAGCCAGGCACATTAAAGGCAACAAATCCTAGTTTTTCTCTTAAATCATGCCAAATATTATTTTTAGGTTTTGGTAAATTTTTACTATTAAATTTGAAGTTTTCTAATCAAAGACTTATAAAAGTATGTGGTATATGCAAAGTTCATGCAATACTATGGGTCTTTACTGACTCACCCACTAGTTGTAAGCACCACTGTGACTTACAAATTATAGAGCCCCAGGTAGTCACCACCCGAGATGTGTTGCCGCAGGGTTCGCCCACAAGGTGTGAGGCAGAAGAGAACAACAGTAGGTAACTATAGCAAAAAATATTCTGTTTTCCAAATTCTAATCACAGATTGTAGAAAAACACACATTTAGACACACACCTAACCCTAGAACTTCTCATCATTTTGAAGCTATTAGTGAGGATCTTATCCCAAACAATAGTCTCTCCTCCATCCCCACTCCTACATCTAAAAATAAAATAGTACATAACAGCGGCATATTTTGCTTGCTTCAGCCAAGAGCTCAGAAAACCCCCTCAAGCCCTACTGTAGCTGGATCAGTCCATTGTATACTATGAGTCAGCACTTCTCCACATTTCTGGTAATTCCTCACCAGCGACACAAACCCACAACAGGAAGCCAACTTTCCATTTCAATGTATAACAGGAAGTATTCAAACACATTTCACCTAAACCGGAGAGTTGTTGCTAATATAACTGCTGTTACATCAAAATAATTAAAAATCTACAAAAAGTCATCCGTTAAAAAAACAGTTTAATCTGAAAATACAAAGACAAAAATTTTGATTTGCTAAACCAGTAAAATGAATTTGAACAAAGGTACTTCAGTGGCTAAAAGTCAGGAAAATACAAATTAGGTTTAAAATTTAACTCAATTACTGTCCAATTTTCTGTTGCATGACTCTGGCAAAACCTATGTTTATTATATTAAGAGTCTGCTAAGCTTTGTTTTGAAAATATGGCTTGGCCAGTAATGTGATGTATAGAAATGACAATAGAAACGTAAATATTTTGAGAAAAAAAACCCTCTGCAGCAAATATTTTAACAGATACACTTCTCCCCTCAAAGAACGGCTTTAAGTTATTCAATTAGCATAAAATACATGAACAGATTCCAGAGATTTTACGTCGCAGAAGTGACTTTTTAGAAGATTAACAGACCCTAAGATAGCCTGTACATGAAGTTCATGCACCAGGGTGTCTTTTCCTCACTTTGCACTTAGAAGACTGCTTTCAGAGTTAAAATGTCAGCTACAAGAAGTTGTTTTCAAAATTTAAGTTCAGTAAAAAGCCAAATAGCTCAGCTATTACAGTGATTAATAAATGCATTTAACATTCGTGCAGCATCAGAATGCAAGACATCTGGTTCTAATTTCAATTTTGGCTAAGAATAAAAGCGCCTCCCCCACAATAGTTTGATTATAAACTGTTCTTTTCCTCCTCTCTTTTTTTTTTCCTCTTTGGAAGCTGTTGTCCTTCATTCTTGCTGGAAGCCACCTGACCACTGCCAGGAAGAGGAATGCAAAACATTCCCAGGAGCGGCTGTGACGTCAGCACCACATTCCACCTCTCCCGTGGTTAGGGCTGTCGGGAAACTCCAGCCTCTAGCAAAATCCCTCAAATGAGATAACAGCTGAGGCCTGCACTAAATCATACTAAAAACTCCATGTTCTGCTTTAAAGATAGACAGTTAAAGAGAAGGAGAACGAGAGAGAGACAGACAGAAAGATGGAGGAATGGAGGGAGAGAGAACAGAGCTGGCTTTATAAGGCACGTTTACTGTTAATCTTCAAAACTGTTTATTTGTTCCTTGGGGGAAAAAACAAGGAAAAGGTGATTTAATATCAGTGTCAGCAGACAGATCACATTAGGCATTAGTGTGTAGACAGGGCAAGAGGAGCAATAGAACAGTCTGGGCTTCCATCGGTAGACGTTTCTCAATCAATCCCAACAACTGGTTTCCAAAGCCACTTACAGAAGAGACAAAAGTCCTGTTGAGGATGTTTTAGAGATGTGAAGAACGTAGTGGATGCATTTTCTTTAAAGATAAATATTATAAGGTAGAAACCGAAAGGTTTAAATGTTTTAAAGAAAAAAGAAATGTAATCCTCTTACATATAATTTTCAATTGTAACTTCCTAAATTCTGTCAACAAGTGTATTTTAACATATTTACAAATATATTACACATGATGTTGTGTACTCTGCTTTTTGCATATACTATATCATGTATTTTCCCCTGGAATATTATGATCTTCTATACTTTATTAAACCTTAAAACTATAAAGTGCTTCTTGGGGAGGCAAGAGGGCATCTATTAAAAAAGATGCTTTATGCACATAACTTTTGTAGTTGCTGCTAAACAATATCCTTAGAATAAGTTTGCAGGTATGGATAAATAAATTATGAAATTTCCTATGGCATTAGCTGCCATATTGATTTCCAAAAGAACTATACTCAATTAAAAGACAACTGTAAGCTCCTGTATCCACTGTACTTGTAATTTTGTCAGCATTTACATGTACAGGCACAAATAATTGCACATATAGTGTGCAAATAATAATTTGTCAAAGATACTTTAATTTATATTTTTCTGATTAGTAATGAGACTGAAGAGTCCTCCATGAGCTGAGTTTTGGGAAATATTTGTGATTTGATTATTTATCAAAAATGGCACAACTGAAGGTATTATCAAAAAAAAATTAAATTCATCTAATCCATCGAAATGCTAAATAAAGATACACTGAATTTGGGATCTGAAATGACCCATCTATGTAAAGGCACAACAATTAGTCAAGTATGGATAATCTTATTATGTATTTTATGGAAAAGATAATGGAGTAGAGTCACATGCTAAGGGTTGGTTGAAAATAAATTCTACCTGTGAGGTTTAAGTTGGTATGGCAAACATATGAGTCTTGACCTGGTAGACATAATACTCTATTCCTTAGACAGCAAAGGAAAAGCCCAGAAAACAGCAAAGAATTTCTAGGACAGGCCTAGAATGCCTGTACAAATGAAAACTGATATTCAAAGAATTTGGTATTATTTTTATGGTCAGAAAATGGGTAATCTTTCTAGAAACTGCATGGAAATGTTTATAAACACTGTAAGTATTTATTGCAACCCAGAACTTTATTGGTGATACTGAGAATGATAGAAGCCATATATGTGTGGGAATAGAGGGTATACAGGAAATCTCTCTACCTTTAGATCAATTTTGTTGTGCAACCTAGACCCGCTCTAAAAAATAGTCTATTTTTTTTTTAAATTTTTTTTTATTTATTTCTAGGAGAGACAGAGACAGCGTGAGCAGGGGAGGGTCAGAGAGAGAGGGAGTCACAGACTGAAACAGGCTCCAGGCTCTGAGCTGGCAGTCAGCACAGAGCCCGACGCGGGGCTCGAACCCACGAACCGCGAGATCATGACCTGAGCGAAAGTCGGAAGCTTAACCAACTAAGCCACCCAGGCGCCCCCAAAATAGTCTATTTTTTTTTAATGCAGTTCTTACTAAAAGGGTAGAATTTCAAATACACCTTTAAACAGTAAATTTATTTTTCGTGTTTATTTAGTTTGAGAGAGAGAGGAAGCGCACACATGTGCAAAGTAGGAGAGGGGCAGAAACAGGGGAAGAGAATCCCAAGCAGGCTCTGCTCTGTCAGTGTAGAACCCAATGCTGGGCTTGAACCCATGAATCTTGAGATTGTGACCTGAGCTGAAATCAAGAGTTAGACGTTTAACCCACTGAGGCACCAGGAACTCCAAATTTAAATTCTTAATAAAAAAATCTTGGGAGTGCCTGGGTGGCTCAGCTGGTTAAGCAAACAACTCTTGATCTCAGCTCAGGTCATTCTCTTGGATCATCATGATCTCAAGGTTCAAGAGTTCAAGCTGACGATGGGCTCTTTGCTGGTGGCTTTGAGCCTGCTTGGGATTCTGTCTCTCCCCTTCTCTGCCCATCCCCTGCCTATGCATGCACTCTCTCTCAAAATAAGTAGGTGAACTGCAGCGCCTGGGTGGCTCAGTCAGTTAAGCGTCTGCCCTTAGCTCAGGTCATGATCTCACGGTTTGTGGGTTTGAACTCCCCTTCCTGCTCTGTGCTTACAGCTCAGAATTTGGAGCCTGCTTCAGATTCTGTGTCTCCTCAATCTCTCTCCGGCCTTCCCCACTATGTTCTGTCTCTATCTCAAAAATGAATAAATGTTAAAAAAAATTTTTTTAATATATAGGCGAACTTAAAAAAATCTTTAAAAAAAGGAAAACAGTAAAGAAATATTTAATAATTTATCATTCTTTTTCTCATAAGAGCCTTTTGGAGAGTTTTTCACCAAAAAACAGAATGGTGGAGGTATAGCAAAAATGTCATATCAAAAGTCATTTGAGTTCATTAAAAAAATTATAAAAAAATAACACATATCTAAAACTGAACCACAATGCCCAAGTAGTTGGTACAAGAGATAGCCCAAACATATATGCCCAGGATCTCATTCTCCTGATTCACCTGGTGCTACAGAACCCAACCACTGGGTATTCATGGAGGGCCTCATGAGGACCATGTCTCCAGGGCAAGGAAACAGCTGGACAGTGAGAGAAAACTACAGCTGACCTAAGAGAATTTGGAAAAAAGTCTTCTCAGAGTTGAAGATGCTGATTTGTAAGAGATATACTAAGAGCTGACTGCAAGACGTGTCAATTTTTCATTAAAAAAAATTTTTTTTAATGTTTAATTTATTTCTGAGAGAGGGAGATAGCGTGAGCAGGGGAGGGTCAGAGAGAGAGGGAGACACAGAATCCAAAACAGGCTCCAGGCTTGGAGCTGGCTGTCAGCACAGAGCCCAACATGGGGCTTGAACCCACAAACTGTGAGATCATGACCTGAGCCGAATTCAGACGTCCAAAAGACTGAGACACCTAGGCGCCCCACTTTTTCATTTTTTATTTGGTTCCAAAATGAAGTTGTTTTTTTAAATCCCTCCCCACCCCAAGGGGCAGAGAGAGAGCAAGGACAGAGACTTTGAGTTGACAGCAATGAGACTCATGGAGGGCTTGGAATCACGAAGTGCAAGATCATGACCTGACCCAAAGTCACATGCTTAACCAACTAAGCCACCCAGGCGCGGCTCCCCAAAATGAAATTTTAAAGAATCGTTCTGTTATTTACTCCTCCTTCTCTGCTTTTTGAAGGGAATATTACATTCTTTTAAAGGGATGTTCTATTTGATAACAAATGAAGCTTTATATTAACTTTAAAAAACCCAGACTTTTGTTTTTAATTCCAGATAATAAATATCTAGCTACTAAAGGACCAAACTCTTACCATAATAATGGTATAAAGAAGACCAAAATCTTAAAACTCTAACAACTCCTGTATGAAAATTGTTTTTAAGTACTTGTCAGTAGATGGACCATTTTAAATCCAATGATACAATGGGGAAAAAGTACTGACTTCCTCACCATCTGAGCACAGTGATAGGTCCCCTGCATGCTTACAATCACTGGGCAGGTTGCTGGCCTCTATCAGGCCCCAGGTCTGTCCTCTGGACTAGTACAAGTTTTCAGCTTTTATTCTGTAGTACTGCTGAAAAATATATAGGCCGGAGAAATGTTGGGAAGAGAAAGGCAAGTCTTAAAATTAACATTTAACACGTCCTTATTTGATTTTGAAGTATTTAAAATAATGTATAATACTTTAAGAACAATCTATTTTTGGAGTCCTATAGCATTAATTTTCTTTCTGAAATCTTTTCCAGGAAAGACATTTTTAAAATATATCTAAATTATATCTCAAAAAGCTAATTATGGTATTTGTGCCATTAACTGTTTTTTGTTTTCGTTGTGTTTTTTTTTAGTGGTTGTAGGTTTAAAGGTAACAAACAACTTTCAACCTATATGAATAAGTAAGTCTTTCTACAATATCATTCCAAATTACAGCAACTTTTATAATTGAAGATCTGTCCTGTGTATGGCAATATGCCATATCCACAGTTCCTACTCTTAAGGAGTTAGCAATCTGCAAAATAGGAAGATAAGAGAAACCTATGTAACAGCTCTAATATTAGGAGAATATGTCAAATGCTAAATGAGAGACAATAATTTTAAAAAAGGAAACAAGCAAACAAATAAAAAAATTTTAAAAAGTTTTAAACACTGGGGAGAGTTCATCCAGCTGGAAAGAATCAAGACAGACTTCATGAGGAAGTAGAATTTGAGATGTCTTAAATGAAGAGTTAAGACATTCCAGGAAGAATAAGGGTGGAAATGCCAGGGATATTGAGTTGGTTCATTAACTGGGCCACAGAATAAGTAACAGACCAACAGAAATATACCGGAAAAGTTCTATGAGGGAATCATAACTGGTGCACTGAGAACCACAGTCTATTGTTGTATACTACAAGGAACTACCTAAGGATTGTGAGTATATGAGCAGCATGGCCAAAGCTATGTTTCCAAAATTTCTATCAGGGTTATGGCTACATAACTGGTAGGATACAAAATGGTTATCTGCAGAAATAGGCAGATAACCAGCTGGAAGTCACAATGGTTCAAGCAAGGAGTAAAAAGGTTGCAGTGAAAATGAAATAGAAAGAGAACAACAGGGCCATTCTGGAGGGACAGTCTATGAAAGCTTAGGCATTTATTTGTTCCTTATAGTTTGGTATACTATGTTAAGCAGATTCCCCCAATCACCAGGAACAAGGAGTAAGTTCATTAGGGCTAAAATGTACCACGGCTGACCTATTTCTAAGGGAAGAGAGCTGGGAGATTTTTAAAACTAACCCCTATGTAAAGGTTTTCCTTGGTTTGTTTATTTTGCAAGATACTTGTTTTTATAGGTTGGGAAGAATAAAACTAGATGTGTGGGCAGCATGGGCTGCTCTTACCACATCGTGTCCTGTTTCTTTACATGTGGCATGCGGAAGGAGCAACTGTGATGTATACAGGTTCAGTTATCCAGACTTCATGTATCAAGTTAGGAAGCAGGGGCTCATGGAGAACTATTCTTGGAACTATCCAGGGAAGGAGTCACACTAGTTAAAGGTGTAAACCTTGCTACCTCCTATACTTCCTGGCCTTCTATGGTCTGGTTTCTTTCCATCATTTTGCAGGTGGTTGTGTGCTAAGCAACTTTGATATGGAATTATTTTAAAAAACAAAAGCCTCCAATAATGGGCCACCTGAAATCTCAGCATGCCCACATCTCGTACTCTTCTGGGAAAACTAAGATAAGCACCGGAGAACAGCCACTCTGAATAGCTGCCCCTGGGCCTCCATGTTTATATTTAAGTCTCATTCTTTGTTCTCTGAAACTAAGTTTTGTGGCTTCCCAAGATAGCCTCTCTGCTTCAAAATTTTATTTTGAAATATATCGGGCTCCCATAAAATATGCAAGAACACTCTTGTACTACTGATTAGATTTGTGAATGGTGAATCTTTCATCACATTTGCTTTGTCACCTTCTCCAAACACATATGCACATACATATTACAATTGTGGTTGTTAGTTACAATTGTGGTTGTTACTATCATCATTTTGCTGAGTCACAGAGTAAACTACAGACATCATGGTCATTTAATTAAAAACATTTTTTTAAGTGTTAGGTCACAGCAAATTTTGATGGGAAAATGCAAATATTTTTCCATATATGCCCTGCCTCCACACATGCATAGCTTCCCCTATAATCATCATTCCCCCAACAGTGGTTCATTTATTACAATTGATGAGCCCACACTGACACATCTTAACTGCCCAGAGTCTATGATCTTTTTACTATGTCCCTAGTTTTGTCTTCTCCAGAATGCCATATTGCTAAAATCATACAGTGTTCGCACTTTTCAGATTGCCTTCTTTCACTTAGTCATATGCATATAAGGTTCCTCCATATTTTTTTATGACTTGGTAACTCATTTTCTTTTAGTGTTGAATAATATTCCATTTTCTAGGGGCACCTGTGTGGCATAGTCGGTTAAGTGCCCGACTTTGGCTCAGGTCATGATCTTGTGTTTTGTGGGTTCTAGCTCCACGTTGGGCTCTGTGCTGACAGCTCAGACCCTGGAGCCTGCTTCGGATTCTGTGTCTCCCTTTCTCTCTGCCACTCCACCACTCACTCTCTCTCAAAAATGAATAAACGTTAAAAAAAATTTTTAATATTCTATTTTCTAGATGTACTGTAGTTTATCTGTTCACTTACTGAAGGACATCTTGGTTGTTTCCAAGTTTTGGCAGTTATGAATAAAGTTGATGTAAACATTCTTAAGCAGGTGTTTATGTGGATGTAAATTTTCTTTTTTTAAAAAAAATATTTACTTATTTATGTGTTTATTTTTGAAGGAGAGAGAGACAGGGCATGAGTGGGGGAAGGGCTGAGACAGAAGGAGACAGAATCCGATGAAGGCTCCACGCTTTGAACACAGAGCTTGTCATGGGACTCAGACTCACAAACTGTGACATCATTATCTGAGCTGAAGTCGGACACCCAACTAACTGAGCCACCCAGGTGCTCTTTGAATTTTTAAAAAATGTTGATTAATTCTTGAGAGACAGACAGAATGTGTGTGGGAGACGGGCAAAGAGAGAGGGAAGAGGAATCTGAAGCAGGTTCCAGACTCTGAGCTGTCAGCACAGAGCCCAATGTGGGGCTCAAACCCACAAACCACGAGATCATGACAGGAGCCAAAGTCGGATGCTCAACCAACTGAGCCACCCAGGTGACCCTCTCTTTTTTTTTTTTTTAGTTTATTTTTATTTATTCTGAAAGAGGGAAAGAGAGCAAGTGGAGGAGGGCAGAGAGAAGGAGACGGAATCACAAGAAGACGGGACTCGAACTCACAAACAATGAGATCATGACCTGAGCCAAAGTCAAGAGTCAGACACTTAACTGACTGAGTCACCTAGGGGTCCAATATGTGAATATAAGTTTTCAATTACTTTGGGTAAATACTAAGGAGCACAATTGCTGGACTGTATGATAACAGCAACAAATGATCTCCACAGCCTTTCATGTTATCAGTGTTCTGGATTTTGGCCATTCTAATAGGTGTGCAGTGTTGTCCCAATGCAGTTTTAATTTGCATTTTCCTGATGACATATGATGTGGATTGCCATCTGTATATCTTTACACCTTAACAGGTGTCTGTTAAAGTCTTTAACCCATCTTTTAATTGGGTTTTCTTATTGTTGAGCTTAAAGAGTTCTTTCTATATTTTAGATAGGTCCTTTTTCAGATGTGTCTTTTATTTATTTTTTTAAATTTATATATTTAGAGACACAGAGAGACAGAGAGTCCCAAACAGCAAACAGGCTCCACACTATCAGCATGGACCTCTACATGGGGCTCAAACTCACGAACCATGAGATCATAACCTGAGAGGAAATCAAGAGTTGGAAGCTTAACCAACTGTTAACCAACTGAGCCACCCAGGGGCCCCAGAAGTATCTTTTGCAAATATTTTCTTCCAGTCTGTGGCTTGTCTTCTCATTCCCTTGATATAGTTTTACACAGAGCACAAGTTTTTATTTTTAATGAAGTCCAATTTATCAATTATTTCCTTCATGAATCATGCCTTTGATGTTTTATCTTTTGTCTCTCCATATAAACATTAGAATCAGTTTGTTGAATGATCATTTTATTTAAGTACTTCTGAACATATTCCTAAGAACAAGGTCATTCCTTTGAAAAAACGAGGGTACAATGAACACATTCAGGACACTGAACATGGTTATTGTAATCTAATATGCAGTCCATATTCAAATTTCACCAACTATCCCAATACTGTCCTTTAGAGCAATTATTTTCTTTTTTTTCTTTTATAGTTTATTGTCAAGTTGGTTTCCATATAAAACCCAGTGCTCATCCCCACAAGTGCCCCCCTCCAAGCCCATCACGCCCCTTTCCCTCTCCCTCACTCATCAGCCCTCAGTTTGTTCTCAGTATTCAAGAATCTCTCATGGTTTGCCTCCCTCCTTCTCCCTAACTATTTTTTCCCCTTCTCCTCCCCCATGGTCCTTTGTTAAGTCTCTCCTGTTCCACATATGAGTGAAAACATGTGGTATCTGTCCTTCTCTGCCTGACTTATTTCACTCAGCATAACACCCTCAAGGTCCATCCATGTTGCTACACATGGCCAGATTTCATTCTTTCTCATTGCCATGTAGTGTTCCATTGCATAGATGAACCACATCTTCTTGATTCATTCGTCCATTGATGGACACTTGGGCTCTTTCCATGATTTGGCTATTGTTGAAAGTGCTGCTATGAACATTGGGGCACATGTGCCCCTATGCCTCAGCACTCCTATATCCCTTGAATAAATTCCTAGCAGTGCTATTGCTGGGTCTTAGTGAGTTCTATTGTTAATTTTTTGAGGAATCTCCACACTGTTTTCCAGAGGGGCTGCACCAATTTACATTCCCACCAACAGTGTAGGAGGGTGCCCGTTTCTCCACATCCTCGCCAGCATCTAGTCTCTTGATTTCTTCATTTTAGCCATTCTGACCGGTATGAGGTGGTATTTCTGTGCGATTTTGATTTCTATTTCCCTGATGAGGAGGGATGCTGAGCATACTTTCATGTGTCTGTTGGCCATCTGGATGTTCTCTTTGGAGAAGTGTCTTTTCATGTCTTCTGCCCATTTCTTCACTGGATTATTAGTTTTTTGGGTGTGGAGTTTGGTGAGTTCCTTATAGATTTTGGATATTAGCCCTTTACCTAATATGTCATTTGCAACAATCTTTTCCCATTCCGTTAGCTGCCTATTAGTTATATTGATTGTTTCCTTTGCCGTGCAGAAGCTTTCTATCTTGATCAGGTCCAAATAGTTCATTTTTAGGGCAATTCTTTTCTAACCCATGATCACAATTGTGGCTAGTAGCAGTATTTTGATACTGAGTTTTAATTCTTTATCTTTTATATGTTCAGAACATATGTTCAGACTTTTTATCCCAGCCCACATCTGTCTGGGACTATTGAGCCTTAGGTGACTCGACATCAAGAGGCACTGTGTAAGGAGAACAAAGAGCCAGTGTCATAGCTATTCTTCCACCATGTTCTGCCTTGGGGGAGGGGCAGAGCTGGTGCTGGATTTGTCTTGATGGGAGCTCTACACATAGGATTACGAGGTTCATCCACCACAGCCAGGAGCAGCTAAGCCCACCCTAGGTAAGCAGAGCCACCTCACTTAGTCTTACCAACAAATTCACAGCAGCTCCAAAGAGCAGTAAAAGCAAAAGTCCTCCCCAGATTGAGTGCTGTTGAGAGACTGACTCACTGGCCCTCATAGTTACGACAGTAGGTCCCCATTATCCACGGGGTATATGTTCTAAGACCCTAGAGAATGCCTGAAACCATAGATAGTACCAAACTCTATATATGCTATGTTTTCCCCGATACATATGTACCTATGATAAAGTTTAATTTATAAATTAGGCATAGGAAGAGATTAACAATAATAACTAATAATAAAACAAAACAATTACAACAATATAGTATAATAAAAGTACGCGAATGTGGTCTCTTTCAAAATATCCTATGCTGTACTCATCCTTTTTCTCGTGATGATGAGAGATGATAAAATACCTCTGTGATGAGCTAAAGTGAAGTGAACAAAGTAGGCTTCATGAGGTAGTGTTAGGCTACTATTCCCTTCGGACAGTAAGTTAAAAAGTGGATCATCTACTTCCGATTGGGGGTTGACTGTGAATAATTGAAACCACAGAAAGTAAAAGAACCAGGGTAAAACCAGACTACTGTTATTATCATTGCTACTACTGTAATTCTATTCAGTACCTGACTTTGGTGAAGAGAATAGCAGATTCCCCAAGGCAAGCCCCAGCTACAGAAATTCATTCTTGAAAACCAGTTCAATCAAATTATTTTAGAAATGACAATCACTGAAATAGCTTGCTAATTTCACAAAGAAGTACCAGTATTTTTAGTGGGAGACTCTAGATGGTGATTTACGAGATTCAAATTTGGGTATCAAAATTTGAGAGCTTTTTCAAGATAAAACTCCAACTCTATCCTATCTCCATCCCAACACTCTCCTAACCATGCTTCTAAGAATGCAAATAAGTTACCTGATTGATCAGAAGGTGACCAACAGTTTTAGATCATAATTCCTTAATTATAATATCCCTTGGCCTTACAGCAGCAGTTAATTTGAAATCAAATTTAAATCAAATTGAAATCAAAATTAAATTGATTTAATTTTGGATCACAGACCATTGTGAAAATTGGATATTAGGGGACCCTCTCCCTAGAAAAAGTAACGTACACATGAATTTCACAAATTGTCTCTTTCAGAGACAAAATAGTAGCACTCTTCATCAATTTCTTTGTCTTGTCTTTGGACTTTAGCTTCTCACTCATGTCCTTTGGGCATAATCTATGTGACCACCTATTCTAAATGGTCTATTCATTTCTCTAGGCTGATTGCTTTGGGTATGGCAGTTACCCTCAAGGATCACCACTTGGTACTGGTGGTACTTGGTATCACACAGAATATTATTCAGGGCTTACTAGAATCAAGAAAAGCAATTAGCCTGCCTGTTTGGGATATGGTCTGGCTTCATAGCTTATCTGTTATGCTGACATTTTCTATGAACTCTGTTGAATGGCAGGAAGTAAAAAGGATAAAGTTAATATAAGATAGATGATATAAACTATAAGGATTTTTTTTTAAAAAGATTTTATTTTTAAGTAATCTCTCTACTCAACTTGAGGCTCAAACTTACAGCCCCAAGATCAAGAGCTGCATGCTCTACTGACTGAGTCAGCCAGGTGCCCCAAACTATGAGGACTTTTAATAGATTTTTTTCAAGAAAAGCCAAAAGAAGCCTCCCCCCCCCAAAAAAGGAGCTAACATTAAAAGAAATAACTGAACAAAGATCTAAAGATATAATAAAATCTGTTCAAAAATAAGACAAGCCTGGGGTGCCTGGGTGGCTCAGTCACTTGAGCATCTGATTCTTGATTTCAGCTCTGGTCATGATCCCAGGGAGATTCTTTCTCTCTCCCTCTACTCCTCCCCTTGGCTCACACTCTCTCTCTCTAAAAAAAGTAAAATAAAAAAAATAAGAATATAATGAAAAGCACACAAAATTACAACAGTGATTTAAAAAAAAAATCAAGTAGTATGGCCTCTTGAATAGAAACTGGTAAGATCTTTAAGACTGACGCAGCTAAAGAACAGCAAAGCTGGACTTGCTACCCTGACCCTGGACAATGTCCCACTGCAAAGGAGCCTGCAGTCTATATCCTTGGCAAAATCGCTCTAGAAGAAGCAGCTTTTACATTCACACATAAGCCAGGTATGACATTTGTTTTCAAATACATTTAGTTGCTTTCCCTTTTCATATCTTCAACATTCATCCTAATCTACAATCTACCTTCTAAAAAAAAGAATTCCTTATTATCCAATAAACCATCAATCAAGTGGAAGTTTTATACAGTTAGAGATGACATGCTAAGATTTATAGGACTAAGGAAGAAAAGGAGCAAAAGAGCTTCTTAAACAATGGCTTCCCATGAAGACTTGGCTAATGAAAAGAGGCAAACAAATCCAGAATGGGAAGTATATAGGAATCAAGGGGCCGAGCCTTTTTTTTTTTTTTTAACCTGTCTTCATTGGTAGGAAGCATCTCTAAAGCCTACATCTGGGATCAGTGCTCCAGTAGAGACCAACATAAAACATTCTTAACAACATGTCTCACTTGTAATTGCCTATTCCATTATTCTTTCCCTCACTAGTCAATAAGGTATGCACCCAGGAACCCTACACAGAGCAGTTATCCCATGAATGTTTGCTAGTCCTGTACATGAAAATGAAAAACAAAGGCAATAGCAGGAGATGAGGAGTAATGAGAAATTTAAGGACTTACAGGAGCTTGAGGAAAGTAAGACTCTCACAGGGTAAAATGAAAGAGAACAGTAATGTCAATTAAAGGATAATAGAAACAAATAAATGTAGAAAAGAAAATTTCAAAGGGTAAAAGTGAACACAAGATGCAGCTGAAAATTTCAGGTGCTACAGTAATGTGGATGGGTATCAGCAACGGGAGAAGAAAAACACATTCTTTAGATACAAATGTCTTTGTGCCACATTCACCTTGTACATTACATAAACTACAAATTGAGTACTCACATTAAAGGTGACAGACACTGGACATAAAGAATCACCCCAAAATATTTATCTACTCTGAGGAGAGTAATATATGACTAATGTTGGTTTGTCCTACATTAAAAGCGACATTGTCATTCATTTGCAATTACTGTTGCAATTACTGCCATACCTAAAATGTACTTGATATTTTAAGAATGAAGAGTAGTTTGACATAGTCCCACTTGGTGATTTTTGCTTTTCTTTGTATTTTTGGTGTTACATAAAAAAATCATTGCTAAGACCAATGTTGCGAAGATTTTTCCCTATGTTTTCTTCTAGGGGTTTTATGATATCAGGTCTTTGATACATTTTGAGTTACTTTTTGTGAGGAGTATGTGACAGGGGCCCAATTTCACTTTCTTGCATGTGCTATTAACACATTAACAGTTTTCCTAAAATATCTGTTGAAGAGACTATACAAAGTTAAAGTTTCTACACATCAACAAAATAAAAGGCAACACCTACATAATGGGAGAAAATTTTAGCAAATCATATACTGAACAAGAAGTTAATATCCAAAATATGTAAAGAACCCATACAATTCAACAACAAGAAACACCTAAATAAAAATGGACAGAGGAGGGGCGCCTGGGTGGCTCAGTAGGTTAAACATATGACTCTCGATTTCAGCTGAGGTTATGATCTAACGGTTTTGAGATAAAGTCCTGTGCTGGGCTCTGCGCTGAGGTGCTGAGCCTGCTTAAAATTCTCTCTCTCCTTACCCCCCTGCCCCTACCCTACTGGTGCACACTCTCTTCCCAACTCTCTCTTCCAAAAATTAATTAATTAAATTAAATAAAGAACAGAGGAACTAAATAGAATTTTTTCCAAAGAAAACATCCAGATAGCCAACAGGTATGTAAAAAGATGCTCAACATCACTAATCATCAGGGAAATGCACCTAAAATACTGAAATGAAATATCACCTCATACCTGTTAGAATGACTATCATTAAGAAGACAAAAGATAGGGGCGCCTGGGTGGCTTAGTCGGTTAGGCGTCCGACTTTCGCTTAGGTCATGATCTCGCGGTTTGTGGGTTCGAGCCCCGCGTCGGGCTCTGTGCTGACTGCCAGCTCAGAGCCTGGAGCCTGTTTCAGTCTGTGACTCCCTCTCTCTCTGACCCTCCTCTGCTCACGCTGTCTTTCTCTCTCTCCTAGAAATAAATAAAAAATATTAAAAAAAAAAAAGAAGACAAAAGATAACAAGTACTGGATTTAGAGAAAAGGGAAACCTTGTACACTGTTGGTGAAAATGTAAACTGGCTCAGCCACTATGGACTACAATGTGGGGATCCCTCAAAATATTAAAAATACATCCACTTTATGAACCAGCAATTCTACTTCTGGGTATATACTCAAATGAAATAAAAACAGGATATTGAAGAAATAAATGCACTCCCATGCTTATTACAGCATTATTCACAAAAGCCAATGTATGAAAACAATATATATACATCTAGATATGTCTATATATATCTACTTCCCCCCTTAAATCTCTCTCCCTCTCTCTCTGTATGTATGTATATATATGTACATACTCTGTAAATATATATATATGCATCTCACAGAGAGGAATAATATTCAGTCATGAGAAAGGGAATCTTGCCATTTGTGACAACCATGGAAGGACACTGAGAACATTATGCTAAGGTAGATACGTCAGAGAAAGACAAATACTGTATGATAATACATGGAATCTAAAAGAACCCAAACTCTGTAAAAGCAGAGAGTAAAATAGTGGCTACTAGGGGCTTGATGGTAGAGGAATAGGAGAGATATTGTTTAAAGGTATAAACTTGCAACGAGTAGTAAATAAGTCCTAGAGATTTACTGCAGACTATAGTGAATATAGACAACAATACTGTATCATGATCATCAAATTTCCTAACAGACTAATCTTAATTATTGCAACGATGAAAAAGAAAGGATAATTATGTGAGGTGATACAGGTGCTAACTATTGCAGAAACAATCATAATACAATATATAAATGTATCAACTCAACATGCTGTACGTCTTAAATTTATAAATATATTTCAGTTTAAAAAGAATGAAAAACAGGGACTAAGAGCTCAACTATTTCTAGAGACTTCCTCTTAACCAGCTTCAAATGGTCCTTTTATACTTTATTTATTTTTAATGTTTTATTTATTTTTGAGAGAGAGATAGAGACAGTGTGAGCAGGGGAGGGTCAGAGAGACAGGAAGACACAGACTCTAAAGCAGGCTCCAGACTCTGAGCTAGCTGTCAGCTCAGAGCCCGACGCGGGGCTTGAACTCACGACCGTGAGATTATGTCCCGAGATGAAGCCAGAAATTTAACCGACTGAGTCAGCCGGGGCCCCTATACATTTTTTAAAACTCAACTGTGTATAGTTAGCCTTGTGGATCATGTTGAATTCAGCCCAGACATTCACATATGCTGGTCTCCCAAAATTGCTATCCTACCGCTAACAGTTTCTTTTCACCTTAAGGTGAACTGTTAGAGGTCATTCAATGTAGATAGGGCACAAACTATAAAACAGGAACTATGCAAGGTCAGAAATTCAGTGGTAAACAAAATCATGCCACTGACAGAACAAACTGCACAAGTAGAGGGAGAGAAGAGGCCATACTGTGGAAGGTAGGACTTGCGGATATGTGATTTTGGGGAGAAAAGTATCACGGGTGCTACAGAAGGAAGGAATCCCTCTCAGAGAGAGGCCAAGAGACAGAGCTCACACAAGGAAAACACTTCCACAAAGCCAGTGAGTGGGAAAATGAGAGGGATGGATTTTCATGAATGTTTACAATGAGCAAGGCTCAGAAACTAGAGTTTTACAGGTCCATGCTGTGGCCAGTGTGGAGCCTGCCTGTGCTACAGTGCTCCTGTGGAAAAGGAGTCACTGGGAGACATGCTCTTCCTTTATGGAGCACATCTGGGAGTGGTTAAATTGCCTTTCAAGGGGCAAAAGAGCCGGTGGGTACCATTGTTCTCTCCTGCCCCTTAGCATAGGCGGAGAGATACCTGCTGAGGGTGGCTAACCTGGTAACTGGCTTTTTGCTGTGCTTTATTCCAAACTGCAAGCTCCTGTGCATTGGTGCAACCGCTCTTCTGGGAAAAACCTGCACCAGCCCCAGCACGATGAGACCCTCCCCCATAAGTCCAGTGTGGGTCCATGCCAGGCCAGGTCCCTCAAGTTTGGCATTTTAAAACTAAGTCGGTCTGCCTGGAATAAAACATAGGTTGCACTGTACAGCCAGGCAGGCAGATGACCTAGACACAGACAAGGTGAAGACAGGGATCTAAGGGGTGTCTGGAACACATAAGCAGAGATTGTCTGCTCTTCTGTTAGGGAGCCCCCAACAGTGACAGGCACAAATTCTCATTTCTGGGGATGAGAGAGGGGCTGGTGCCATTTCCCTCCCCTATTATCCAGCATAAACAGCACAGCGCCAATAGTGGTGGCCTAAACCACTTAAACCAAGCCCTCTTTGAACTCTGCAGATGCTGCTTTAGTAGAGGAAGTGTGTATGAGAACCAGAGTAGTGGGCCTCTTCCCCAGAAGACCAGCACAAATTCCCACACACACCACAACTACTGACCACAAAGTGCTGCAAAGCTTCAGCACTAGTAGAAATAGCATCAGGTCTTGTTTAACAAGCAGACTAGAGCACATCTAGTTAAAACTTGCCACACTCTGGCTAAGGTCCAAACATTCCTCACTGCAGGCAAGGTGAAACTCTGAGAGGACTGATCTGAGGAAAAGAGGAGCCAAAACCCACAGCAGCAGCACACTGCGTATACCAGAAACATTTCCTGAAGCTCCAGGCCTTGGACAGAATATGACCTTTTTTTCCATAAAGCTATTTACTCTAAGAAGCAGGAAACATAACAGGTTTTCCTACATACAGAAGACAAAGACGTACACAAAATGCCTAGATGGAGGGATGCATCTCAAAATAAAGAACAAGAAAAGGTCATGGCCACTGACCTAATTGAAACAGGTATAAGTAATATGCCTGATCCAGAATTTAAAGTAACAATCATAAGAATACTAGTTATGCTTGAAAAAAAGCATAGAAGACAACCAGGGAGTCCCTTACCACAGATTTAAAAGACCTAAAAAGTCATCAGGTCAGGAAAAGATGCTTTAATCAAGATGTGAAAATGACTTGTAAAATGTCCAAAAAGATGGAAGAAGCAAAAGAATGAATCACTGATATAGAAAATAAAATTATGGAAAATAATTAAGCTGAAAAGAAGAGGGGAAGAAAAATACTGGATCACAAATGTAGATTCTGGGAACTCAAGGACTCCATAAAGCATAGTAACATTCATATCATAGGAGTCCCAGAAGAAGAGAGGGGGAAAGGGGGCAGAAGGTTTACTTGAGGAAATTCTAGGTATAAACGTCCCTAATCTTGGGAAGGAAACAGATATCTAAACTTAGGAGGCACAGAGAACTCCCACCAAAGTTAAAAGAAAGCAAGTAGATATGAAGACATATTGTAGTTAAATTTGCAACATATAGAAATAACGAAAATAATCCTAAATGCAGCAAGGTAAAAGAAGTCCCTAACTTACAAGGGAAGACAAATAAGATTAGCAGCAAACTTCTCCACAGAAGCTTGGCAGATCAGAAGGGAGTGGCATATATTCAATGTGCTAAATGGGAAAAATAGGCAATCAAGAATACTCTATACAGCACAGTTGTTATTCAAAATAGAATGAGAGATAAAGAGTTTCCCAGACAAACAAAAACTAAAGGATTCTGTGACCTAACTAAATCAGCCCTGCAAGAAATACCAAGGGGTCTCTTTGAGTGGAAAGAAAGGCTAAAAGAGGTGAAGAGTAGAAAGGAACTAAGAAAATCTCCAGAAACAAACGTAACAAGTAACACAATGGCACTGAATTCATATACATAAACAATTGCTCTGAATGTAAGTGGAATAAATGCTTCAATTAAAACACATAGGGTATCAGAATATATAAAAACAAAACAAAACAAAAAACAAGATCCATCTATATGATGCCTATAAGAGACTTATTTTGGATCTAAAGACACATGCAGATTTAAAGTGAGGGAGAACTATTTATCATGCTAATAAATGTCAAAAGGAATTGGGAGTAGCCAGACATATATCAGACAAACTACATTTTATTACAGTCCTTATTTTAAAATCTATTATGGCTACTCTGGCTTTCTTTTGGTGACCATTGGCATAATAGATGGTTCTCCACCCCCTTACTCTCAATCTGAAGGTGTCTTTAGGTATAAAATGGGTCTCCTGCAAACAGCATATAGATGGATCTTGATTTCTTACCCATTATGATACCCTATGTCTTTTGATTGGAGCGTCCATTGAAATGTAGAGTGAGTACTGAAAGATATGAATTTATTGCCATTGCATTGCCTGTAGAGTTGGTGTTTCTGGTGGTGTTCTCTGGTCTTTTCTGGTCTTTGTTGCTTTTACTCTTTTTTGTTTTGTCTTTTCTCCTCTTAGAGAGTCCCCCTTAAAATTTCTTGCAGGTCTGGTTTAGTGGTCACAAACTCCTTTAGTTTTTTTCTGGGAAACTCTTTATCTTCCTTTCTATTTTGAATGACAGCCTTGCTGGATAAAGAATTCTTGGCTGTATATTTTACCAAGTCAGCACGTTGAATATATCCTGCCATTCCTTTCTGGCCTGCCCAGCTTCGGTGGATAGGTCTGCTGCAAACCTAATCTGTCTTCCCTTATAGGTTAAGGACGTTTTTCCCCTGTTGCTTTCATAATTCTTTCCTTGTCTGTGTATTTCATGAATTTGACTATGATACACCTTACTGATGTCTGGTTTTGTTGAATCTAATGGGAATTCTCTGTGCTTCCTGGGTTTTGATATCTGTGTCTTTCCCCAGGTTAGGAAAGTTTTCTATGATTTGCTCACGTAAACCTTCTACCCCTTTTTCTCTTCACTTTCTGGGACTCCTATGATTCGGATGTTATTCCTTTTTAAGGAGTCACTAGTTCTCTAACTCTTGTGTACTGTTCTTTTGCCTTAGTTTCCCTCTTTTTTTCTGCTTCATTATTCTCCATTAAGTTTGTCCTCTATATTGCTGCTTCACTGCTCTGCTACATCCATCCATGTCGCTGTGGCATTCATTCAAGATTCCATGTCAGTTACAGCATTTTTAATTTTGTCCTGACTAGATTTTACTTCTTTTATCTCCACAGAAAGGGATTCTATGCTTTTTACAATCCCAGCTAGTTTTTATCATGACTCTAAATTCTACTTCAAACATCTTGCTTATATCTGTGTTTATTAAGTTCCTGGCTATCATTTCCTCCTGTTCTTTCTTTTTGGGTGAACTCCTTCATTTTGTCATTTTGGAGGAAGAAAAAGAATTAATAAAATAAAAAATTAAAATTAAAAAAAATTAAAAACACAGGAAATCAAATAAAGGGAGCTAGGTGTATGTGTGTTTTGGTTTGGTTGTTGAAAGAAGGTGATAGAATACAGAAAAAAAGGAAAGAAAAAGAAATATTTAACATTTTAAAAATGTATACAATAAAATGAAATGACAAAGGAAAATACAATAAAACAATTTACAAAAAATATAGTAAAACTTTTTTTAAACTTAAGAAAAGGAAAATAAAAATCATTTTTTCCTTTCTGTATGGTAGAATAAGAAAAGGGAAAAAATCAAAAACAAAAAACAAAATAACAAATAGACCAGTGAACAAAATGAAATCTGAATGAACTTACATCCAATTTCCCTTAGAAGTCTATGAGGCACTGTATAATCTCTCTACACTAATCAGGTAGAGAGACTTATGGTGGTCCTCTAGGGCCTGAGCTTGGTTGGCACAGTTGGATGGGGATTGGCGTAACAGCTCTGTTCCCCACTAGGTGGAGCTGCTCAGCTTACTGGGGTGGATCAGTGTCCACGTGTGCGTGTATGCGCATGCATGGGAGAGATGAAAGTAGCGTCACCAGCTTCCCAGTCTCTGGCACCGGAACTCTGCACTCTCACCGACAAGCAATCAAGCACTCCTCCTTTGTCTTCTGTCCACTCCCTGTTTCTAGACTGTCCATGTACACACTGTGACCTGTCCAAGCTACAGCACCTCTCTCCTTATGTTATATCTCATATGGAGCTGTGTTTCCAGACCCTTTACTCCTGAGAGCCTTGTGGTTTGGACCCACACCGACCTGCTGAGGGAGGATCATGCTGGGCAATGGCTGGGTGTCAGCTTGCCCCCAGAAACATTCGAGCAGCCAGGATCTTGCAGAGGTTCAGAGATTATGGCAAAACACAACGCACAGCCAGCACCAGGTTTCATTGCACTGTTGCATCTTTGTTCCAGTGCCAGCAAATCTGTTGTTCATCAGGGTCCGCTGGGACCTTTGCTTGTGAGGAGGCTGTAAAGCCTCTACCAAATGCTTTCCTATCAGGTAAATGCCCTGTGTGGCCTATGGATCTCTTGGACCTCACTGTCTGCTCCTGGGGATTTGCCCTTCCCACCAGATCTCTACCAGGTACTGAGCTAAGGAATTTCTGACTCTGTTCTCCCCTGTTTATAGAGTGTTAATGATATTGAAACCCTCTCCTTTCTCCTTTCTCCCTTTTTTGTTCAGTCCCTTGAGGGTGTTTCCACTCTTTCTCTTTCTCTCTAACTACTTTTGGGGGGAGTGCTTTTCCCATACTTTCCCCCTTTCTCTGTCCTCTCTCCAAAAAATCAGGTATCTCTCCTCCGCGGAATTCTCTCTCCCCCAGTTCATTTCTCTGTGCCATGTATCTGCTGAGTTCTGTGGATCAAGTTATGCAGATTGTTACATTAATCCTCAGGTGATTTTATAGGTATGCAAAAATGGTTTAGTGCTGATCTTGCCACATTTCAGAGATGAGAGAAGTTGAGAACTTCCATGCTGCTCTGCTATCCTGGTCCCTCCCTTCCAGACACCTGTGTGGCTCAGTCAGTTAAGCATCCAACCCTTGATTTTGGCTCAGGTCATGATCTTACATTTCATGAGATTCAGTCTCAGGTGTGGCTCCACACTGAGCATGAAGCCTACTTGGGATTCTATTTCTCCCTCTCTCTCTGCCCCCTCACCCCCACCCCACTCTCTTTTTCTCAAAAATAAACAAATTGATTAAAAAAAATCATTGGTAGTAACTGGTAATAATATAATTGATAATAATTAGTATTAATTGGTAGTAATGCATTAAAAATAGGGGGCTTTAACAGCCCACTTATAGTAATGGACAGATAACTTAAAGTAGAAAATCGGCAAGGAAACAATGGGTTGAATGACATATTGGACCAGATAGACTTAACAGATATATTCAGAAAATTTCACAATAAAGCAGCAGAATACACATTCTATTCAAGTGCAATGAGACATTCTCCAGAACATATCACATACTGGGTCACAAATCAGGTCTCAACCAGTACAAAAAGACTGAGATCATACCATGCATATTTAAAACCACATTACTATGAAACTTGAAATCAACCACTAGACAAAATTTGGGAAGAACACAAATACATGAAGGTTAAAGAATATCCTACAAAACACTGAATGGGTCAACCAGGAAATCAAAAAAGAGAATAAAAAAATACATGGAAACATGATGGTCCAAAACCTTTGGGAGGCATCAACAGCAGTTATAAAAGAGAAGTATATAGCAATACAGTTCTACCTCAAGAAGCAAGAAAAATCTCGAATATGCAATCTAACCTTCCACCTAAAAGATGTAGAAAAAAGAACAACCTTACACCTAAAAGAGCTAGAAAAAGAACAACAAATGAAGCCTAAAGCCAGCAGAAGGGAAATAATAAAGATAAATAAATTGATATAGGAAAAAAAAACAAATAAACACATCAGTGAAACCAGGAGATAGTTCTTTGAAGGAATTAATAAAACTGATAATCTCTAGGGGCGCCTAGGTGGCTCCGTTGGTTAAGCATTGGACTTCAGCTCAGGTCATGATCTCATGGTTTGTGGGTTCAAGCCCCGCATCAGGCTCTGTGCTGACAACTCAGAGCCTGGAGCCTGTTTCAGATTCTGGGTCTCCTTCTCTCTCTGCCCCTCCCCTGCTCACACTCTGTCTCACTCTGTCTCTCAAAAATAAATAAACGTAAAAAAATTTTTTAAATTGATAATCTCTAGAAATACTTATCAAAAAGAAAACAGAAAGGACCTAAACAAAATCACGAGTGAGTGAGGAGGGGGTCACAAACAACACCACAGAAATATAAACAATTATAAGAAAAATTATATGCTAACAAATTGGGCAATCTGGAAGAAATGGATAAATTACTAGAAACATATAAACTACCAAAACTGAAACAGGAAGAAATAAAAAACTTGAATAGACTGATACCCACCAAAGAAATTGAGTCTATAATGAACAATCTCCCACCAAACAAAAGTCCAAGGACAGATGGATTCCCAGGGGGATTCTACCAAACATTTAAAGATGAGTTAATACTTACTCTTTTCAAACTGTTCCAAAAA
Source organism: Proteles cristata cristata (assembly GCA_017311185.1). Classification (NCBI taxonomy): domain Eukaryota; kingdom Metazoa; phylum Chordata; class Mammalia; order Carnivora; family Hyaenidae; genus Proteles; species Proteles cristata. The sequence goes on from JAESUZ010001610.1 coordinate 205,670, forward strand.
ATAGAAATGGAAGGAAAACTTCCAAACTCATTCTATGAGGTCAACATTATCTTGATTCCAAAACCAAACACAGACTTCACTAAAAAAAAGAATTACAGGTCAATGTCTCTGATGAACATCAAGCAAAAATTCTCAATAAGATATTAGCAAATAGAACCCAGCAGTTCATTAAAGAATCATTCACCACAATTAAGTGGGACTTATTCCTGGGCTGCAAGCATGGTTCAATATTTGGAAATCAATCCATATGATATACCACATTAATAAATGAAAAGGGTAAGAACCACATAATTCTCTCAATAGATGCAGAAAAAGAATTTGGCAAGGTACAGCATCCATTCTTGATAAAAACCCTGAACAAACTAGGGATGGAGGGAACACACCTCAACATTATAAAGGCCATATATGAAAGTTCCACAGCTAATATTATCCCCAGTGGGGAAAAATAAGCTTTTCCTCTGTAGTCAGGAACAAGATTGGGGTGTCCATGCTCACCGTTGTTACTTAACATAGTACTAGAAGTCCTAATCTCAGCGATTGGATAAGAAAAAGAAAAAAAGGCATTCAACTGACTAGGAAGAAGTCATACTTTCCTTATTCACAAATGACATAATCCTCTATATAGAAAACTTGAAAGACTACACCAAAAAATTGCTAGAACATGAATTCAGCATTCTTTAAAAGAATGTTTTTAGTATTTATTTATTTTTGAGAGAGAAACAGGCAGAAAAAGAGAAAGACAGAGGATCCAATGTTGATCCTATCTGCTGTTAGCAAAGAGCCTGATTTGGGGCTTGAACCCACAAACCATGAGATCATGACCTGAGCTGAAGTCAGACACTCAACCACTGAGCCACCCAGGCACCCTAGAAATCCACTGCATTTCTATACACCAGTAAAGAAGCAGCAGAAAGAGAAATTTAATAAATCAATTCCATTTATAAATGCACCAAAAACCATAAGATACCTAGGAGTAAACCTAAACAAAGACGTAAAGGATTTTTACTCTGAAAACTGTAGAACACTGATGAAAAAATTAAAGATGACATAAAGAAACGGAAAAACATTCCATGCTCATGGATTAGAAGAATAAATGCTGTGAAAATGTCTACTACTTAAAGTAATCTACACATTTAATGCAATCCCTATCAAAATACCAACAGCATTTTTCACAGAATTAGAACAAACAATTCTAAAATTTGTTTGGAACCAGAAACACCATGAATGGTTAAAGTAATGTTGAAAAAAAAAAAAAGGAAGACATCATAATTCCAGACTTCAAGCTGTATTACAAAGCTGTAGTCATCAAGACAGTATGGTACTGCCATAAGAACAGAACATAGATCAGTAGAACAGAATAGAGAACCCAGAAATAGACCCACAAACGTATGGCCAACTAATCTTTGACAAAGCAGGAAAAAATATCCAATGGAATAAAGACAATATCTTCAGCAAATGGTGCTGGGGAAGTTGGATAGTGACACACAGAAGAATGAACCTGGACCACTTTCTTATACCATACACAAAATCAATTCAAAAGAATGAAAGACCTAAATGTAAGACAGGAAACCATCAGAATCCCAGAAGAGAAAATAGCAACAACCTCTTTGATCTCAGCCACAGTAACTTCTTACTAGATATTTTTCCAGAGGCAAGGGAAACAAAAGCAAAAATCAACTACTGGGACTCCATCAAGATAAAAAGCTTCTGCACAGTGAAGGAAACAATCAACAAATCTAAAAGGCAGCCTATGGAATGGGAGAAGATATTTGCAAATGATATATGATAAAGGCCAGTGTCTAAAATGTATAAAGAACCTATCAAACTCAATACCCTGAAAACAACCAAATTAAGCAATAGACAGAAGAACAGACACTTCCAAAAAATACATCCAGATGGTTAACAGACACATGGAAAGAAACTCAACATCATTCATCATCAGAGAAATACAAATCAAGATGACAATGTGATATCAATTCATATCTGTCAGAATGGCTAATACACAGGAAACAACAAATGTTGATGAGGATGTGGAGAAGGAAAATCCTCTTATACTACTGGTGGGAATGCAAACTAGTGCAGCCACCCTGGAAAACAGTATGGAGCTTCTTCAAAAAGTTAAAAATAGAACCATCCTATTTCAGTAAATACTAGATACTTACTGAAAGATACAAAAATACTGATTTGAATGAACACCTGCACCCCAATGTTTATAGCAGCAGTATCAATAGCCAAATTACAGAAAGGTGAATGGATAATGAAAAGGTTGTGTGTGTGTGTATATGTGTGTGTGTGTGTGTGTGTGTGTGTGTGTATCAGAATATTACTCAGCCATCAAAAAAGAATGAAATCTTGCCATTTGCAACAACGTGGATGGAATTAGAGTATAGTATGCTAAGTGAAATAAGTCAGTCAGAGATAGAAAAATACCATATAATTTCATTCACACGTGGAATTAAAAAACCAAAGCAGATGAACCTAGGGGGAAAAAAGAAAGAGAGAGGCAAACCATAAAAAAGAAAGCTATAGAGAACATAAACCATAAACAATAAAAATATAGAGCACAAACAGGGTTGCTAGAAGGGAGGTGGATGGGGGAATGGGTTAAATGGATACTAAGGAGGCCACTTGTGATGAGCACTGGATATTTTATGTAAGTGATGAATCTCTAAATTCTACTCCTGAAACTAACACTACATGTTGGGGCATCTGGGTGGCCTAGTTGGTTAAGTCTTGATCAAGTCCAACTCTTGATTTCGGGTCATCATGATCTCAAGGTTGTGAGATCAAGCCCCACATCGATATCTGCACTGAGTGTGGAGCCTGCTTAAGATTCTCTCTCTGTCCCTCTCATAGCCCCTCCCCTCCACTTAAGTACTCTCTCTCTCTTAAAAAAAATTACACTACCTGTTAACTAACTAGAATTTAAATAAAAACTTGAAATGAAAAGCAAACAAACAACAATATAATGCCCTCAAGGAGCTTACTGTCTTGAGCATCAGCTTTTGGTGTTCCTTGGGGCCCTGTTCTTAGCCACATAGATGAACTCCACTACCTTCTGGGGATTTATGGCTTCAAATTTCATTTGTGGAAATAAAATCATCTCTCAGTATTACTTAGTAGCTAAAACTTTGACCACATAACATCTCTACTTTTCCCATTTTCTGGATGTCGTTAGTTAAAAAATAATCATCTATTCTATTGTTTTTATTAGGAGATATTCAAATATACAACAAAGTTGAAATAATCTTACAGGAAATATTGTGTACTCACTGCTTAGACTCCACCATTAACATTTTACTATACCTAACATATCATCAATTAACTTAATTCTGATGTAGTTCAAAAGAAATTACAGACATCAATACATAATCTCTCTCAAATACTTTAGCTTTCATATCACTAATGATATTCAATATTTTAAAGTTTCCTTAAAGGTAAAATTTACTACAATGCAATGCATAAATTTTAAGCCTTCACGGAGTTTTAACAAATGCACATGGCTGCATACTTCAAGCACCTATCAAGATATAGAACATATCTACCATCCCAAGAAAAGCCCATCAGGCCTCTAAGTCCTCCTTTTAACCATTAATCTTGGAGTCTAAGAGTTATATTACAATTCTCTATTTTCTCTTAGCATATAAATAGAAATATCAAATTCTATTTCTCTTTCCTCAGATCCCGCTCATAACTAAAGCTCCAAATGAAATCTAATGATCAAAAATAGCACTACATCTTACATCAGTCTTAACATTGTGATGTTTTAAAAGGAAGTAAGTGATGAGCACCTGGGTGGCTCAACGGACACTTGATTTTGGCTCAGTTCATGAATTTACGGTTTGTGAGTTTGAGCCCCATGTCCTCATGTCAGGTTCTGCATTGACAACATGAAGCATGCATGGGATTCTCTCTCTCTCTCCTTCTCTCTCTCAAAATAAAAATAGGCTTTTTTAAAAAAAAAAAAAGGTAAGTCAGAAGATAATAGCACCCAGCATACATTAAAGAACGATGTTCCAAGATAGCTCCAATGCAGATGATTCTTGTGGTGTCCTAAAAGAAAAAGCCTTTTCTGCCATTACCATGCATACTGTTCAATAAGCCCATGAATGCAGGTGGCTGCAGATCCATCATTGCCAGTTATACGGAATTAACTTTTGCTCTTATTTTTTTAATGTTTATTGTTTTTGAGAGACAGAGAAACAGAGCATGAGCAGGAAGGGGCAGAGAGAGAGAGAGAGAGAGAGAGAATCCAAAGCAGGCTCTGGGCTCTGTGCTGACACCTCAGAACCCGAGGTGGGACTTGAACTCATGAGTCATGAGATCATAATCTGAGCTGAAGTTGGGACGCTTAACTGACTGAACCACCCATGCATCCCAGTTTTTGCTTTTATAACAAAGATTGGTTGCATTTATCAACACTCCATTAGAAAAATACTGACAAGTTAATAAAATTAGTATTAAAGCCTCTAAAGTTTGCACATCAAATAACCTGGTGAACACTTGAGTAGCATAGTTTTCTTCTGACAAACCTGCACCATATCCAATAAAAGGATTAATCATTGTAAAGGAATGAAAAGGACTCCTCTCAAAGGACTCAGGATCAGATATTTGGACCGTTCCTACTCATTCAGCTAGCATCAATAACAGAGACTGAAATCCAAGCTAGACCACATGGGGAAGCACACAGGCTTCCTGTAGATCAATGGAAACAGCCAGGACATTGATCCAAGATTGTATATTTTTAGTTTATGTGAATGAAGCTGTTCACCATTTCAACATTTCATGTCATCCACCAGCTAGCCACTCACACGGTCTGGAATTTCTTCCTTGTAAAAGCCACAGAGTTCATGTATAAACCATTCATTTTAATAAAATGATGCCTGCTATTACATACAACATTTCCTACTTTGGGTTATTAGATGAAGATGTACTCATATGATCAAATGCTTAACCCATACAGAAAGAGATACATATTTGTGTCTAAGATACAACATTTAAGCAATTCTACAAACACTGCTTGATAACATTTTAATAAAATAACCACTTAAATCACCTTCTTCCTCATTTTCTACTTTGGATATTATCTTGTCTTTTCTTTATATTCGCCTCTAAATCATCAGTGCCTAGCACAGCGTCTGATACCAAGCAGCTCTCATTAATACTGAATGGATATATTTGGATTCATTAGGTAGATTCAAAACAGGCAATTAATGGTAAAACAAAGGGATAAATTCTCCAAGATATTATTTTATTTTTTTCTTCTACCCTTTGGCTCAAATTGAAAGGAATTGACCTTTTTAAGCTGGTGGTCAAATTCATTTTTTACTGTGGTTCATTTTACAGTTCAAAACATAGTGAGACACAATGGTCTGGAATTTTAAATACCAGTACACCAGGTAATAGAAACATGTATCATTTTAAAAACACAGAATTGTAAAAATAAACTATCACAGTCCTTATAGCACTATGGACCTAAACTGTTTTATTAAATGCTGTTCAAGTCTTGAACACAAGCTATTCTGTTTTTCTCTTCTAAGATTTTATTTAAATTCAAGTGAATTAAATATAATGTAATATTAGTTTCAGGAGCAGGATTTAGTGATTCATCTACATATAACATCCAGTGCTCATCACAACGAGTACTCCTCCCTTCCCCCTAACCCTCACCTCCCATCCAGCAACTCTCAGTTTGTTCCTTCCCTTCCCATATGTTCATCTGTTTTATTTACTAAATTCCACATGAGTAAAATCATGTGGTATTTTTCTATCTCTGACTGACTTATTTCACTTAGCATAATACACTAGTTCCATCCACGTGGAACTAGTTCCATCCAAGTGGCAAGATTTCATTGTTTTTCATTGCTGAATAATATTCCATTCTCTCTCTATACCACATCTTCATTATACATTCACCAATCAATGTGCATTTGGGCTCTTTCCAAGATTTAGCTATTGTTGATAGTGCGGCAATAAACACTGGGGTTCATATGCCACTTCAAATAAGTTTTTTTGTATCCTTTGGATAAATATCTAGAAATGCAATTCCTGCCTTTGGATAAATATCTAGAAATGCAATTCCTGGGTCATAGGGTGTCTATCTTTAACTTTCAAAGGATCCTCCACAGTTTTCCCAAGTGGCATTTCCACTAACAGTGTTAGAGGGTTCCCCTTTCTCTGCATCCTCACCCACATCTGTTGTTTATGGAGTTATTAAATTTAGCCATTCTGACATGTGTGAGGTGGTATCTCATTGTGCTTGATTTGTATTTCCCTGATGATGAGTGATAGTCAGCATTTTTTCCTGTGTGTTAGCCATTAAGAGTATAGATATTTTACCTTTTTAGTTAGGTTTATTCCTAGGTCTCTTATGGTTTTTGGTGCAATTTAAAGTGGATTGATTCCTTGATTTCACTTTCTGCTGCTTCATTATTGGCTTATAGAAATGCAAATAGAGGAGCGCCCGGTAGGCTCAGTCAGTTAAGCAATCAACTTCAACTCAGGTCATGATCTCACAGCTCATGAGTTTGAGCCCCACATTGAGCTCTGTGCTGACAGCTCAGAGCCTGGAGCCTGCTTCAGACTCTGTGTCTCCCCCACACTGCCCCCCCCTCAAAAATAAACATTAAAAAAGTTTATTTAAAAAAAACAAATGCAATAAATTTCTGTGTTGATTTTTTTATCCTACAACTTTGCTTAATTCATGCATCAGTTCTAGCAATTTTTTTGTTGGAGTCTTTTGGGTTTTCCATGTAGAGTACTATGTTGTCTCTAAAGAATGAAAGCTTAATTTCTTCCTTGCCAAATTCATATGTTTTTTACTTAAAGTCTGATTGCTGAGAGTAGGACTTCCAGTACTATGTTGAACAGAGTGGTGAGAGTGGACATCCCTGCCATGATCCTGGCCTCAGAGGGGTAAGCTCTCCACTTTTCACCACTGAGGATGATATTAGCTGGGGACCTTTCATATATGGCTTTTATGTGTTAAGAATGTTTGCTTTATCCCTAGTTTCTTGAGGTGTTTTTTTTTTAACCAAGAAAGGATGCTGTATTTTGTCAAATGCTTTTTGTGCATCTATTGAGAGAATCATATTGTTCTTTCCCTTTCTTTTATTAATGTGGTATATCACGTTGATTGATTTGCAGATATTGAACCACCCCTGTAGCCCAGGAATAAACCTCACTTGATTGTGATGACTAATTCTTTTAATGTACTGTTGGATTGTATTTGTTAGTATCTTATTGAGAATTTTTTTGTTCAGAGTTCATCAAGGATATTGGTGTATAATTTTCCTTTTCAGTGGGGTATTTGTCTGGTTTCAGAATCAAGATAATGCTGGCCTCACAGAATGAGTTTGGAATTTTTCATTCCAATTCCTTCTGTTTCTATTTTTTTGGAACAGTCTCAAAAGGATAGGTATTAATTCTTCTTAAATATTTGGTACCATTCCCCTGGGAAGCCATCCAACCCTGTACTTGTTTGTTGGGAGATTTTTGATTACTGTTCAATTTCTTTACTGGTTTTGGATCTGTTCAAATTTTCTACTTCTTCCTGTTTCAATTTTGGTAGTTTATATGTTTTTAGGAATTTAGCCATTTCTTCCAGATTGACCATTTTGTTGGCATGTAACTGCTTATAATATTCTCTTATATTTGTTTGTATTTTTGCAGTATTGGTTGTGGTCTCTCCTCCCTCATTTGTGATTTTATGTATATGGGTCCTTTTTCTTTTCTTTTTGTTAAGTCTGGTTAGGGCTTTATCAATTTTAATTCTTTCAAAGAACCAGCTCCTAGTTTCACTGATTTGTTCTACTTTTTTTTTTTAATCTCTATATTATTCATTTCTATCATTTTGATATCCCTCTCTTTTGGCTTTGGGCTTTATGTGCTTTTCTTCTTTCAGATCCCTTAGGTGTAAGGTTAGGTTGTATACTTGAGACTTTTCTTCCTTCTCGAGATAGGACTTGCTATACATTTCCCTGTTATGACTGCTTTTGCTGGATCCTAAAGGACTGTAATGTTTTCATTTTCATTGGTGGTGGCGGTGGCTTCCTCTTCTTTCTTCTCCTTCTCCTCCTCCTTCTGTTTTCTTTTTAGTACTTCTTTACTTTCCTGCTTAATCCATTCATTCTTTAGTAGTTTGTTCTTTAACCTCCAAGAATTGGTAATCTTTCCAAATTTTTTCTTGTGGTTGACTTCAAGTTTCATAGTGTTGTAGTCTGAAAATATGCATGGTATGACCTCAATCTTTTTGTACTGGTTAAGGCCTGATTTGTGACCCAGTATGTGATCTATTCTGGAGAATGTTACATGTGTACTCAAAAAGAATGTGTATTCTGCTGCTTTAGGGTGAAATGCTCTGAATATATCTGTTCGGTACATCTGGTCCAGTGTGTCATTCAAAGTCATTGTTTCCATGTTGATCTACTTAGATGATCTGTCCATTGTTGTCAGTGGGCTGTTAAAGTTCCCTACTATTATTATATTATTATCAATGAGTTTCTTTCAGTTTATTATTTTAAAATAATTTTTTAATATGTATTCATTTTTCAGGGAGTGAGCGAGAGTGAGCAAAAGTGGTGGAGGGCGAGGGGGCGGGGAGACAATCTAAAGCAGGCTCCAGGCTCTGTGCTGTCAGTACAAAGCCCAACACAGGGCTTGAACTCGTGAACTACGAGACCATGACCTGAGCTGAAGTTCGACACTTAACTGATTGAGCCACCCAGGCACCCCTCTTTAGGTCTGTTATTAATTGACTTCTTTATTTGGCTTTTCCAAGTTGGGGGCATACATAGTTACAGTGATTAGATCTTGTTGGATAGACCCCTTTATTATGATATAGTGCTTTTCTTCATCCCATATTATAGCCTTCATGGGGTAGAATCTTAAGGTCCACAGTGCCCGTGTGTTCAGGGTAAACTCAAAATGTCTCTTTGAGGACAACTGTGGTTCTGCTGGAGGTATGCCCCTGGCACTTGTTACAGACTGAATGTTTGTGTCCCCCTCAAATTCACATTTTACAGCCTAATGCCCAATGTGACAGTTTTGGGAGGTGAGGTCTTTGGGGGTCATTATGTCATGGTGGTAGACCCCTCATGAGTGGGATTAGTGGTCTTATTAAAAGGACCCCAAAGGACTCCCTCCCCCCTTTGTCATATGAGGACACAATGAAAAGGCACAGTCTGTGAACCAGGAAGTAGGCTCCCACCAGATGCCAGGACTTGATCCTGGCACTCCCAGGCTCCAGAAGTCTGAGACATAAATTTCTGTTTTTTATAAACCACCCAGATTATGGTAATTTATTACAGCAGCCTGGATGGACTAAGAAAGCACTCTTCTGTAGAGAGCGGCCACTCAGACACATATCACTTTTATACTCCTCACTTTCACCAGTCTCAGTTCAGCTGACTTTTAAAGCACAAATGGCCAATTTCTGCTTAACCAAGAAACAAATAATATCTTGAACCTCTTCCCTGTGTCTTCTCTATCTTTGTGAAGGTACAACCAACTATGCAGCTATAAAATCCCCAAACTTTCAAGCTAAAAATATTCAATCCCCCTTCCAATTCTTCATCCTCCTGGGTGCTCTCAGACCCCAGCTGCTTCTGCCACCACTACTGTCCCAACTAGCTGGCTTGTTCACTGCCTTTCACCTGGTCACTGTAAGAGTCTCCTCACTGCTGTGTTTGTTTCTGGCCTTGATGCCCCATCCTGCTCCCAACCCATTCTTCACATTATTTTGGGTGAATGTTCAGAACCACAGACCTAATAATGTATTTACTCTGTGTCTCCCCCCAAATCGCTGCCCCCCCATCTTGACCTAGCACACAGTACAAGCCCCTCAGGCTCTGGGTGCTGACAGCTCTAGCTTCACCCATGGCCACACCTTTTCTTCTCTATAAGGAGCCTCTTTCACTTTCCTCAAACAAGTTATCTTTCCACAAAACTTTTTACCTGCTGTCCCCAATCCTAGCTGGATCCATCAACTCATTCTTTGGATATCAGCACAGCTCCATCCTACTGAGGCTGCTTGTATTGGGAGCTCTCTCTGCCTTCCTATGCTCCCTGTGTGTGTCTTTGTACTCTCTCCACCCATCAGGCTATAAAGCTGGCTGCTTACAGGACTGTCACCTCCATTAAGGTACTGACATGACTGTATCCCCTGTACTTGGCCTTCTAAAAACATTTGTTGAATGAAACAAAAAAATGCAGGACAACTTTAAACTCACTGCCACCTAACACTTACCAAGAGACAGTCTGAAAGAAATGTCTGTTGAGAATTAACTTAAAGATTTTGTTCTTTCATACTTTCCTCTAGATATCCTAAAGAGTACTCTTGGATTAAGTATATGAAGACCACAGGCTTTTTTTTTTTTTTTAATCTGTATTGTATAGAGCATCAAATTAATGTGAATTAATTTAATGTTAAATAATTAAACATCTACTGTACAGATACTGACTGTTTCATTAAATTTAACATACTTGAAATATTTTTATTTTCATTTCACTCAGGAACTATGCTCAGATATGCTCAAAACATTCCCATTGTTAAGACAGCCAATAGACAGTATAAAATCCTCAGTCTCTCTGAGTAACCCCGAGCTCTTGCACTGGCAGCTTGCACCAACAGATATTAAGAGAAATAATCCCTATTAAACCAGTTATTATATTTGCTATACTATATTATTTTATTTACAGCTTTTTCCTTATAAGGAAAATTTCCTAAGGTATAACTATCAGATGTGTGCTGGATCTGCCTGCATGCAGAGCCTTGAGCCTTAGCATTGACTGAGTTTCCTCCTTTACCTCTGTTTGCTTGCTTTTCTTCCATGTAGACGTCCATGCTTGAAACTTTATACTTTTTAAGCCATATAAAAATCCATTTTAGAATAAGGTAGGATATATAAACAAACAAATAAATCTGATACACTCTCTTAGGTCCATGAGAAATGAGAAGTACTGGGTAGAGGTGATGGTGTAGGGGTGACAAGTCCCTAGGCAGGCAAGATAAGTGAGGTGCAAAGTGCCTGACAGGCAGAAGAAACAGACGGCAGTAAGTAGGAAACTTACTGAGAGATAACTTGGAGCTCAGGCCAGGCTGATTGGCAAAGTACATCATTTCCATGAGGCCAGTTTGTTAATACTGGGAGGGGTGGCTATTTTATCTACTGCATAGAACCCAACACAGAGAGTCAAGAAAAATGAAGAAATGAAGGATACGTTCTAAAACAAAAAAGCAACATAAATCTCCAGAAACTAACCTTAATGAAATTGATATGAATGATTTATTGAATAGAGTTTAACACAATGAGTATATAGATACCAACATAACCTGGGGAAAGAACAAATACCCAGATGCACAAACCCCAAAATGATCAAAACAGGATGATCAAAAGAGACGCACAATGAGGCACATTACAGTTAAATTGTCAAACGTTAAGGACAAAGAGAATCTTAAGAACAGCAAAAGTAGCATATTATAGCAAGGAAATTACCCATAAATGGAGTTTTCAACAGAAACCTCGTATGTCAAAAGGGAGTGAATGATATATTCAAACTGTTGAAATAAAGCAATTGCTAACCAACAGTATTCTACTGTCAAAGCTGCCCTTCAGAACTGAAGGATATTTAGAGTTTCCCAGACAAACAAAAGCTGAAGCAGTGCATTACCACTACACTGGCCTTGTAAGACATACTAAAAGGAATTCTTTAAACTGAAATGAAAGCACTCTGGTTAGTAATATGAAACCATATGAAAGTATAAAATTCAGAAGTAAAAGTAAATATACAGTTAGTTCAAAATAATCTAAAACTGTAATGATTGTAGATAAACTAGAATTCTAGTATAAAAGTTAAAAAAGATATTAAAATATCTATAACTACAGGAATTTGTTAATGCACACACAACATAAGAAGATGTAAACTGACATTAAAAGCAAAACTGGAGTGTAAAAATGTTGTTTTTGTATATGTTCAAGCTAAGCAGTTATCAACTTAAAATGAGACTGTTGTAATGATGACATGTTTATATAAGCTTTGTAATAACTACAAAACAAAAACCTACAGTTGTTACACCAAAGGTAAACAGAAAGGGATCAGGACACAATAGCTATAGAAAATCATCATATCACAGAGGAGAGCAAAAGAGATAGAAAAGAAAAAAGCAGCGTGAAAATAGTAAATAAAAAAGGCAATAGTAAGTCTGTACCAAACAAAATAAATTTAAATGTAAGTGGACTAAATTCTACAATCCAAAGACCTCGAATAGCTGATGAAACAAACAAGGAAAAACGTGTTGTATACAAGAGACCCACTTCAGCTCTAAGGACACACATAGACTAATCAAGCAATAGAAGATGATATTCCATAAAAAAATGGAAACCAAAAGAAAGAGGGCTAGCTTTACTTACATCAGACAAAAGAGATTTTAGACCAGAAACTGTAACAAAAGACAAAGAAGGTCATTATATAAAGGAATAATCCAAAAAGAAGATACAATAATTATTAATATTTATGCATTTTATGACCACCTAAAAATACAATGTTAACATTAAACATTAACAGATTATCCAGACAGAAAATCAGTAAGGAAACTATGGACTTAAATAACATGTTAGACTAGACAGACTTCAGTATGTATAGGATATTCCGTCCAACAAAAGCAGAAGACATTTCTTCTCAAGTACATGTGAAACATTCACCAAGACAGATCATATGTTAGGCCACAAAGTACAAAATGGTATCTAGCATCTTATGATTCTAGAAATCAATTAGAGGAAGAAGGCTAGAAAAATTCACAAACATGTGGAAATTATGGACAACATGCTACTGTATAACCAATGAGTCATAAAAGATACCAAAGGAGAAATTTGAAAAATATATTGCTTGAAACAAATGAAAATACAAAACACCAAAACTTAAGGAATGGAGCAAAACCCTTTCTAAGGGGGAAGTTCAGAGTGTAAATGTCTATATAAGAAAAAAAAAAAATCCCAAACAAACAACCTAACTTTGTAACTCAAGGAATTAGGAAAAGAACAAATTAAGCCCAAAATTAGTAGGAGGAAGGAAACAACAGAGATTATAGCAAAAATAAATGAAATAGAGACTGAAAAGACAATGAAAAAAAATCAGTGAAACTAAGAGCTGTTTTGTTGAAAATATTTAGCTAGATTTATCAAGAGAAAAAAAAGAAAAAGGAATTACATAAAACCAAAACAAAAAATCAGAGATGTTATACAATTGATACCATGCAAATACAAACGATAAGAGACTACTATGAACAATTCTATGCCAACGAATAAAACAACATAAAAGAAATGGATATGCTTTAGAAACGTGCAACCTACCAAGACTGAATCATGAAGAAACAGAAAATTTGAATAGGCCAATTACCAGTAAGGAGATTGAATCAGTAATTAAGAAACATCTCAGCAAACAAAACTCCAGGGCCAGATGGCTTCAGGGGTGAAGTCTACCAAACATTTAAAGAATCAATAGCAATCCTTTTCAAACTCTTCCAAAATATATAAGTGGAGGGAACATCTCAAAACATTATACGTAGCCAGCATTATCCTGATACCAAAATGAGACAATGACACTTCAAGAAAAGAAAATTATAGGCTAATGTTACTGATGATCATAGATGCCAAAATCCTGAATAAATACTGGCAATCCCAGTTCAACAATTCATTAAAAGGATCATATGCCATGATCAAGTGGGACTGACTTCAGGGATGGCCGAACACCTACAAATCAATCAACATGATGCACCACGTTAACAAAGGAAGGTGAAAAATCATATGATCATCATAGTAGATGCAGAAAATGCATTTGACAAAAATCTATTCATGACAAAAATTCTCAATGGACTGGATATAGAGGGAATGTACCTCAACATAATAAAGGCCATATACAATAAATAAGCCCATAGCTAACATCATACTTATCAGTGAAAAGCTACGAACTCTCCCACTAAGATCAGAAACTAACTACTCTCACTAATTTTATTCAACGTGTACTAGAATTCCAAACCAGACCATTTAGAGAAGAAAAAGAAACAAAAGATATCTAAATCAGAGAGGAAAAAGTCAAACTGTCTCTATCTGCAGATGACACGATTTTATATATAGAAAACAGAAAAGACTCCACCAAAAAGACTGTTAGAACTAACAAACAAATGAATCATTATACAAATATCAGTTAAGTGCTATACATTAACAACAGTCATTCCAAAAGAAAACAATCCCATTTATAATTGTATCAAAAAGCATAAAATACCTAGGCAGAAATTTAATGAAGGAGGTGAAAATTCTCTAAACTGAAAACTGTAAGACATTTAAGAAATTGAGGAATATACAAATAAATGCAAATGGAGTGGAATAATTAATATTTTTTAAATGTCCATACTACCCAAAGCAATCTACAGATTCTATATAATCCATGTCAAAATTCAATGACATTTTTCACAGAAATAGAAAAATAAATCCTAAAATTTGTATGAAACCACAAGACTCCAAATACCCAAAGAAAACTGGGGAAAGAACAAAAGTTGAAGGCATCATAGTCTTTGATTTCAAACTAAATTAAAGCAACAGTAGAAACAATATGTATTGACCTAAAAACAGACAAGTAGATCAATGGAAGAGAATAGAAAGCCTAGAAATAAACCTATGTATATATGGTCATTTAACTGATGAGAAAGAAGTATGAATATATAATGGACAAAGGATAAGTTCTTCATAAGTGGTTTTTGGAAAACCACATGCAAAAGAATACAATTGTACCCTATTTACGCCATACTCAAAAACCAACTCAAAATGAGTTAAAGATTTGAATGTAAGATCTGATATCATAAAACTCCTAGAAGAATACACAGGCAGTAAGCTCCTCTTCATTGTCTTAGGGATGATCTTTTTGATTTGACACTAAACACACCTTGGACAAAAGACTGGAAGGTAAACCTCTTTTACTGAGAATTCAGAGCCAGCTGTGGCACTGGCTCATATAAATTCCACCTAAATCATCTCCATTAATTCCTTCCAGAAACTTGTAAGGTCTTATGATCAATTTTCTTTACTCAGTAAGGAAGTTGCTGAAGGGACTTTTCACAGTGTTACCATCTGAGACTGTGAGGGAGAATGTCTCCTGTAAAATCAACTGGAAGACCAGTGATCATGCCTGCTTGTACTTATTTTCCTTGTCTGCTTGACAATAATTTAGCAGGAGAGTTCTATATTTAACTGACGACTACCTGTCTCTGCTACTATACTATACTATACTATACTATACTATACTATACTATACTATACTATACTATACACTATACTATATACTACTGCTGTATACTATGTATTCCCTCTGACCTATAAGGCTGTGGACAGAGGATGAAAACTTCCCAAGCATTTTTATCTCAGCTGAGGATGAAGATCACATGAACTATGTGCTTTCGTAGCTGCAAATATTAGCATACACATCCCCACCCTCATTTCTGCTTCCTCAAAAATGAGCTGGTTTTCCAATTTCACAAGGATCATATATGGTCATACAGGTCTTGCAAAGCCAATTTCCACTTATGCTATAAACACTAGCCTTGCACTCAAGAAGCTCACAGGGAAGGAGGAAAGATGGGTGTAAACTGTACGTGATGTTTCTATTGCATGTGCTATAATGGAGGCATGTGGAAGGAACCATGATGGCATACAAGAGACAGCAACCAAGTTTGCCTGGAGTTGAGAAAAAGATGGCAAGGAAGGTGCAAAGAAAAGGAGCAGGAAAACTATGTTTTGACATGTGCCAGGGGAGTGTAAAAAAACACTCCAAGCAGAAGTGCCCACAAAGAGTGGGAGATAGTATAGACACTTAGTGACCACAATAAGCCATTATCATTTAGACAAGAAAACCACAGGCCACAACTACTCTAACTTTTTTTAAAAATATTTTTATTTATTTCTAGGAGAGAGAGAGAGACAGTGTGAGCAGGGGAGAGTCAGAGAGAGAGGGAGACACAGACTCTGAAACAGGCTCCAGGCTCTGAGCTGGCAGTCAGCACAGAGCCCGACGCGGGGCTCGAACTCACGAACCGTGAGATCATGACCTAAGCGAAAGTCGGACGCTTAACGAACTAAGCCACCCAGGCGCCCCTCTAACTTTTGTCTTATCTTCCAGATTACTATTTTGAAAATAATTTAAAAAATGAAAAATTAAGAAAACTTCCTGTATTCTAGCTGAGACCTATATGGGTATAGCATGTTATACTTCTATAATGAGAATACCCAGAAGGTGAAGAACATGACTGTACCCAAGATGTTTTAAGCAAAAAGAAATCTATATTAAATTGTGAAATACATTTTTGTTGATATATATTATTTAACCTGATGGTTCCCAATGTGTTTGTGATTCTGAAAGAATTAGTGTGCTAAGTGGAGTGTTCTTAAAGAGGGACACACACTACTAGAGCAATGCAGTGACATCTATCACCCTTCTTTGCACAGGAGCTCACAGGTTAGTGCACCTTGCTGGCAGGGAACTCAGGGACCATGCTCACTAACACTCCACCCTTGAAAGACCATAGCCAGAGAGCAGAAATTTTTTAAACAGTGAAACATTTTGTTTGCTTTTCCAATCTTTACTTTTGTGATAAAGAGCATTTATAGGCCAATTGGGAGCTTGCATTAGATATGAAACATTCCATTCATTCAATAATGTTTAATATTTAACCACAGGTTTATTGCTTTAACTATGTTTTTAACAGGGCTTCAAAGCTAGATCAAAATTGGCTTATGTCTCTGGCGAGCAGCCACTCATGTTGTTGCATCAAAGTTACTTACAATGAGATCAGTGATGTCAAGCCTCTCTGAAGTAAATAAACCTTGCTCTACATGGAAAAAAGTATGAATCCTCTGACTTTAATGTATCACACATTTTCAGAAATAAGTCAATAGTATATCTCATCTCTAGGACTTCATTTAGTGTGCCCCACATGTATGCACGCAGTAAACAGTGTCTTACTTGATCCTTTGATACTTATAATATTCTGCAAAAATATTTCACAATTCCCTATGAAATTTTCACCTGAGTTTAACACGATTTTCATATTCAATCACTACATGAAAGTTGAAGCCTCCAAATCATACAGTTAAACAGCTGACCCATGAAAAACACAGGTTTGAATTGCATAGGTCCACTTATCCATAGATTCTTTTCAATAAATATGTTGAAATGTTTTTGGAGATTTGTGACAATTTGAAACAACTCCCAGACAAACCATCTAGTCTGGAAATATCTAAAAACTTAAGAAAAAGCTAGGTATGTTATGAATGTATAAAATATATGTAAATATTAGGTGATTTTATAATTTGCTAATATAAAATACATACAAATCTATTATAAAAAGTTAAAATCTGGGGTGCCTGGTGGCTTAGTCAGTTAAGCGTCCGACTTTCACTTAGGTCATGATCTCACGGTTCATGGGTTCGAGCCCCGCATCGGGCTCTGTGCAGACTGCCAGCTCAGAGCCTGGAGCCTGTTTCAGAGTCTGTGTCTCCCTCTCTCTCTGACCCTCCCCTGTTCACGCTGTCTCTATCCTAGAAATAAAATAAAAATATTTTTTTAAAAAAAGTTAAAATTTATCAAAACATACACAATTTTACAGATTGCACATGGTACCACTCATAGTTGAAAGAAATGTAACAGAAACAAAGGTGCAGTATTAAACATAAGTGCATAAAGTTAACACTAATACATGCTGTTCTACTGTTATAATTTCCCAGCCACCTCCTGTTGATATTGTGGTGAGCTCAAGTGTCTTGAGTGTCCACTTAAAATGCTGTGTGATGCTAATTATCTCCATGTGAGCAGTTAGAATCTCCAGAAAATTGCCAATGGCAGTAAAAAGTGATCTCTCACAGTTCTCATGTATTTTTCTTCAGGTTTAGGCAATATTATAAACCTTAGACCACACTAGGAGACCTATATGAAGTGCCACTAGTGATGCTGGAAGTGCTCCCAAAAAGTAGAGAAAAGTTATGACATTATAAGAAGAAGATGAGTTGCTTGATACGTACCACAGACTGAGGTCTGTGGTTACCCACTATTTTAATATAAATGATTCCAGAGTTAAGAACTACTGTAAAAATAAATTCATGAAGCTGTCACTGCAGCCATGCGAGGGGGCATAAAAACCTTGTACTTTTTGCAAGATACCTTTCTATCTCATGTTGAAAATGCAGTTTTTACGTGGGTGCAGGATTGCTACAAGAAAGGCATACCTGGGGCGCCTGGGTGGCTTAGTCGGTTAAGCGTCCGACTTTCGCTTGGGTCATGATCTCGCGGTTCGTGGGTTCGAGCCCCGCGTCGGGCTCTGTGCTGACTGCCAGCTCAGAGCCTGGAGCCTGTTTCAGTCTGTGACTCCCTCTCTCTCTGACCCTCCCCTGCTCACGCTGTCTCTCTCTCTCTCCCTCCTAGAAATAAATTAAAAAATATTTAAAAAAAAATAAAGGCATACCTATAGATTTTAATATGACTTGATAAAAAGTCATCATATGACAACTTAAAGCAAAAGGAAGGCAAATGACCTAAAGCTGGACAATTTAATGCCAGGAAATAATGGTGTGACAGTTTCGGAAAGAGGTTTGGCTTAAAAAAAAAAAAAAAGTCAGAATCACAAGTGAAGCAGCTTCTGCTAACCAAGAGGCAACAGATGAGTTCCCAGATACCCCTAAGAAAATTATCAAGGAGAAAGGATATCTGCCTGAACAGGTTTTTAATGCAGACAAAAGTGCCCTATCCTGGGTAGGGGGAAAAAATCCACTAGGAGATCTATTAGTAAGGAAGAGATGTGAAAACCAGGATTTAAGACAGGAAGGGGCAGTCCAATTCTACGGTCTGTGCAAATGCAATTAGGGCTGCCCTCATGTATAAAGGTGCTAACCCCTGATCTTTGAAAGGAAAAGATAAACACCGCTCCCAGTCTTTTGGTTGTCCAAGAAGGCCTGGACAATGAACTTGTTTCCTGGATTGGTTCCATTGATGCTGATGTTAGAAGTACCTTGCCAGTAAGGTACTGTACAGTTCTTTTGATATTGGAAAATGGCTCTAGCCATCTAGAAACTCATGAATTAAAAAATGAAGGGTCTGAAGTAATCTACTTGTCTGCATATAACATTTCTAATTCAGCCTCTAGACCATGAAGTCCTAATATCCTTTAAGTCTCATTACACAGGATACTCTATGGAAAAGATTGTCAACACGATGGAAGAGAACCCCAACAGAGAGAATATCATGAAAGCCTCAAAGGATTACACCATTGAAGATGCCATCAATGTTAGAGAAAAAGCCATGAAAGCCAATAAGCTAAAATAATAAATTCTTGCTGGAGAAAAGTGTATTCAGATGTTGTGTATGATTTTACAGGATTTATGACAGAGCCCATCAAGGAAATCATAAAAAAGATAGTGAATATGGCAAAAAAGGTGAGGGGTATGAGGGGTTTCAAAATGTGGATCTTGGAGGGGCGCCTGGGTGGCTTAGTTGGTTAAGTGTCCGACTTTCGCTTGGGTCATGGTCTCGTGGTTCGTGGGTTCCAGCCCCGCGTCGGGCTCTGTACTGACTGCCAGCTCAGAGCCTGGAGCCTGTTTCAGTCTGTGACTCCCTCTCTCTCTGACCCTCCCCTGCTCACACTGTCTCTCTCTCTCTCTCCTAGAAATAAATAAATAAATAAACATTTAAAAAAATGTGGATCTTGGAGAATTTAAAGAGCTAACAGACACAACACCAGAGGAATTAACAGAGACCTGCTGAAAATGAATTCTTCCTAATAAGCACCAGACGATAAGGAAGAAGACATAGAAACAGCAGTGCCTAAAAACAAATTGACATTAAGCAATCTGGCAGAGGAATATTCTGATTATTCAAGACTGATTTTACAACATGGACCCTTCTATGACCCTTCTTCACTGGAACTAAAGTAAAAGGTGGAAAGAAAGACTGATGCCAGACAAAAACAGTTTTAGAGAAATGAAAAAGCAAAAATGTCAGACAGATATTATGATTTATTTCCATAAAGTTACACTAAGCATGCCTGCCTCTCCCTCCTTCTCTTCCACCTCTTCTACTTCCTTTGCCTCTGCAACATCTGAGACAGCAAGACCAAACCCTCCTGTTCCTCTTCCTCCAGCCTACTCAATGTGAAGAGAATGAAGATGAAGACTATGATGATCCAGTTCCACTTATTGAATAACAAATAATCATCATTATGTATGGTTAGTAAACTTAGCTATTGTGTTTGTGTGTATCTTTTTATGAAAATCTATTAAGCATACAAGACATTTTTGTGCCATCATTATCACCGCTGCCTAAGTATACATTGTGTAGATCATGTGCAAGACTCATATGGAAGAGTAAAGTCTATCCTTACATAGGCATAAGGTGAATGATATTTAATATAAAATTAATGTGCTAGTTTTATACTACTTTATAATTTTTCTTTCAAAGAATTATATTACCGTATGGTATGCCTCTTTCTCTTATAACTGGAGACTGCATTTTAGCCTATCATTAGAGGTGTTTTTTTAAAATAAATGGTTATCAATGTCTCCAATACTGTATTATAAATATGACTATAATATGGTACACCATCAAGATTTTATAAGGATTCATTCATCAGTGTATACAGGCTAGCCTACATGAATCTATCATATCCATTGAAATAGGTCACCAAACTATAATCATATTGCTGCTTGTTATCAATATATGAATTGTTAAACCTGTAATAAATGTGAATTTTTTCCATATTATCTTTTCATTTTTTATGTTTAGTGTTAGTAAACATCTAACATCTACACTACTTTATATCATATAAGACGATATTGATGTAGGTTCTGACAAATGACCCATCTTGTAAAAAGGTGACTTAAACTTATGGTATTGATACAGTACAATACTATAAATGTATTTTTTTTTATTTTTTTTATTTATTTCTAGGAGAGAGAGAGAGAGAGACAGCGTGAGCAGGGGAGGGTCAGAGAGAGAGGGAGTCACAGACTGAAACAGGCTCCAGGCTCTGAGCTGGCAGTCAGCACAGAGCCCGACGCGGGGCTCGAACCCACGAACCGCGAGATCATGACCCAAGCGAAAGTTGGCCGCTTAACCGACTACGCCACCCAGGCGCCCCATATAAATGTATTTTTTCTTCCCTATCATTTTCTCAATAATATTTTCTTTTTTCAGGGTGCCTGGGTGGCTCAGTCAGGTAAGCATTCAACATTGGCTCAGGTCACGATCTCACAGTCCGAGGGTTCAAGCCCCACATCGGGCTCTGTGCTAACAGTTCAGAGCCTGGTGCCTGCTTCAGATTCTGTGTCTTCCTCTCTTTCTGCCACTCCCCCTCTCACGCTCTCTCTTCCTCTCTCAAAAATAAACATTAAAAAACTTAAAAATAATAACAGTACTTTCTTTTCTCTAGCTTACTTTACTATAAAAATATACAAAATAAAATATCTTAGTTGACTTTTTAAGTTATTGGTAAGGCTTTTGATTAACAGTAGGATATTACTACTTAAGTTCTCAGGGAGTCAAGCATGCAGACTTTCAACTCAGATTTTCAGCTGTGTGGAGATTGGCACCCCGAACCCCTTTGTTGTTCAAGGGTCAACTATAATTATGTTTCTATAGTGTCACAGTGGAAACAGTGGGATTCATAATGACTACTTATCATTTATCTTCAGTCATTTTGTGAAAAGGCACAAATGATATCATCTGTCTCATGTTACAAACAAACATGATGAGATCTCAAAGAAATGACCAGAAATGTAGTGTTGGGCTTTAAACTCTGGCAAGTGCAAGCTCAGTACTCTTGCCACTAGCTTTCTTTGAACCTAAGGAACTGACATATTTCTTTGTTCTCCAGCAACATTCTCCAGGATCCTGGTCACCACTCCTCTCTCTGCTGCTACCTCGTCAACAACACAGTCTGCTGTTGGTCAGACCAATTATCAACTCTTTATTAAAGCTTCTTGAGCCTCATGATGGGACTCTACAGGGTGACAATCCATTCCAGCCTCCTCAGAAAGAGGCAGTGGGATGGGAGGGGTAAGCCCTGTTTAATACTTGTACCTAAAACAGTACTTGTACAAGCATTTCTGGAGAGTTCTGCTTTGTGAGACAGAAAAAGTTCTTACCATGGGCTTTCCTCATTGAGTCTTTATGCTTAGGTTTTTTTTTTGTTTTTTGTTTTTGGTATAGAAAATGGGGGAAGAAAAAGGGCAACAATCCTTAAGGGCTATTGTGAAGCTAAATATGATTCAGGAACTGAGCACTGTACCTTATATAAGTGTTAGCAATAATCATGTTTGTACTACTTATAAGTTTAATGATGAATTTGTTGGGACATCACTGGAATTTTGGAATCCTATGAACATATATATTAAGGGATTAATTGACCTTAACTCAATATACCCATTATTAATATTAACATCAAATTAATATATACTTTAATATTTTTTAAATGTTTATTTTTGAGAGAGAGACAGAGAGACAGAGTGTGAGTGGGGGAGGGGCAGAGAGAGAGGAAGACAGAATCTGAAGCAGGCTCCAGGCTCTGAGCTGTGAGTACAGAGTCCAATGTGGGGATGTGGGGCTTGAACTCATGGACCATGAGATCACAACCTGAGCTGAAGCTGGATGCCTAACTGACTGAGCCACCAAGGCACCTCTGGATTTATGTATTTTTAGATACAATGTACCTCCACATCCACATGTAAAATGAATAATTTATGAACTAAAACAAACATCAGAGAATAAGTAACTCTCTTAGCACTTCTTTTTATGTTTGTTTTTATTGTGGTAAAACACACATGAATATTACCATTTTAACCATTTTTAGGTAGACAATATGTGGTATATATGGTATATATAATATATACCATCTCAACTATCTACTTCAAGAACTTTATTAAGATCCCAAACATAAACTCTGTCCCAATTAAACAGTAACTCCCCATTCCTCTCACTCCTTGGTGATCTCTATTCTACTTATAGATATTAATCCCTTAGCAGATATATAATTTGCAAATATTTTCTCATATTCTGTCAATTGTCTTTTCACTTTCTTGATACTGTCCATTGATGCACAAATGTTTTTAGCCTTTGATGAAGTTCAATTGATCTATTTTTTAAAAATTTCCTGTGCTTTTGGTGTCACATCCATGGAATCGCTGCCAAATCCAATATTAGGAAGATTTCCCCCTATATACTTTAAGCTCTTAAGTTTAGGTCTTTGAATAAGTTTTAATTTTTGTGTACAGCCCAACTTCCTTCTTTTGCTTATGGCTATCCAGTTTCCCATCACCATTTGCTGAAAGGATTTAGTGCCCATTTTATAAATGATTTCACCATATATATAAGGGTTTATTTTGGGTGTCTGTATTCTATTCCATTGTTCTATATCTCTGTCTTAATGCAATACCATATGGTTTTAATTACTGTAGCTTTGTACTAAGTTTTCAAATGAGGAAATTTGAGTTCTTAAATTTTGTTTTCCTTTTTCAAGCTTGTTTTGGTTATTTTATTCTTTGATATTCCATATGAATTTTAGGATAGGTTTTCTTCTCAGAAAAAAATGTCTTTGAAATTCTGATAGAGATTATACTGAATCTATAGATTTTTTGAGGGGGTATTGCCATTTAATGATATTAAGGCTTCCAACTCATGAACATGAGATGTCTTCCATTTATTTAAGTCTTTCTTAATTTCTCTCAGCAAAGTTTTGTAGTAGACTAGTAGTAGTATTACTTCTATATGTAGAAGTCTTACATATCTTTGACTCCATTTATTCTTAAAATTTTTTTTTAACATTTATTTATTTTTGAGAGAGAGAGCAACAGAGTGCGAGCAGGGGAGGGGCAGAGAGAGAGGAAGACCCAAAATCCAAAGCAGGCTCCAGGCTCTGATCTGTCAGCACAGAGACCGATGTGGGGCTCGAACTCATTGACCGCAGGATCATGACCTGAGCTGAAGTCGGACACTCAACTGACTGAGCCACCCAGGTGCCCCTGCTTAAATTTATTCTTAAGTATTTTATTCTTCCTGATGCTACTGTAAATGGAACTGTTTTCTTAATTTCCTTTTATAGATTGTTCATTGCTAGTATATAGAAATGCAACCGATTTTTGCATGATGAAGGAAAAGCTTTCAGTCTGTCACCATTAGGTGTGATGTTAGGCTGTAGAAGTTCATGAATGTTCCTTTATCAGGCTGAGGAAGTTTCTTTCTGTTCCTAGTTTCTATACTGTTTATAGTCATAAAAGTGTTTTGGATTTTGCTTTTTCAAATGTTTTTCTGCATCAATTGAGATGATCATATGGTTTTCTCCTTCGTTCCACTAATGTGGTGTATTACATAATCGATTATCATACAGTAAACAATCCTTGGGGCACCTGGGTGGCTCAGTTGGTTAAGCATCCAACTTCGGTTCAGGTCAGGATCTCACTGTTGGTGGGTTCAAGCCCTGTGTTGCACTCTATGCGAACAGCTCAGAGCCTAGAGCCTGCTTTGGATTCTGTGTCTCCCTCTCTCTCTCTGTCCCTCCCTTGCTCACACTCTGTCTCTCTTTCAAGAACGAATAAATAAACATTAAAAAAATTTAAAAAACAATCCTTCCATTCTGGGAATAAATCCCACTTGGACATAGTATATAATCATTCTTTTCATATACTGAATTTAGTCTGCTAATATTTTATTGAGGAGTTTAACATCAATATTCATAAGGGGATGTTGGTCCCTAGGGTTTTTTTTGTCTTTGTCTAGCTTTGGTATCAAAATAATGCTAGCCTCAGTGAATGAGTTAGTAAGTATACTCTCTTCTTCAATTTTTAGGAGGAGTTTGAGCAAGATTGGTGTTAAATCTGCTTTAAAATGTTTTGGAGAATTCACTGGTCATGGTTTTTCTTTGTTAGAAGATTTTTGATTACTGATTTAATTTCCTTAGTATTATACACTATTCAGATTTTCTATTTCTTCATGAGTCAGTTTTCATAGATTTGTGTTTCTAGGAAATTTTCCATTTCATCTAGATTATCTAATTTGTTGATGTTAAAATGTTCATTCTATTTTCATAGTCCTTTTTATTTCTGTAAAATCAATAGTTATGTGTTCTTTTTTATTTCTGATTGTAATAATTTGAGTCTTCTCTCCCTTGTTTTTACTCCTTGGACAGTTTAGCCAAATGTCAATTGTTTCTTTAACTCTTCAAAGAGCCAACATTTAGTTTAGCTGATTTTTTTCTTTATTTATTTATTTATTTATTTATTTATTTCTAGGAGAGAGAGAGACAGCATGAGCAGGGGAGGGTCAGAGAGAGAGGGAGACACAGACTCAGAAACAGGGACCAGGCTCTGAGCTGGCAGTCAGCACAGAGCCCGACGCGGGGCCCGAACCCACGAACCGCGAGATCATGACCTAAGCGAAAGTCGGACGCTTAACCGACTAAGCCACCCAGGCGCCCCTAGCTGATTTTTTTCTACTATTTTCCTATCCTCTATCTTTTTTATTTTCTTTTTTCTTAGTTTTTTAATATAATTTATTGTCAAGTTGACAAACATATTCTAGCCTCTATTTTTAAAATCTCTAATTTTATTATCTCCATCCTGCTGCTGGCATTGAATTTAGTTTGCTTTCCTTTCTTCTAGTACCTTAGTTGTACTAGATCGCTTTCTTCTTTTTTTAAAAAATTTTTAATGTTTTTATTTATTTTTGACAGAGAGAAAGACAGACAGAACACGACTAGAGGAGGGGCAGAGAGAGAGGGAGACACAGAATCTGAGGCAGGCTCCAGGCTTTGAGCTGTCAGCACAAAGCCTAACCCGGGGCTCGAACTGAGGAGTCATGAGATCATGACCTGAGCCGAAGTCATGCTCAACCGGCAGAGCCACCCAGGCACCCCTACCCAGAGGTTTAAATTACAACATGCAGTTTGGGCATTATTTGTATATGTGTATGCACAGGATCTCATTCTTTGAGTAATGTGAAGGCCATATATATTACTATAATACACGTGTTCCAGAAAACAAAAAGCAGGGATTTTTCAGCCTCAATATCTAGCTCCAGAGAAACAGTCCCCCTCCCTGGCTCCCAGGAGCCCATCTGAGGTCAGCGTGTCTTCATATCACAGTTGTGGCTCTACATTTGAGGTCACTAGGCCTATGGGTTAGTTTTCATTAGCTGTCTTTTCTTTGGCCCAGCAGAGATAGAAAGTGATCCCTGACCACAAGATCATGAACTGAGCCGAAGCTGGATGGTTAACCAACTGACCTACCCAGATTTCTTTTTTTTTTTAATGTGCATGTTTACATTTACAAATTTCTAATGACACTGTTTTCACATTATAAGTTTAGGCGTGTTTTGTTTTCATTTTAATTTGTCTCAAGGTATTTTCTAATTTCTCTTGTGATTTCTACTTCAACCTCTTGGCTGTTTAAGACTGTATTGTTAATGTCCACATTTATTAATTTTCCACTTCTGTGTCTGTTTGTAATTCCTAGCTTTATTACATTGTAAGCCTAAAAGACACTTTGTAATTTGAATCTTCTTAAAATTGAATTTGTATATTAGTTTCCAGGGCTACCATAATAAAATATCATAGACTGGGTGGCTTAAAATATAGAAATTTATTTTTTCATAGTTCTGGATGCTTTAAGTCCAAGATCAAAGTGTCAGTAAGTCAGGTTTCTCCGAAGCCCTCTCTCCTTGGCTTGCTGATGGTCACCTTTTCATTGCGTCCACCTAACACTTTCTCTGTGCACATGCATCCCTCCTGGCTGGCTGTCTCATAACGCCACACCTATCATATTGGATTTGGGCCCTACCACGTGACTTACTTTAACTTTATTATTAGCTCTTAAAGTCCCTATCTCTACTGTCACATTGTGAGTTGTACAGGAGTGGTTAGAACTTGAACATAAGAATTTTGGAGGAACACAATTCAATCCATAACAACTTGTTTTGTGGGCTAACAATGGTCTATGTTGAAGGACGTTGTGTGTGCACTTAGGAAGAATGTGTGCACTCTGTAGTTTGGGTGCGGTGTTCAATATATTAGGTCTCATTGGTTTACTGTGTTGTTCCAGTCCTCTTGTTTCTTACTGATCTTCTGTTCTGTCCATTACTTAAAGTGGGATACTGAAGTATTTTAGATATTTTTTCTCCGTTCAAAACATTTCAATTTTTGCTTCACATGCTTTGGGGGCTACTTTATTAGGTATGTATATGTTTATAATTTTTACATCTTATTGTATTTAACCTTTTATCAATATATAATATCTATCTTTGTCCCAGACTTTTTAAATTTAAAGTCCATTTTGTCAACAATCATATATCCACTATTGTTCTTTCTAGTTATTACCTGTATGGAATTATAAATTTCTTATCCTTTTACTTTCAACCACTTTGTGACCTTATATTTAACTAGAGGCTCTTGTATACAGCATATAGATGGACCATGTTATTATTCCTTTTTATCCAATGTGCCAATCTCTCCTTTTCAATAGTTTTTTTCCATCCATTTATATTTAATGTGATTATTGATAAAGGATGATTTATTTCTGCCATCGATGTATTGTTTTTTGCATACCTTACTTTTTTTTTTATTTTTCGGTTCCTTCAACATATTTTGCATCAAAATATTAATAATTCCATATTAACATTGATACTATGTGTTTAATATTGAATTGATTTTTGTAGTGTAACATTTTATTTCCTTTCTTCTTTTCCATTGTCTACATTTTTATTTTCTTAACATTTACTTAGCAAATTAAAATTAAAATCTTAAATTTATAACAACTTATTTTGGAAAAGACCAATTAAGTTTCAGCAGTATACAAATACTTTTTACCTGTAGTATTTCTCCTTCCCTCCCCCTTTACATTGTATTGTCACAGATTACATTTTTGTACACTGTATCCCCATTAACATATATTTTTAATTACTGACGCCTGCATTTTCCTATTAATTCATAATGAGAACATTACAAACAATACCAAAGTACGCTGTTATATTTCCTTCTGTAGTTACCTTCAATAGTAATCATTATTTTCTTAGGTTCAAGTTGCTAAATATTGGAACATGGAGGATTGCCTTTACTATTTCTTACAGAACAGGTCTACTGGTAATCAACATCCATGGCTTCCGTTTATCTGTAAAGGTCTATGTACTTCTTTCATTCTTCAAAGATACTTTGGCAAAAGATATAATTCTTGGTTGGCAGGTTTTACAGGATTTTAAATATGACCTCCAACTCCTTTCTGACACCACTTAATTTTTTTTAATTAAAAAAATTTTTTTAAATATTTTATTGTCAAGTTGATTTCCATATTAACACCCAGAGCTCATCCCAACAAGTGCCCTCTGTCATGCTCATCACACCCTCCCTCTCCTCCACCCTCATCAGCCCTCACTTTGTTCTCAGCATTTAAGAGTCCCTCATGGTTTGCCTCTCTCCCTCTCCTCAACTATTTTTCCCCTTCTTCTCCCCCATGGTCCTCCATTAAGTACCCCTAATGCACCTATATGTGCAAACATATGGTATCTGTCCTCCTCTGCCTGACTTATTACACTCAGCATAACACCCTCAAGGTCCATCCATGTTGCTACACATGGTCAGATTGCATTCGTTCTCATTGCCATGTAGTATTCCATGGTATAGATGAACCACATCTTCTTGATCCATTTGTCATTTGATGGACACTTAGGATCATTCCATGATTTGGCTATTGTGGAGAGTGCTACTATGAACATTGAGGCACATGTGCCTCTATGCATCAGCACTCCTGTATCCCTTGGGTAAATTCCTAGCAGTGCTATTGCTGAGTCCTAGGGGAGTTCAATTGTTAATTTTTTGAGGAATCTCGACACTGTTTTCCAGAGGGGCGGCACCAGTTTACATTCCCCCCAACAGTGTAGGAAGGTGCACATTTCTCTACAACCTCACCAGCACCTAGAGTCTCTGGATTTCTTCATTTTAGCCACTCTAGCCAGCGTGAGGTTTTGATTTGTATTTCCCTGATGAGGAGGAACACTGAGCATCGTTTCCTGTGTCTGTTGGCCATCTGGATGTTCTCTTTGGAGAAGTGTCTGTTCATATCTTCTGCCCATTTCTTCACTGGATTCTTTGTTTTTCGGGTGTGGAGTTTGGTGAGTTCCTTATAGATTTTGGATACTAGCCCTTTATCTGATATGACATTTGCAACTATCTTTTCCCATTCCATCAGTTGCCTATTAGTTTCACTGATTGTTTCCTTTGCCGTGCAGAAGCTTTTAATCTTGATGAGGTCCCAATAGTTCATTTTTGCTCTTGATTTCCTAGCCTTTGGGGATGTGTCAATTAAGAAATTGCTGCGGTGGAGGTCAAGGAGGTTGTTTCCTGCTTTCTCCTCTAAGGTTTTGGTGGTTTCCTGTCTCATATTAAGGTCCTTTATCCATTTTGAGTTTATTTTTGGGTATGGTGTGAGAGAATGATCTAGTTTCATTCTTCTGCATGTTGCTGTCCAATTCTCTCAGCACCATCTGTTAAAGAGGCTGTCTTTTTCCCATTGCATACTCTTTCCTGCTTTGTCAAAGATTAGTTAGCCATACATTTGTGGGTCCAATTCTGAGTTCTCGATTCTATGCCATTGGTCTATGTGTCTGTGTTTGTGCCAATACCATACTGTCTTGATGATGACAGCTTTGTAGTAGAGGCTAAAGTCTGGGATGGTGATGCCTCCCATTTTGGTTTTCTTCATGAATATTAATTTGGCTATTCTGGGTCTTTTGTGGTTCCATATAAATTTTAGGATAATTTGTTCTAGTTTTGAGAAGAATGCCAGTGCAATTTTGACTGGGATTGCATTGAATGTGTAGATTGCTTTGGGTAGTAATGACATTTTAACAGTATTTATTCTTCCGATCCAAGTGTCTTCTTTCCATTTCTTTGTGTCTTCTTCAATTTCCTTCATAAGTTTTCTATAGTTTTCATCATACAGATCTCCTATATCTTTGGTTAGGTTTATTCCTAGGTATTATTTTATGGTTCTTGTGCAGTTGTGAATGGGGTCAGTTTCTTGGTATCTCTTTCTGTTGCTTCATTATTGGTGTATAAAAATGCAACCAATGTCTGTACACTGATTTCGTACCCTGCAATAGTCCTGAATTCACGGGTCAGTTCTAGGAGGCTTCTGGTGGAGTCTGTCAGGTTTTCTAGATAGAGTATCATGTTGTCTGCAAAAAGTGATAGTTTGACATCGTCTATGCCAATTCTGATGCCTTTTATTTGCTTTTTTTTTTTGTCTGATGTCTGATGCTAGGACTTCCAGAACTATGTTAAACAACAGTGGTGCGAGTGGACATCCCTGTCGTGTTCCTGATCTCAGGGTTTAAAGCTCTCAGTTTTTCCTCGTTGAGGACGATGTTAGCTGAGGGCTTCTCATAGATGGCTTATGATGTTTAAGTAAGTTCCTTCTATCCCAACTCTCTTGAGGGTCTTTATTAAGAAGGGATGCTGTATTTTGCCAAATGTTTTTTCTGCATCTATTGACAGGATCATATGGTTTTTTACCTTTCCTTTTGTTGCTGTAATGTATCACATTGATTGATTTGCGAATGTTGAAAGAGCCCTGTGACCCAGGAATGAATTCCACTTGATCTTGGTGGATAATTCCTTTTACGTACTGTTGGATTCGATTTGCAAGTATCTTGTTGAGGATTTTTGCATCCGTATTCATTAAGGATATTGGCCTGTAGTTCTCTTTTTTTGCGGGGTCTCGGTCTGGTTTGGGAATCAAAGTGATGCTGGCTTCATAGAATGAGTCTGGAAGTTTTTCTTAGATTTCTATTTTTTGGAATAGCTTGAGAAGAATGGTTATTAATTCTGTTTTAAATGTCTGGTAGAATTCCCCAGGGAAGCCTTCTGGCCCAGGGCTCTTATTTGTTGGGAGATTTTTGATAACTGTTTCAATTTCTTCAGTAGTTATGGGTTTGTTCAGATTTTCTATCTCTTCCCATGTGAATATTGGTAGTGAGTATGTGTTTAGGATATTGTCCATTTTTTCTACGTTGTCCAGTTTGTTGGCGTATAATTTTTCATGGTATTCCCTGATAATTGCTTGTATTTCTGAGGGGTTGGTTGTAATAAGTCCATTTTCATTCAAGATTTTGTTAACTTGAGTGCTCTCTCTTTTCTTCTTGAGGAGCCTGGCTAGAGGTCTGTCCATTTTGTTTATTTTTTCAATAAACCAACTCTTGGTATCATTGATCTGTTCAACTGTTTCTCTGGTTTCTGTATTGTTTATTTCTACCCTGATTTTTATTATTTCTCTTCTCCTACTGGGATTGGGGTGCTCTTATTGTTCTCCCTCTAGTGCCTTTAAGTGCGCTGTTAGATTTTGTACTTGCGCTTTTTCTAATTTCTTCAAATAGGCCTGGAGTGCAATGTATTTTCCTCTTAGGACTGCTTTTGCCGTATCCCATAGATTTTGGATTGTTGTGTTTTCACTTTCATTTGTTTCCATAGATTTTTTAATTTCATCTCTATTTGCCCGATTGTCCCACTCATTCTATAGTAGGTTATTCTTTAACCTCCATGTTTTTGGAGGTTTTCCAGACTTCTTCGTGTGATTGATTTCAAGTTTCATAGCATTGGGATCTGAAAGGGTGCATGGTATGATCTCAATTCTTTTATATTTATTGTGGGCTGCTTTATGTCCCAGTATGTGATCTATCTTGGAGAATGTGCCATGCGTACTTGAGAAGAATGTGAATTCCATGGTCTCAGGATGTAGAGTTCTAAATATATCTGTCAAGTCCATCTGGTCCAATGTGTCACTCAAGTCCATTGTTTCTTTATTGATTTTTCTGTCTAGTTGATCTATCCATTGCGGAGTATTAAAGTTCCCTCCTATTAGCACATTCTTATCTATAAAGTTGTTTCTGTTTGTGATTGTTTTATGTATTTAGGTGCTACCGTATTCGGTGCATAGACATTTATAATTGTCAGCTCTTCCTGATGGATAGACCCTGTAATTATTACGTGATGCTCTTTTTCATCCCTTCTTACTGTCTTTACTTTAAAATCCAGTTTGTCTGATATAAGTATAGCTACTCCACATTTCTTTTGGCTTCCAGCAGCATGACAGGTATTTCTCCATCCCCTTCCTTTCAATCTGAAGGTGTCCTCCATTCTAATATGAGTTTCTTGTAGACAGCGAATAGATGGAGTTTGTTTTATTATCCATTCTGCTACCCTATGTCTTTTTATTGGAGCATTTACCCCATTTACATTCAGTGTTATTACTGAAAAATATGGGTTTAGAGTCACTGTGTGCTTTGTAGGATTCATCCTTGTGATGTTGTCTCTGATACCTTGCATTCTTTGCCACAATTCCCTCAGAGAGACCCCCCTCATGATTTCTTGTTGGGCTGATTAAGTGGTGATGAATTCTTTCAATTTCTGTTTATTTGGAAAGACTTTTATGTTTCCTTCTATTCTGAATGACATCCTTGCTGGATAGAGGATTCTTGGTTGCATATTTTTTTCTGTTCATCACATAGAAGATTTCCTGTCATTCCTTTCTGGCCTGCCAAGTTTCAGTAGATAGGCCTGTCACCACTCTGATAGATTTCCCTTTGTATGTTAGGGTTCTTTTCTCCCTAGCTGCTTTCAAAATTCTCTCTTTGTCCTTATATTTTGACAGTTTCACTATGATATGTCGTGCAGAAGATCGACTCAAGTTACGTCTGAGGGGAGTTCTCTGTGCCTCTTGGATTTCAGAGGCATTATTCCTTCCCCAGACTGGGGAAATTCTCTGCTATAATTTGTTCAAGGACTCCTTCAGCACCTTTCCCTCTCTCTTCCTCTTCTGGAATTCCTAAGATATTGATATTGTTCCGTTTTATTGTATTACTGATTTCTTGGACTCTCTTTCATGTTCCTGGATCAGCTTATCTCTCTTTTTCTCAGCTCCATCTTTTTCTATAATTATGTATTCTAAATCATTTATTCTCTTTCTGCCTCTTCAATCTGTGCATTGGATGCCTCCATTTTATTATGCACCTCATTGGTAGCTTTTTTTAATTCATCACAACTATTTTTAAGCTCCATAATCTTTGTATCAATAGTTTCTCTGATGTCTTCCATGCCTTTTTCAAGCCCAGCGATTAATTTCATGACTACTGTTCTTCTTTTTAAATTTTTTTATGTTTTATTTATTTCTGAGAGAGAGAGAGAGAGAGAGAGAGAGAGAGAAACAGTGGTAGCAGGGGAGTGTCAGAGAGAGAGAGGGAGACGTAGAATCTGAAACAGGCTCCAGGCCTTGAGCTAGCTGTCAGCGCAGAGCCCAATGCAGGGTTCAAACCCACGAACCGTGAGATCACGACCTGAGCTCAAGTCGGATGCTTAACTGCCTGAGCCACCCCAGTGCCCCGTGATGACTACTGTTTTAAATTCATGTTCAGTAGTGCTTATATCTGTTTTGAGCAGTTTTTTAAGGTGTCATTTCTTCCTGGGATTTCTTTGGAGGAGAATTCTTCAGTTTGATCATTTTGTTTAGCTTTCTATCTCTTGTTAGTTTTAAAAGCTTGTTGTGCACTCTATACCTGAGAGTACTGCTGTATTAAAGCAAGCTCTTTGACTGTTCAGGGCCTGTCCATTCAAGAAGTGTTCTTTGAATGGTGTCTCTTCGTCTCTCTTGTTGAGACCTTGGTTATTTTATTTCCCTACTCGTAATGGTATTTGATACTCTCCACCATGTGTACTTTCGCTTGTTTCTTGAGGTAGTCTAAGGAGCAAACTCACATTGGTTTGGTTACATCTTAAGTGAAAACCTCAGTCAGGTAATACAGAATATCCTGGATTTCAGGCTGCCCAGGCAGCCAGAAACCGGAATCCAGACCCAAATGGAGCCCAAAGGGGGACTCCACTACCAAGACCAATGAAGACAGAGCCAAAGCTGTCTATTCCAAGGTGTATCCCAGTCCTGACTTACCGACACCATTTTATTTAATGAGAAATTATCCCCTAATATTTTTGAGGATCCCTTGTACCTGACAAATACCTTTTCTCTTGGTTCTCTTTGTCTTTGGACTTTAACAATTTTCCTATAATATGTTTAGGTGTGGACCTCTCTCAGTTTATCAATCTTGGGAGATTGCTCAGATTCTCAGATATGTATATTTATGTTTTTCCTTATATTTGGAAGTTTATTGGCCATTACTTTTTCAAATAGTTTTTTCTTCATGCTTTGTCTCTTTTTCTTCCAGTACTCCTATAATGTGTACATATATTTACATTTGGTGGTGTTCCTTAGGTCCCTCAAACTCTGTTCATTTTTCTTCATTCTTTTGTCTTTCTGTTCCTTGGACTATGAAAGTGCAACAGTCGTATCTTCAAGTTCACTGATCTAAAGTTTCATGTGTGTATCAAATATAAACTCAAAATGGATAAGGGACCTGAATGTGAGACAGGAAACCATCAAAACCCTAGAGGAGAAAGCAGGAAAAACCTCCTTGACCTCCACCACAGCAACCTCTTACTTGACACATCCCCCAAAGCAAGGGAATCAAGAGCAAAACGGAACTATTGGGACCTCATCAAGATTAAAAGCTTCTACACAGCAAAGGAAACAATTAGTGAAACTAATAGGCAACTGACGGAATGGGAAAAGATAGTTGCAAATGTCATATCAGATAAAGGGCTAGTATCCAAAATCTACAAGGAACTCACCAAACTCCATACTCGAAAAACAAACAACCTAGTAAAGAAATGGGCAGAAGATATGAACAGACACTTCTCCAAAGAGGACATCCAGATGGCCAACAAACACATGAAATGATGCTCAGAATCCCTACTCACCAGGGAAATACAAATCAAAACCACACTGAGATACCACCTCACGCCAGTCAGAGTGGCTAAAATGAGCAAATCAGAGAACACGAGATGCTGGCAAAGATGTGGAGAAACGGGCACCCTCCTGCACTGTTGGTGGTAATGTAAACTGGTGCAGCCCCTCTGCAAAACAGTGTGGAGGTTCCTCAGGAAACTAACAACTAACGAACTCCCATATGACCCAGGAATAGCACTGCTAGGAATTTACCCAAGGGATATAAAAATGCTGATGCATAGGAGCACATGTACCCCAATGTTCATAGCAACTCTCCACAATAGCTAAAACATGGAAAGAGGATAAGTGTCCATCAACGGACGAATGGATCAAGAAGATGTGGTTTATCTATACGATGGAATACTACATGACAATGAGAAAGAATGAAATCTGGCCATGTGTAGCAACATGGATGGCCCTTGAGGGTGTTATGCTGAGCAAAATAAGTCAGGCATCATATGTTTGCACGTATAGGAGGATTAGGAGGAACCTGACGGAGGACCAAGGGGGGGAAGAAGGGGGGAAATAGTGGGGGAAAGGGAGAGAGGCAAACCATGAGAGACTCTTGAATGCTGACAAAAACTGAGGACTGATTGATGTGGGGGGGCAAGGGGGGATGGGCACGGAGAGGGGCACTTGTGGGGATTAGCACTGGGTGTTATATGGAACCAACTTGACAATAAACTATTTGTAAAAAATTAAAAAAATTAAAAAAATAAAAATATAAAAAAATAAAGTTTCATTGTGTAAATATGCTGTTGGGGTTCTCTAGTTTTAAATATTTTTTTTTGTTTTTGTTTTTGTTTTTACAAATAGTTTATTGTCAAATTAGTTTCAACATAACACCCAGTGCTCATCCGCACAAGTGTCCTCCTCCATGCCCACCCCTCCTCCACCCCACATTCACCAGTCCGCAGTTTTTGTCAGCATTCAAGAGTCTCTCATGGTTTGCCTCTTTCCCTTTCCCCCACCATTTCCGCCCTTCTTCTCCCCCTTGGTCCTCTGTTAAGTTCCTCCTAATCCTCCTATACGTGCACACATGTGATATTTGTCCTTCTCTGCCTGACTTATTTCGCTCAGCATAACACCCTCAAGGTCCATCCATGTTGCTACACATGGCCAGATTTCATTGTTTCTCACTGCCATGTAGTATTCCATGGTATAGATAAACCACATCTTCTTGATCCATTCATCTGTTGATGGACACGTAGGCTCTTTCCATGTTTTAGCTATTGTGGAGTGCTGCTATGAACATTGGGGTACATGTGCTCCTATGCCTCAGCATTTCTGTATCCCTTGGGTAAATTCCCAGCAGTGCTATTGCTGGGTCCTAGGGGAGTTCTATTGTTAGTTTCCTGAGGAACCTCCACACTGTTTTCCAGAGGGGCTGTACCAGTTTACATTCCCACCAACAGCGTAGGAGGGTGCCCGTTTTCTCCACATCCTAGCCAGCATCTAGAGTTCTCTGATTGGCTCATTTTAGCCACTCTGACTGGCGTGAGGTGGTATCTCAGTGTGGTTTTGATTTGTATTTCCCTGATGAGGAGGGATGCTCAGCATCGTTTCATGTGTCTCTTGGCCATCTGGATGTCCTCTTTGGAGAAGTGTCTGTTCATATCTTCTGCCCATTTCTTTACTGGGTTGTTTGTTTTTCGGGCGTGTAGTTTGGTGAGTTCCTTGTAGATTCTGGATATCGACCCTTTATCTGATATGTCATTTGCAACTATCTTTTCCCATTCCGTTGGTTGCCTATTAATTTTCTGGGTTGTTTCCTTGGCTGTGCAGAAGCTTTTAATCTTGAGGAGGTCCCAACAGTTTATTTTTGCTCTTGATTCCCTTGCTTTTGGGGATGTGTCAAGTAAGAAGTTGCTGCGGTGGAGGTCAAGGAGGTTGTTTCCTGCTTTCTCCTCTAGGGTGTTGATAGTTTCCCGTCTCACGTTCAGGTCCTTTATAAATTTTAAGTTTATTTTTGTGCATGGTGTGAGAAAATGATCGAGTTTAATTCTTCTGCATGTTGCTGTCCAGTTCTCCCAACACCATCTGTTGAAAAGGCTGTCTTTTTTCCATCGGATATTCTTTCCTGCTTTGTCAAAGATTAGTTGGCTGTATACTTTTGGGTCCACTTCTGAGTTCTCAATTCTGTTCCATTGGCCTATGTGTCTGTTTTTGTGCCAATACCATACTGTCTTGATGATGACAGCTTTGTAGTAGAGGCTAAAGTCTGGGATGGTGATCCCTCCCGTTTTGGTTTTATTTTTCAGGATTACTTTGGCTATTCGGGGTCTTTTGTGGTTCCATACAAATTTTTGGATAGTTTGTTCTAGTTTTGAGAAGTATGCTGGTGCAATTTTGACTGGAATTACATTGAATGTGTAGAGTGCCTTAGATAGTAATGACATCTTAACTATATTTATTCTTCCTATCCATGACCATGGAATGTTTTTCCATTTCTTTGTGTCTACTTCAATTTCCTTCATAAGTTTTCTACAGTTTTCATCATACAGCTCTCTTGTATCCTTGGTTAGGTTTATTTCGAGGTATTTTATGGTTTTTCGTGCAATTGTGAATGGGATCAGTTTCTTGATTTCTCTTTCTGTTGCTTCATTGTTGGTGTATAAAAATGCAACCGATTTCTGTACGTTGATTTTGTACCCTGCAACTTGGCTGAATTCTTGGATCAGTTCTAGTAGGCTTCTGGTGGAGTCTGTCGGGTTTTCTATGTAGAGTATCATGTCATCTGCGAAGACTGAAAGTTTGACTTCCTCTTTGCCAATTCTGATGCCTTTGATTTCCTTTTGGTGTCTGATGGCTGATGTTAGGACTTCCAGCACTCTGTTAAACAGCAGTGGTGAGAGTGGGCATCCCTGTCGTGTTCCTGATCTCAGGGGGAAAGCTCTGAGTTTTTCCCCGTTGAGGATGATGTTAGCTGAAGGCTTCTCATAGATGGCTTTGATGATGTTTAAGTAGGTTCCTTCTATCCCAACTTTCTCGAGAGTCTTTATTAAGAAGGGATGCTGTATTTTGTCAAATGCTTTTCTGCATCTATTGACAGGATCATATGGTTTTTATCTTTTCTTTTATTGATATGATGGATCACATTGATTGATTTGCGAATATTGAACCAGCCACGTAACCCAGGAATGAATCCCACTTGATCTTGGTGGATGATTCTTTTTATATGCTGCTGGATTCGATTTGCAAGGATCTTGTTGAGAATTTTTGCATCCGTATTCATCAAGGATATTGGCCTGTAGTTCTCTGTTTTTGCTGGATCTCTGTCTGGCTTGGGAATCAGAGTGATGCTGGCTTCATAAAATGAGTCTGGGAGTTTTCCTTCGATCTCTATTTTTTTGAATAGCTTGAGAAGAATTGGGATTAATTCTGTTTTAAATGTCTGGTAGAATTCCCCAGGGAAGCCATCAGGTCCAGGGCTCTTATTTGTTGGGAGATTTTTGATCACTGATTCCATTTCTTCACTCGTTATGGGTCTGTTCAGGTTTTCTATTTCTTCCCGTGTGAATTTTGGTAGTGAGTGTGTGTTTAGGAATTTGTCCATTTCTTCTAAGTTGTCCAATTTGTTGGCATATAATTTTTCATAGTATTCCCTGATAATTGCTTGTATTTCTGAGGGGTTGGTTGTAATAAGTCCATTTTCATTCATCATTTTGTCTATTTGGGTGCTCTCTCTTTTCTTTTGGATAAGTCTAGCTAGAGGTTTGTCAATTTTGTTTACTTTTTCAAAAAACCAACTCTTGGTGTCACTGATCTGTTCAATTGTTTCTTTGGTCTCTATGTTGTTTATTTCTGCTCTGATTTTTACTATTTCTCTTCTTCTACTGGGTTTAGGGCGTTCTTGTTGCTCTGCCTCTAGTGCCTTTAGGTGAGCTGTTAGATTTTGGACTTGCGCTTTTTCTAATCTCTTGAAATAGACCTGGAGAGCAATGTACTTTCCTCTTAGGACTGCCTTTGCCACATCCCATACATTTTGAATTGTTGTGTTTTCATTTTCATTTGTTTCCATATATTTTTTACTTTCATCTCTAATTGCCTGATTGGCCCATTCATTCTTTAGAAGGGTGTTCTTTAACCTCCATGTTTTTGGAAGTTTTCCAGACTTCTTCCTGTAATTGATTACAAGTTTCAAAGCATTGTGATCTGACAGTGTGCATGGTAGGATCTCTATTCTTTTATGTTTATTGAGGGCTGCTTTATGTCCCAGTATGTGATCTATCTTGGAGAATGTGCCATGCGCACTTGAGAAGAAAGTAAATTCCCTGGCCTCAGGATGCAAAGTTCTAAATATATCCGTCAGGTCCATCTGGTCCAATGTGTCTTTCAAGTTCATTATTTCTTTAGTGATTTTCTGTCTGGGTGACCTATCCATTGCTGTAAGCGGAGTATTAAAGTTCCCTGCTATTAGCACATTCTTATCTATAAGCTTGTTTCTGTTTGTGATTAATTGTTCTAGATATTTAGGTGCTCCCATATTCGGTGCGAAGACATTTATGATTGTTAGTTCTTCCTGATGGATGGACCCTGTAATTACTATGTAGTGCCCTTCTTCATCTCTTGTGATTGTCTTTAATTTGAAGTCCAGTTTGTCTGATATAAATATCGCTACTCCGGCTTTCTTTTGATTCCCTGTAGCATGATATATATTTCTCCATCCCCTTACTTTTAATCTGAAGGTATCTTCCCGTCTAAAATGAGTTTCTTGTAGACAGCATATAGATGGATTTTGTTTTTTAATCCATTCTGCTACCCTATGTCTTTTGATTGGAGCATTCAGCCCATTTACATTCAGTGTTATTATTGAAATAGGTGGGTTTAGAGTCTTTGTATCTTTTGTAGGGTTCATGTTTGTGGTGGTGTCTCTGGAATCTTTGTTCCTTGCAACCTTTCCTTCAGAGCATCCCCCTCAGGATTTCTTGTAGGGCTGGCTTCGTGGTGACAAATTCTTTCAATTTCTGTTTATTTGGAAAGGTTTTTATCTCTCCTTCTATTTTGAATGACAGGCTTGCTGGATAGAGGATTCTTGGCTGCATATTTTTACTGTTCATCACATTGAAGATCTCCTGCCATTCCTTTCTGGCCTGCCACGTTTCAGTAGATAGGTCTGTCACCACTCTGATAGGTTTCCCTTTGTATGTGAGGGCCCTTTTCTCCCTAGATGCTTTCAAAATTGTCTCTTTGTCCTTGTATTTTGCCATTTTTACGATGATATGTCGTGCAGAAGATCGATTCAAGTTACGTCTGAGGGGAGTCCTCTGAGCCTCTTGTATTTCCACATTTACTTCCTTCCCCAGGTCAGGCAAGTTCTCTGCTATAATTTGTTCCAGGACTCCTTCAGCACCTTTCCCTCTCTCTTCCTCTTCTGGGATTCCTATGATACGGATATTGTTGCGTTTGACTGTCGCTGAGCTCTCGAATTCTTCTTTCCTGTTCCTGGATCAGTTTGTCTCTTTTTTTGTCAGCTTCTTGTTTTTCTAGAATGGTGTCTTCTAAATCACTTATTCTCCTTTCTGCCTCTTCAAGCCGTGCATTGGAGGCCTCTAATTTATTATGGATCTCATTGATCGCATTTTTAAATTCTTCATGCCTATTTTTATTTTCCATTCTGTCTGTAGCCATAGTTTCTTTGATGTCCCCTATGTTTTTTTCGAGCCCAGCTATTAATTTTACCATTATTATTCTAAAATCTTGTTCACTTATGCTGCTGATATCTGTCTTGAGCAGTTCATTAGCTGTCATTTCTTCTTGGAGTTTCTTTGGAGGAGAGCTCTTTCGTTTTGTCATTTTAGTTAGCTTTCCGGCTCTTGTTGGTTTTAAAGACCTGTTATGCTCTCTGTTTCTATGAGCACTGCTATATCCAAGAAGACTCTTTGACTTTCCAGGGCCTATCCTTTCAGAGATTGTTTTTGAATGGTATCCCTCGGTCTCTCTTGTTGGGACCTTAGTTATTTTATTTTCCTATTCGTAGTGATATTTGGGACTCTTCACCTTGTGTACTCTAGCTTGTTTCTTGAGGTAGCCCTGGAAAAGAAAACAGACAGACAAACACACAGGGAGCAGGAGCACACAAACGCACAGGCTAATTCAACTAACATGCAAAGCGAGAGGGAAAACGAAAAAGTTAATAGAAAAGACGGAGGAGGGAGGGCGAATAATAGTGAGCATAAAATACATAAAAGGGTCAAAAAGGGGAAAAGAAAAGGAAAAAAGAAGAAAACCGATGGACAAAGAACGGTTTAAAACATATACCTGGATTTCCCAGCTACAGTTAAATAGCCATGTGTATGCAGTGCTGGTTGAAGAGCATAGAGAAAGAGACAGAAGGCAGGGTGAGACGAGGCAGATTTAGAAATAGAATGAACAGGCAGAAGGGATAAGAAGCTTTTTTCAAAGAGGTAAAGGGTAGAATATGGTTCGATAGGTGAGAAAAGGATGCTGGAATTATCCAGAGAAACTATATAGTCTAATTACTCCTGAGAGAAATAGCTGAAAAAGTCGGTAGGTGTAGAATTTACATTTACAGAATGGACTTGTGATTGTTTAAGCAAGCTGGCCACCAGAGTTAATCAGGTCAGTGTTTTGGGGAAAAAAGCGAGAAAAGAGAAAGAAGAAGAAAAAAAGAGAAAAGAAAGGGAAAAAAAAAGAAAGAAGAAAAAAAGGAAAAAAAAACAAAAAAGGGGAAAAAAAGGAAAAAAGAAAGAGAAAAAAGAAAAAAAAAAAAGGGAGGAGGGCACCTCTCAGGCAGGGAATGGCGTCGCGCGATCCAATGCCTTAGGCGGGGGTTCTGCCTTGGCGATTGTGGGGAGGAGAGTGACGGTGCTCCAGTCCCTTCTTGAACCCCGCGCTGCAGCTCGCTTTTTTTTTTTTTGGCGTTTCAACTCCCCGTTCTGGGGACGGAGCCGTAGTTGGTTGCACTCTTCAACCCAGGCCAGTTCCAATCTCCAAATCCCAGTCCGCGGGCCCCGCTTAAGTTGCCTTAGACACAGCTTCCCAGACAACCCCCTCGGGCTATTCCAGGCTCCCTGCTGAGCTTGGGGGCGGAGTCAGAATCGCTGCTTCCTTCTATGGGTCGGGCTGGCGCGCATGCGCGGGGGCTTGCCTGCCGGGTCCGCGTAGCCTGAGCCCCGTTATAAGACTTTCTCAGTGGATTCTGCGTCCTTTTTCTCCCAGTCTCTCAGGTTTTGTAAGCTTTCCAATGGCTTCAGATCTTTTCTGTGTGATGTATGGGCGCGAGTGCAAGTACGGCGCTCCTTACTTCTCCGCCATCTTGCCCCCCCTCCTCTCTAGTTTTAAATATTAAGTTATTGTACTTTCGGATCCAGAATTTTTTTTGAAAACAATTTTCCATATGTTTACTGAAATTTTTATTTTGTTCATATATTATATTCTTTGTTTTCTTTAGTTTTCTATCTATGGTTTCCTTTAATTCATTGTACATATTTAAGACAATTGACTTCACATCTTTGACTAATAATTCCAACATCTGGGTTTCCTCAGTGATGATTTCTGCCAAATTAGAATTTTTTTTCCATTAATAGACCATTATTTCCTGTTTCTTTGATGTTTTGTAATTTTTGTTGAGAAGTGGACATTTGAGTATTATTTTGTGGTAACTGTGGAAATTTAATTGTCCTATTCTTCAGAGATTGTTGAATCTTGCTTGTCCAGGGCTGAATTAATCTGTTTGACTTTTCAATACTATTTTTTCAAGATGTGTGCTCCTTGTCATTTGTTGTTTCTGTTATTTGTGTTCCATTATTTCTGTGGTCAGCTAGTGAACTGACAAAGATTTCTTTAAATGTTTGGCTCCCAAAAGGGATAAAATACTACAATATTACAAAAGTAGTAAACTACTACAAAAGTAGACAAATACTGTCTCTTTAAGTCTCTTAAAACCACGTCAGCCTATGGAGATTAAAAAAATGTCTACTAGCCTCTTTGCCAGTTCCTTAGTAATCAAAAGCAGTTTTCAGCAATCAATACACAACCCTGATACATTGCCCACACTGGCTCCAGCATTCTCCATGAGGCTTGTGAGGCTGAGGATGTGGAATGGGAGCTGCTGCCACTTGAAAGGCTGATATTCCCCCCAATTTACTCTTTATAAAGTCTCCCCTGGAGCCACAAGTG
Source organism: Proteles cristata cristata (assembly GCA_017311185.1). NCBI lineage: Eukaryota > Metazoa > Chordata > Mammalia > Carnivora > Hyaenidae > Proteles > Proteles cristata. The sequence goes on from JAESUZ010001610.1 coordinate 248,716, forward strand.
TTCAACTAGATTCAGTTCCTACCAGTGTACTAGTTGTTTAGGTAGAAGTGCGCTTCCTACTCTACGATTTTTTGAAACAACACCCCCCCCCCCTTACTTGTTCCTTTGTCCCACTTTCTTAGATTAGGAAGAACATGGTCATTTGTTGCTTCTATGTTCCCCTCTGTTCTTGTTTTCCTTTACTGTAAAACATAATGCACATTTGCTTATTGCATATTAGTCTCTGAGGTGTCCGACAGTATAGTAACCAGTCCACAGTTAAGCAGCCTTTTTCAAAGTTGCTTGAATGCAAAACTTTTTGGTTGTATTCCTATGAAGAGCCCATGGAAAAGTGTTCCGTGGTGCACCAGTTTATACCTGCTTTACTTCCTTCCTCAGGCAAGCATAAATGATTGATTTCCTTCTCCTTTTTTAGATTTTCTAGATTACCATCATGGTGTTCATTATTTTCCTTTTCTCACTGCATTAGTGTTTTGTTTTGTTTTGTTTTTTCTATTCATTTCCTTTCAAGACATCCTGTAATTTTGTTGGGAAAAAACTGGCTTTCTGGCTGTCACAATAGAAACAGAGTGCCACTCAGTAAACAAATCTTTCATCTTTACCATTGCTTCACTCCTAGCAATAAGAGTCAGCAATGTCTTCATTTCAAAGAATCCCAGGTGGCAAATATAAAAGAAGAAAAGAGCAGCTGTGTACAAACCTATGGGCTCTACCTTGGTCCTCTGGCATTTACCAAACATGGGTTACACTGAAAACCCAGACCAGCTGACAGAGTTTCTTTTTTGGCATCATAATCTCTCAGGGCTCCAGCTATTGCTGGTGTCAAGAAGATACTATGGACTGTGCCACCGAAATCAACCCTGTCTCCCCATTTTACTACACGGTGCCACAACTCACCTCCTCCTCAAACCTTAGGAGTCTTGGTTCTTTCTTGACTTTCTTTCACATAGCACATGAAACCCATCAGGAAATCCTGTTGCCTCGGACTCCATAATATATCCCACATCTGCTGTTTACCATCCTAGTCCAAGTCATCATCTTTCTCACACATGAGCTACTTCCAAAGCCTACAATATGCCTTTATTCCAGCCTTCTATAGTCAATCTCCACAAACTTCAGAGTGTGAACCAGATCACATCTCTCCTTTCCAGGACAGAAGGAAGGATTCAACATCACCTCTTTAACATTGTATACAGGTTCTCCAGCCTCACTTGCTGCTACTTCTGCCTCAGAATTTCCTGAACACATATATCCCTGCACACACCCTACACCAGCATACCATTCTGGCCTCTGGAACTTTGCTCACTCAATCATTTGCTACCTCAAATGCCCCTCCAGTCCCTTCCCTTTTTCTTCCAACTTAGCTTTCATAGCTTGGATAAAGGATCACCAACTCCAGGAAGCTACCTTTGATATTCTCAATCTATATTCTCCCCAGCATGTGTGTGTTCCCCAGCACACACACACACACACACCTCTATTGATCTACCTATCAGTTGTATTGCCCTCCTCACTGTCCTCATATCCCTCATTAGGAACTCTATTGTATGCTTTCTTTTAAAAAATTTTTTAATGTTTATTTATTATTGAGAGACAGAGAAAGACAGATTTTGAACATGGGAGGGGAAGAGAGACGGGGAGACACAGAATCCAAAGCAGGCTCCAGGCTCTGAGCTGTCAGCACAGAGTGCAACATGGGGCTCAAACTCACAAGCTGTGAGATCATGACCTGAACTGAAGCTGGACGCTTAAGTGACTGAGCCACCCAAGCAGCCCTCTATTGGTATACTTTTTAAAGTCCTTTATAACTTGTTTATATTACCTTTCCCTTCCACCACTGAGTTTCTTAAGGGCACAGATGATTTGTCATTTTGAATACTGTAACCCCACCATCCAGCACAAGGCTTATTACAGCATATGTAAACATTCAATAAATGCTTCCTAATGAATGTACAAATCAATGAAATATACTGATACATCCTATCATTCAAATAGGGAGTGGGGTACCTAAGTGGCTCAGTCGGTTAAGCCTCCTCGGACTCCTGATTTCGACTCAGGTCATGATCTCAATTTCTGAGACCAAACCCTGTGTCAGCCTCTATGCTGACAGCATGAAGCCTGCTTGGGATTCTCTCTCTCCCTCTCTGCCCCACCCCTGTGCTCTCTCTTTCTCAAAAAATAAATAAATAAATAAATAAATAAATAAATGAATGAATGAATAAAAGATAAAGAGGGAGCATAACAAAGCTGACAATGTCTTGATGATTATTTCCTATACCACATTGATCAAATATTGAATGTGTACTATGTGCCTAGCATTATTTTAGTCATTGTAAATACTGTAGGAAAAAAGATTGATTTACAAGTTTTAGCTAATGTAATACGACAGAAACAAGAGGCATAATTATTAGGAAGGAAATAAAAATATAATCATAAATGATATAACTATAAATAGAAATGCTTTATTATATTCAACAGGCATAAAAATTGATAAGAAACTCTGCAGGACCCCAACAAATGTGAGTACAAGTTGAGAAAACCAATTCTTAAAAGAGAATCTGGCATCAGTAAATAAACGTAAGCAAGCGTATTCACTTTGACCAGCTATAGGTACTCTATGAAGTTTACAAATAACTGTATCAAGAAATTATAACAGTGACAGCAACAAAATGCATATCTTTAACCCACTAAAACAGTTCCTAAAATCTACTCTGAAAAGCAATCTGAAACATGTACTAAATTATATATGTACGTGTATGTCCATTAAAAATTTATTTATTTTAGAAAAAGGAGAAATACACTACTTGCTGAAAATATGGATAAGAATGAAGAAATAATATAATGTGCAGTCTTTAAAAATGTTGAGTATTTGGGCGCCTGGGTGGCTTAGACGGTTAAGCGTCCGACTTTCGCTTAGGTCATAATCTCACGGTTCGTGGGTTCGAGCCCTGCGTCGGGCTCTGTGCTGACTGCCAGCTCAGAGCCTGGAGCCTGTTTCAGTCTGTGACTCCCTCTCTCTCTGACCCTCCCCTGTTCACGCTGTCTATCTCTCTCTCTCCTAGAAATAAATAAAACATTAAAAAAAAATAAAAATGTTGAGTATGTATGTGACTGCAGAGAAACTAACAGCATTGGGAACATTTATAACCTTTCCATTATACTCTGGTAACAATATACTGAAAAGCTCAAAACCTATCCATATTCTCTAAATAAGAATTTCTACTTTTAGAAATACTCTAACAATAATATTAGAGGAGAGAATAGGTAAGCACTTTCTTTCAGGCACTGTTTCAAACTGGGAAACAACTTCCCAAAATAGGAAGCAACCTTAAAAACTCAATATAAGAGACTATTTAAATTATGATATATCCATACAGGGAAATACAAAGTAGTCAATGAAAAGATGATGATGTAAGGGGCACCTGGGTGGCTCAGCTGGTTAAGTCTCTGACTCTTGGTTTCAGCTCAGGTGATGATTTCACAGTTCCTGAGATTTAGCCCTGTGTCGGGCTCAGTGCTGACAGCATGGACCCTACTTGGGACTCCTCTCTCCCTCTCTGTCCCTCCACTACTCAAATGCATGCGCGCGCACTCGCTCGCTCTCTCTCTCTCTCTCAAAATAAATTTTAAAACTTAAAAATTAAAAAGAAAGTGATGATGATGTGAATTTACTCATACAGAGAGATATTTGTTATAACAGGGAAAGTATGATTTCACTCTTACGCCAGAATATGATTCATGTTCAAAGGGAGGACAAAATTATCTGCCACACAGTGCACTAACAGAATAAGTGCGTGTCCTCGGAGGTGTCCTGGTTGTATCCTGATACACTATTACATAGGCATCTTTTTCTGTTGCTAATCCTGGATTTAGACTTGGTAGGGGGGTCATATTCTATCAGCCAGATGAGTGCTACCTCCCTCTTTCTATAACTAGCATCACAGACAACTCCTGTCTTCACATAAAAAAAATTCTGTTCAATTTGTTAAAATGTTTCTTTGGAATCATATTTAAAGCTTTCAGTTTCCTTTAGCTATAACATCTGTTTATTCATTAGTTGATAAATGTTAAAACTGTGATGGGGGCATGAAATTCATTAAACTATTATATTTTTATATGCTTGATATTTTACACATTCATGACCTTTTTTTTAGAAGTTGCTTCTTATAATTCTATCACTATATCATAAATTCTTTTCTTTTTTTTCTTTCATAGTTTATTGTCAAGTTGGTTTCCATATAACACCCAGTGCTCTTCTCAACAAGTGCCCTCCTCCAAGCCCATCAACCCCTTTCTCCTCTCCTTCACCCCCATCAGTTCAACTCAGTTTATTCTCAGCATTAAAGAGTCTCTCATGGTTTGCCTCTCTCCCTCTCCTCAACTATTTTTCCTCTTCTTCTCCCCCATGGTCCTCCATTAAGTTCCTCCTAATCCACCTATACATGCAAACATATGGTATCTGTCCTTCTCTGCCTGACTTATTTCACTCAGCATAACACCCTCAAGGTCCATTCATGTTGCTACACATGGCCAGATTTCATCCGTTCTCATTGCCACGTAGTATTCCCTGGTATAGATGAACCACATCTTCTTGATCCATTCGTCCGTTGATGGACACTTAGGCTCTTTCCATGTTTTGGCTATTGTGGAGAGTACTGCTATGAACATTGGGGCACATGTGCCCCTATGCATCAGCACTCCTGTATCCCTTGGGTAAATTCCTAGCAGTACTACTGCTTAGTCCTAGGAGAGTTCTACTGGTAATTTTTTGAAGAATCTTCACACTGTTTACCAGAGGGCTGCACCAGTTTACATTCCCATCAAAAGTGTAGGAGGGTGCCCATTTCTCCACATCCTCGCCAGCACCTAGAGTCTCTTGATTTCTTCATTTTAGCCATTCCGACCAGCGTAAGATGGTATCTCAGTGTGGTTTTGATTTGTATTTCCCTGATGAGGAGGGATGCTGAGCATCATTTCATGTGTCTGTTGGCCATCTGGATGTCCTCTTTGGAGAAGTGTCTGTTCATGTCTTCTGCCCATTTCTTCGCTGGGTTGTTTGTTTTTCGGGTGTGGAGTTTGGTGAGTTCCTTATAGATTTTGGATACTAGCCCTTTATCTGATATGACATTTGCAACTATCTTTTCCCATTCCGTCAGTTACCTATTAGTTTCACTGATTGTTTCCTTTGCCGTGCAGAAGCTTTTAATCTTGATGAGGTCCCAATAGTTCATTTTTGCTCTTGATTCCCTTGCCTTTGGGGATATGTCAAGTAAGAAATTGCTGCGGTGGAGGTCAAGGAGGTTGTTTCCTGCTTTCTCCTCTAAGGTTTTGGTGGTTTCCTGTCTCATATTAAGGTCCTTTATCCACTTTGAGTTTATTTTTGGGTAGGGTGTGAGAGAATGATCTAGTTTCATTCTTCTGCATGTTGCTGTCCAATTCTCCCAGCACCATCTGTTAAAGAGGCTGTCTTTTTCCCATTGCATACTCTTTCCTGCTTTGTCAAAGATTAGTTAGCCATACATTTGTGGGTCCAATTCTGAGTTCTCGATTCTATGCCATTGGTCTATGTGTCTGTGTTTGTGCCAATACCATACTGTCTTGATGATGACAGCTTTGTAGTAGAGGCTAAAGTCTGGGATGGTGATGCCTCCCATTTTGGTTTTCTTCGTGAATATTAATTTGGCTATTTGGGGTCCATAAATGCTTTTTTTAAAACTCTATGCTTTTATTCTTAAGTTTATTTATTTATATTGAAATAGAGAGTGAGTGAGGAAGCATGCATGCCTGCAAGTAGGGGAGGGGCAAAGAGAGAGAGGGAAAGAATCCTAAGCAGGCTCCACACTGTCAGAGCAGAGTCCAATGTGGGGCTTGAGCTCATGAGCCATCAGATCATGACCTGAGCTGAAATCAAGAGTCAATTAACCAAATGAGCCACCCACGCACCCCTCTTTTCTTTTAAAAACTGTTTCCATGTTGAAAGCCAGTTTAAATGCATACCAAAGGCTTATAGTGGGAAAAGAGCAAATGGCCTATAAGGACATAATATTTATAATATAATAATATTTATTATTATTTATAATAAGTTTCCATTAAAAAAAGACTAGGGCACCTGGTGGCTTAGTCAGTTGAGCATCCGACTTCAGTTCAGGTCATGATCATCTTGGAATTCATGAGTTCAAGCCCCATATTGGGCTTGCTCTGTCCCTCTCTACTCTCTGCAGCTCCCTGACTAATGCGTGCACGTGCACACTCTCTCTCAAAAAACAAAACGTTAAAAATTTACATAAAAAAGAGTAGTCATTTTGTTATTTTGGCTTGTTTTCCTTTAACTATGAGCTATTTTTAAGTGACATCCTGACTAACTTCAGTTAACATTTGGAAAAAAAAATAAATTCTTTTAAAAAAAATTTTTTAATGTTTTATTTATTTCTGAGAGACAGAGACAGCGTGAGCAGGGGAGGGTCAGAGAGAGAGGAAGATACAGAATCTGAAACAGGCTCCAGGCTCTGAGCTAGCCATCAGCACAGAGCCCGATTCGGGGCTTGAACCCACAAACCATGAGATCATGACCTGAGCTCAGTCAACCGACTGAGCCACCCAGGCGCCCCAATAAACTCATCTTTCAAAACACTTCCCATTCATTTCTCCTCCTAAAGTACCTAAAAATATTATTATATTTTCTTTGAATTAAAAAAGTATCTTTTTTTTTTTTTTTTTAGAAAAATCAGTATCTATGTATAACAAGACATAAGACAATTCAGGAAGCTATTTAGAAGGTTGTCAAGTACCCTGGGAGATATGGGAACAGAAATCAGGCAGTTGACCAAATTCACAAATTTGAAGTATACAGCAGAAAAGTATTCATATCTGTGATAGTGCTATGGACTGAACTGTGTCCCTTCCAAATTCATATATTGAAGTCCTAGCCTCTAGTACCTCATAATGTGACTATTTGGAGACGGGGTCTTTAAAAAGGTAATTAAGTTAAAATGAGACCATTAGGAAAGACCTTAAGGTAACTAATATCCCTATAATGAGAGGAGATTTGTGTACACAAAGAAACATCAGGGGCAGGTGCCCACACAGAGGCAAAATCACGTGAGGACAGAGCAAGAGTGTAGCCATCTACAAGCTAGAGAGAGAGAGGCCTCAAGTGGAAATCAACCACTGGTACCTTGATATCAAATCTCCAGATTCCAAAACCACGAGGAAATAAGCTTCTGTTGTTTAAGCCACCCAGTCTGTGGTATTTTCTTTCAGGAGAGCCTAAGAAGCTAATAACAATAGTGTATCAAGTCTGTCTGCTGGGTATTAAGAAGGTGGCCAAGGAAGAAGTGGTAATACTCCTCCTATCCAAGTGACCCAGACTGCTCCTCCTGCCTCAGTGACCCTGAGTGCTGTCTTGTGACCTGCTCTCTGCAAAATAACACTGTGATATCGATATTTTTCTATGAGAGGAAATAAAAATCTCTATCACTTTGTGAAATTACCATGCATTGCAGAGATGTGCCAAAACTAATTTAATCCACTACAACCTAATTGCTATTTGGGCTGGATTTAGATTTTAAGGTTTTAAGCAAAACATTTATGACTATATTTTTGTACATATTTGAGTATTTTTATAGGATAAAGTCTTAATGGCAAAAGTTCTGTATCAAAGTGAATTCACATTAACATTTGTGACATATTGCCAAAGAAGGTGCCAAATTACACTCCCCGCCACCAACATTTGGGAATGATCAGTGTTTTAAAATTTGTGTCAAGGTATCTTACTTTATATCTTTGATACTTCTACAAATGAGTTTTTGTGTGTTTGTGTGTGTGTGTCTCTCTCTCTCTCTATATATATATCTACCTATCTATAGATATCTATCTATCTATCTATCTATCTATCTATCTATCTATATACATACAGAGAGAGAGACACTCACATAGAAGAAGGAGATATTCTTCTTTTGAGATGGTCATTTTGAGAAAGGTCACAATGACTCCAGAGAAATTTATCAAATTATATTTTAGATATTTTCACTTTTGTGGATGTGCTAAAATTCTTACATAGCATTAATATCAGGTACCATTTGGTTTGGATAACAACACAAGCATTCTAAGTTGTCTTCCTAGAGAGCAAAATTAATTTTCCATTGGATGGCATAAGATATAAAAACATTAAGGTCTCATATATTAAAATGAGCAAACACAGGCTTTCATTTTACTCTTATTCTACAATCTATATTCCATTTACAGAATAAAAATCCTCAAAGAATGGAAACCAAAAATATAACAGAGAAAAAGAAAATATCCAAATCAAAGTTAGAATTAATAATCACCGCATATAGAACCACATAGGAAATTCCATACAATTTCACACGGAAAATTTCCCCTAAAAGAATGAAAGAAGCAACAAGGCAGCCCCCCTCAATAAGATCCAGACCTAGAAACATTCCAAAGTCAAATGAGAATAACTCATCCACTTATGAGGTCTAAGGAGCCAGTGGGATTTGGAAATTTTTTGTAAATATATATTTTTGCAGATAATTTTTATTTAATTTTACTTCTCTCGAGCCCAAGAAAGTGTCCCAAATTCAATACCTCTAAAACATGTTTCCTAAAGAAGAACATTCACACTTAGACACTAAACTTCTTTTATTAAAAAAAGTGTCACTTAATAAATGTGTTTTGAAATATATAGAGGTGCACAAAAATATTAGAAGTTGAGGAGGGAATAGCAACTTGCCCTTGCCATCACAAATGATCTTAGACTTCCTTGAAAGCAAGACCTAAATTATACATCAAAGCGAAAACTGGAGTGAGAAAGGAGAAGATGCTGAATGAGAACAGATTTTGGAGGGAAGACAGAATCAAGGTCCAATTAGAACCCTAGTGTCTTATACATGCTGCCATTTCATTAATTGCATCAGCATAGGGAAAGGAGGAGTGTCCTAGCAGAGCCGTACCCAGAGACTGCTTTTAAGTCCTATTCCATGAATTCATAAATTTAAGATGATGTATATAAAAGCTGCTGGGACTGCTGAGTAGTCATTTGAAAAAAATGCATTTCCTACCTAACGTATTACCTAAATATAAATTCCCGGAGTCAAAGATTTAAATATAAAAGTTTTTATTTTTTATTTTTATTTTTTTAAATGTTTTATTTATTTCTAGGAGAGAGAGAGAGAGAGAGAGACAGCGTCAACAGGGGAGGGTCAGAGAGAGAAGGAGTCACAAACTGAAACAGGCTCCAGGCTCTGAGCTGGCAGTCAGCACAGAGCCCGATGCGGGGCTCGAACCCACGAACCGCGAGATCATGACCTAAGCGAAAGTCGGACGCTTAACCGACTAAGCCACCCAGGCGCCCCTAAATATAAAAGTTTTTAAAGCAATTAATCCATAAAAGTATTAGAATAAAATTCAGAAAAAATTTTAATCTCAGAGCAAGAAAGGTTTTAACTTCTTTACTATCTATGATATATAATGCAGAAACTACAAAAGATCAATAAATTCAGCCATGGAAAAGCAGACTACTCTGCTTTCCAAAAACAAACAAAAAGGAATAGCTACTGCCTAAAAATATTGAAAGACTAATGACAAACTGGAAGAAAACTCACTGTAATGTATATGATTGACAAGGAGCTATTTTTATCATTTCTGAAGAGTTGATACAAACTGCTAAGATAAAGACCAACAATCACAGAGAAGAAAGGTAAAGTCATCAATGGGCATTTCACAGAAAATAATACAAAAATGGTTCTTAAGCACAGGAAATGAAGCCCAAGCTTACATTATAGAAAAGAATGCAAATTAAAATGATAAATTCCATCTTCCCATTTTTAAATTGGTGAAGATCAATACAGAAGATTAATAAAAGGAAAAGAGGTACTTTATGCACCGCTAGTAGAAATGTAAATGGTGCCATTTGATAATTTCTGCTAAAATTAAAGAGGTATATATCCTGATCCAGTAATAATACTTACAGAAATTCATCTTCTATCTCTTTCTCACACATGTAGGAAATGCTAAAGTACTGTCTGCACTAACCAAAGAGGAGGAACAACAAATATGTCCATCCAAAGGGGCTGACTGAATAATAATGGTATTTTTAATTCAGAAGTCAATGCAAAAAGAATGTAACAACTATTTCTATACCAGCATATTGTTACTGAATAATCTCCAAGATGTATTTTTAAAATAGAAAAGCATGGTACAAGAGTATTATTGTTGGCTATCGCTTTTGTTAAAAAAAGAAAAAGAATAGTGGCAGGAAATACATAAATGAGTTTATATTCTATATGCATATGCACACACATACACATACACCATCTCTGGATGGTATGTAAGAAACTGGTGTCAGTGGTTCCTTTGGATGATGAGAATTGAATGGCTGGGGAACAAGTATGGAAGAAGACTCTCCATTCATTGCATATCTTTTGATACATTTGAAATCTGTATCATATGTACTAAACACCTACTATAAAAAAACAATTAAATACTTTTTAAAAGAAATGGGCAAGGAAAAACCCATACTAAAGGTATAGAGATTTAGAAGCACTATGATGCTATATGGACCTAATTAATGATTCTAAGAGCTTATCTGCTTATCTGAGGAAACGATAAATCAACATAATACATCACATCAACAAGAGAAAGGATAAAAACTGTATGTTCATTTCAAAAATCCAGAAAAAGCATTTGGAAAAGTACAATATCCATTCATGATAAAAATTCTCAACAAAGTCGAGTTAGAGGGAATATACCTCAGCATAATAAAGGTCATCTATGAAAAACAAAGAGCTAACATCCTACTCAATGGTGAAAAACTGAAAGCTTTTCTCTTAAAATCAGGAACAATAGAAGGATGTCCTCATACCACTGTTATTCAACATAGTATTGGAAGTCCTAACCACAGTAATCAGACAATAAAAAGAAGTAAAGGTCATCCAAATTGGCAAGGAAGAAGTAAAACCTTCATTATTTGCAGATGGCATGATACTGTTTGGAAAATCTTAAAGACTCTGTCAAAAAATTACTAGAAATGATAAGTAAATTCAGTAAGCTTGCAGGACACAAAATCAATATACAGAAATCTATTGTATCTGTATACATTAATAATGAAGTAGCAGAAAGAGAAATTAAGAAAACAATCCCATTTACAATTGCACCCAGAAAAATAAAATACCCAGAAGAATAAAAAAAAAATACTCTTTAACCAAAGAGGTAAATGACCTGTATTCTGAAAACTATAAAACACTGATGAAAGAAACTGAAGATAACACAAAGAAGTTGAAAAACATTCCATGCTCATGGATTGGAAGAACAAATATTGTTAAATTCGTCAATACTACACAAAGCAATCTACAGATTTAATATAATCCCTATCAAAATATCAACAGTGTTTTTCACAAAACTAGAACAAATAATCCTGAAATTTATATGGAATCACAAAAGACCTCAAATAACACAAGCACTCTTGAAAAAGAACAAAACTGGAGGTATCACTATCCTAGATTTCAAGATATACTATAAAACTATAATAAACCAAAACAGTATGATACTGGCACAAATAAAGACACATAAATCAATGAAACAGAACAGAGAGCCCAAAAATAAACCCATGATTATGTGGTCAATTAATTTACAAAAGAGGAAGCAAGAATATGCAATGGGAAAAAAGAGTTTCTTCAAGATATGGTGCTGGATAAATTGGACAGCAACATGCAGAAGAATAAAACTGGACCACTTTCTTACACTATATACAGAAATAATCTAAAAATATATTAAAGAACTAAATGTGAAACTGGAAACCACAAAAAAGCCTAGAAGAGAGCACAGGGAATAATTTTCTTTGACATCACCTGTAGCAACATTTTTCAAGATATGTCTCCCAAAGCAAGGGGAAAAAAAGCAAAAATAAAAGGCAATCTACTGAAAGGGAGAAGATATTTGCAAATGATATAGTGGATAAAGGGTTAGTATCCAAAATATATAAAGAGCTTACTCAACTCAACACCCCCCAAAAATCATCCAAATGAAAAACTGGCAGAGGACATGAACAGACATTTCCCCAAAGACATACAGATGGCTAACAGATACTTGAACAGATGCTCAAGTAATCAGCAGAGAAATGCAAATTGTCTCACCTGTCAGAATGCCTAAAATCAACAACACAAGGAACAGATGTTGGTGAGGATGTGGAGAAAAAAGTCCTCTTGGACTGATGGTGAGAATGAATACTGAAGCAGCCACAGTGGAAAACAGTATGGAGATTTCTCAAAAAATTAAAAATAGAATTACTATGGGATCAGAAATTCCACTATTGGATATTTACCCAAAGAATATGAAAACACTTATCCAAAAAGACATATGCCACCCCCATTTTATGCAGCATTATTTACAATAGCCAAATTATGAAAGCAACCCAAGAATCCACTGATAGATGAATGGATAAAGAAAATATGGTGTATATCTATAATGGAGTGCTATTTAGCCATAAAAAAGAAAGAAATCTTGCATTTCCAACAACATGGATGGATCTAGAGAGTATAATGTTAAGCAAAATAAGTCAGTCGGAGAAAGACAAATACTAGAGATTTCCCTTAAATGTCAAATCTAAGAAACGAAACAAATGAACAAAGAAAAAGAGAAGACAAACAAAAACAGACTCTTACACATAGAAAACAAACTGGTGGTTACTTGAGGGGAGGTTGATGTAGATGGGTGAAACAGATGAAGAGGATTGAGAGTACTCTTATTGTGATGAGCACTAAGTAAGGTACAGAATTGTTGAATCACAATATTGTACACTTGAAACTAATATAACATGGTATGTTAATTATACTAGAATTAAAAAAACAAAATCAAATTTAAAAATAATAGACATATAAACAAAATTTTAAAAAATATAGACATATAAATAAAATTTTTAAAAATATTTTGGAAAAAGTCAGAATCCAAAGTATAGTAATGTTTCTGAATTTTGTTCCAAACATAACTATGTTGGAATCTTCTGTGTCTCACTATAATAAACTCAGCATAGCTGGAATATACATTTTTGTTGAAATAAAATAAATAAAAAGCGTTGTATATTGATGAAGATGATAAAACTAGAATATGCTAAAAAAATCAAATACCCTAAATATCAATGAGTTTTACTATAAGCTTCCAAAAAGAACTTCTAATGAAACAGTCAAAAAAACACAAAAAATTATAGGAACAAGGCCCCAGACAGAAGTAGCAATCTCAGGACACAGAGGAGACAGCTCATTCCATAGCGAGATTCTAAACTAATACTTTAATATGTCTGACTGTGAAAAACAAAGTAGGAAAGGACAATAAAGGGTGTGACAGGGAGTAGTTTCCAATTTTAGATATGGAACCCAGGGAAAGACTCTTGAGAAGGTGACGGCTGAGTAAATGCCCAGAGAAGATAAGAAAACTGCAGACCATGCAGACACAGGGAGGGGTGTCCAGCATAGGCAGTGGCAGGAATACCAGCCCCAGGAGGAGAGCTGCATGGAATCTGAGGACCAGGGTGTAGGGTGCCTACATGGAAATGGGGAGGGAGACAGAGCAGTGGGAGATAAGACCCCAGAGCTCGGGCTGGGTTTGTGTATGAGGTGAGCAGACACTGTAGAGCCAAAAAGTGGTATGAGAACTTGCATATTCATAGCTTTGCTCCTTCAGTCATCTTGAAAGAGACAGAAGGAGGGCAAAGAAAGAAGTGGGGAGATGCTTTAAGAAACTGCAATAATCCAGAGGATGATGATTATCTGGAAAGGTCCTGACAGTAGAAGTGGCAAGAAGTCCTGGACTCTGTGTGGAAGTGGAGAAGACAGGAGGTTCCCAATGCAGAAGGGAGATTACGAGAAAAAGAAGAGTTGAGGATATGTGGAGGAACTGCAAGAAGGTGGTTTCTATTTTCTGACATGGGGAAGGGTAAGGAAGAAGAGGGAGGGCTAGGAGTGTGACTCTGCCAGGCCATCAGCACTCAAGTAGATTCATGGCCACAGAAGTACGGCGCGCTGCTCTGATGATGGGGCGGAGAGTGGGCTGCAGAGAGTTTTAAGAGGCATCAGTCTCCAGCTAGTATTTAAAGCAAAAGGTAAAATGAAAGCACCAAAGGGGTGAGGTAGACAGGACAGAGAGGAGGTCTAGGACTGATCCCAGTAGCACTTTAGTATTGAGAAGCCAGCAGAAGTCATGAGTAGGAGCAAGAATGAGCACTGCACGAGAGGAAGACATGCTGGTCACACAAGGAGCCACGGGAGCAGCGTGGTGGTCACTGCTGATGCCGGAGGTGCTGTGGGGAGTGCTGGGCTGGAAGCCTGAATGAAACAAGCTGGGTAGAGAATGGGGGCAATTTGGCCACAGTGTGGGAAGAGGAAGTACAGTCAAGACTAATTTAAAAAAATTTTTAATACAGTAGAAAAATAATGCCATACAATTTTATGTTGAGAAATTTCAGAGAGAAGAAAATTAATGGCATTATATTCTTGAGTAAGCTGCACAGAATGACAGTTGGCCATTACAACGTTATTAATAATATCCTCAAACTGAAGGCACCTAACTATCTGTCAATAGAAGACAGATGGATTTAACTGCATACATTAATACAATGGAATACTATCTAGCAATAAAAATGAACAAGTTGCTAAATGCAACAAAATTGATGAATCTTGCAAGAATAATAGTAAGTGTAAGGAGTCAGGCAAAAGACAATGCATGTTGTATGATTACTGTATGGTTCTATTCATATCAAGTTCTCAGACATCTAAAGGAGTCTACTGCATCATAAACCAGGATCACAGTCACCTGGTATAGGAGGAAGAGGGGGAAATGAGAGGGGTATGGGGTGGTCCCAGGTATGCACTACATTCTAGTTCTTAGACTGGATAGGAATTACATGGTCACTACGTGATTATTTAAAGAAATGTATACTTATAATTTGTATATGAACCTGTAGGTGTCTCTTACTGTTCAGTAAAAGATATATTTAAAAAAATGAAATGATATAAAATAAAATGTAGGTTACCCTATGATATCCACAGCCTGTTAGTGGAAGAATTTAAGTAAACACTGGGAATCATCTTGCTATGGACACAGTGAAAACAGATTCCTCCTCTGGGAAGGAAGTTTTACTTTAAGACCTGTAAGTGAACTTCAAAGTTAAGAATTTGACAGATGAATGAAACTTTTTAAAATGTGCCAATAAAATTAATAGTTAGCTCTTAAAACAAGGTTGCTCAAATGTTCTCTTAAAAATACGATTTTCTTTTTGTTGCAGTAAAAAATAACACTCTATGGAGAAGAAAGCAAACTTGTATCCTTAAAAATAATTTCTGACCCATTAATAACCATTTATGCTCCTAAAGATTCAAACCTATTATGTCTTAATTTATGCTTTTTCTCCCTTTCGAAGTGATTAGCAAAGAATATTAAATTAATGTGTATTATCATGCTGTCACATTAATGCCTCTTCCTAAAACTGTATTTCTAAGAAAAAACAAAAACAGCCATATTTTTTTAACATACCACTTAGACAGGATTCTTGATATGGTTGTTTCTCCCTCACCTCTGTCCTTAAATTATAAAAAAATTTCCTGCCAAAAGTACAAAAAAGCATTCAAAGACACTTCAGTGCTTCTGTTACATAAAATCTATATCAAATCCTGGCTTCTTCTTCCTGGCATTTCTCCATAAGAAGGTGACAAAAATGTTCATGATAAAAATACATTTTGAGACAAACTCAGTTAGTGACTGCTACAATCAGTTCTTTGCACTCACCAGGGAGGATATATACGGATGATGTCTTGGGGATGCCCCCTGAGATGGCAAGCAGTCTCCTTGGTGAAGAGAACCTTCAGGCCAGTCCTGGGAGCCTCACCTTGAGAAGGGCTGTCGGCCTGCAGCCCTGCTAACTGCTCACACATAGCAACTTGGAAGGTGCATTCCTCATGCAGCTCTAGAATTTTCACAATTAATATGCCAGATTTTCTACCTAGAAGGTAAAGAAGAAAAAAATAAGCAAATGAAGTCTAACAGACATAAGGTCCAACTGTGAATAAAATGTCATGAAAAAAAGGATCACATTAAGATAGCTTTAGGGACACCTGGGTGGCTCAGTTGAGCCTCTGACTTCAGCTCAGGGTATGGTATCATGGTTTGTGAGTTTAAGCCCCACATTGGGCTCTGTGCTGATAGGCTGGAGCCTGAAGCCTGCTTTGGATTCTCTGTCTCCCTCTCTCTGCCCCTCCCCTGCACTCTCTCTTTCTCTCTCTCCTCAAAAATAAATAAACATTAAAAATTTAAAAAAAATAAGATAGATTTCTCCACCTTTGTATACTTTGCAAAGTAGAGTACAGACAGTAACATAATCACTGTAACATCTTTTAATTAAAATTGTACTTTAAGCAACATAAAAGATAGTCTTCCATCATAAGAAACATTCTTGTATACACAGAAAACTTAGACCCATCATTTCACAGAGCATGGTTTTATACCAAATCTTGAACTCTTTTGATTAACTACAACAAAGGAAGTATGGCCACTTATTGATCCTTCTTCCTTATATGCTCCTTCCACCTCATTACCTGCTTTGACTCTCTACAGGACACTGCCTGGTTTCAACTGTTATAATGATCATAAAGGTTAAAGGTAAGGACTTCTGGGGCACCTGGGTGTCTCAGTCAGTTAAGTGCCCGACTTCGGCTCGGGTCATGATCTCATGGTTCGTGGGTTTGAGCCCCACATCCGGCTCTGTGCTGACAGCTAGCTCAGAGCCTGGAACCTGTTTTGGATTCTGTGTCCTCCTCTCTCTCTGACCCTCCCCTGCTCATGCTGTCTCTCTCTCAGAAATAAATAACACATTAAAAAAAAAAAGGTGAGGACTTCTGAGGAATGTTGAATGTTAGGGCTTGAGATTTAAATAGATGGAGGGGTGCCTGGGTGCCTCGGTGCATTAAGCATCTGACTTTGGCTCACGTCATGACCTCGCAGTTTGTGGGTACATGTCCTGCGTCTGGCTCTGTGCTGACAGCTCAGAGCCTGGGGCCTGCTTCGGATTCTGTGTCTCCCTCTCTCTGTATACCTCCCCCACTCGTGCTCGGTCTTTCTCTCTCTCTCAAAAATAAATAAACATTAAAAAGATTTTTTAATGAGTGGAATTTGATCTGAGTTTAAGTACTGGCTCTCTGATTAATTAAGTTGGCCAAGTTAGATAACATTTCAACACCTCAGCTTTCCCATGTGTACCTCAAAGAATATTTTTAAGACTTAAATGAGAGAACTGAGGTCAACAGTGTGTGTAACCTAAAACCCAGATGTGTCCCAGAAACTGTCACAGGCACTAGGAGACCTAAACAAGGATGCATGTGTCGGGACTATTTACAAGAGCAGAAAATTGTACCCAACACAAATCATCAGGAGGAAGGGCAAACCATGTTGTGTCCATATAACAGAACAGCATACAGAACTTAGCAACAGTGGGCCAGACCTCTATGCATCAGCATGGAGAGAACTCATCAAGAGAGGGTAAACAAGATACGCAGAGTATGATATCCATAATGTTATAAATTCTTTACACAGAAAATAATAAATCATTATTGTGTATATATATGCAATAGAAGTATGTAAATATGACCAGCAGGATACATAGAAACACATACCTAAGGAAAGAGATAAATTTCACACTTCATATTTCTATTATTAAAAAATGTGAATCAAAAAAAGACCAAAGATTAAAATGTGTTATTAATTCTAGGTGGTGAGTACACTTATGTTATTCTATTACTCTGGTTTTTAATTTAAAAAAATTAAATGAAATAACAAAAGCTAAGTGTCTAGCATAGTACCCTGATAATAATATAATAGATACTGATAGTAATTTCTTTACCACTTTATCCAACTGGTTAATAGTGAATAATAAAAATTAATATTTAAGTAACATCAAACTGTTAGTTATATAATTTAATTTCATTTCCATTTCTTTTCCCTCATTTTTCTTCATTGTCCACTCATCCCTAATTTTCCATTCCTTCCCTTCTCTAAGTGCCAACAGCATGTGTTCACATATTAAGCAAGGCCACATCACAGAGCACTACCTTCAACTGCTGTATCCTAAGGTATGTACCTATCTTGCTACTATTTCTTAAGGTAAGGAAGGAAACAGAATGGGGGAAGGATATGAACAAGCACAGTGTCAGGCTGGTACTAGTCACTTTGGGAGAGGGGAAGTGGAGTAATGAAAACAAGTATTACAGAAAGGCACTAACTAGGAAGGAAGCATTGAGCCTCCTCTACCACAATAGTTGTTTCTTTAGTAGAACATAGCTCATCCTTAGTTGGTGAGTAGGAAAACACATCAGGATAACACAGAGGTCACTCTGGTGCACAAACCATTTTTTCCCATGCAGGCCAGCCAGAGCAATGGTTGGAAAATTAAGGTCTTCAGCAGCACAGGGAAATGACCTACATTTAGGGGCTGCATTAACCAAAGGAGTATTTTTGCACTTATTTTAAGAATTTTTAAAACTTGTACCTGCACTCAGAGCTCATCCTCCAAAACTGGACAGCATGTGTGGCTCCTCCCACATCAACCGGTTGCTGTTGGGAGCTCCAGGGCCCATGAGATCAGATGGCCTGGCTCCGTGTGGCTGAGTGTCTGCCTCTGGCCATGCTCAGTGGCCTGCCTGAGTGGCACAGGTTTTCTCTCTGGGCACTAATTACTGTCTCATGTGGCTCTAAAAGGGAAATAGGTTTTCAGTAGTCTGCCAAGCCCTATAGTCCCTATAAACTTTTGACAGATTTTATAGTATATGTGTTGCCAAAGCAAGCACTTGACAGATTTTATAAAGGCAAAACACTGCAGACACATAAATAGTTATTACCCCAGAAATACTTACATATCTGAGATGAAACATATTGCTTCTAACTACACTCTCTTTGAAGATTTTTATGATAAGTCCTGGCAATATTCCTAAAACTATGATTTCTGCTGAAGATCTGGAGCACTAAATAACTTGTAAAATAAACACGTTCATGGTATTGACTATCACCACAGCCCATGCACTGCAGCACAGAATAAACATACTTTTTTTTAGAGAAGAGAGAGTGCTTGAGTGGGGGAGAGGGCATAGGGAGAGAGAGAGAATTAAGCAGGTTCCATGCTCAGTGTGGAAGCTGATGTAGGTTTCGATTCTAACACCCTGGGATCATGACCTGAACCAAAATTGAGTCAGATGCTGAACCCAATGAGCCGCCCTAAGAATAAACATATTCAATGGTACTACCACCATAGCTCTGGTGTATTGTGGCATGGAATAAAAACATGCTGTATAGTATTATTATTTCCACAGCCACGGTACACTGCAGTATAGAAAAAACATGCTTTATGGTACCACCAACAGAACCCTGGTGCGCTGCAATGTAGGATAAACATGCCATATGATACTATCACTCTTGTGCACTGCAGCATAATGGTACTGACTGTCACCGAAGCCTTGGTGCACTCCAACATGCTGGGTGACTTACATACAGGCTTGGTAAAGAATGCTGAGCAGTGCCGTCTTGGATGTACCACAGGGCTCCAATGTTCTCCAAGAAGCTCTCTAGTCTCTCATACAAAACACTGTCCAATATAGCCTTAGGGACAAACCAGTAGCCTAACTTCCCTCAAGAAAATAAGGCAGTGTAATTTCCCCTTTATGTGAGAGACAAAAAAGCAAAAAGCAACCTAAGACAATTGTGTGTTTGAGGCAAATGTTAAATCTGGGCGTAAGAGATACTGGTTTTACAAACAAAGATTACTTTGTAATTAAATTGATAGTACATAAAAGGCATTTCTGTGCCAGGAGGCAAAATTTTCCATAAATTTGTAAGACTCAGCCAAAATATAAGCTTGCCCAGGAAGGGTTTATTGAATCCCGGCCAGAGCAACTACTCTTTCCCTTCTGAAATCCTCAAATTCCTTATCTACACTTATCTTCATTTTAACAGTCTCCCTATTTTTATTTTTTAAATGTTTATTTCTTTATTTCTGAGAAAGAGAGCGCAAATGGAAGAGGGGCAGAGAGAGAGGGAGACAGAGAATCCTAAGCAGGCTCTGGGCTGCCAGCACAGAGCCCAATGTAGGGCTTGAACCCAAGAACCACGAGATCACAACCTGAGCTGAAGTTGGACCCCAACCCAACACTGTCCTCATTTTTTTCTTAGTGTTTATTTTCGGGAGAGAGACAGGATGCAAGAGGCAGAGGAGTAGAGAGGAAGGGAGACACAGAATCTGAAGCAGCTCCAGGCTCTGAGCCTGACACAGGGCTCGATCTCATGGACCATGAGATCATGACCTGAGCCAAAAGTCAGACACTTAACCGACTGAGCCACCCAGATGCCCCATCCTCATTTTAAAATAGAGATAGGATTAGTCATCCTCAAGAACACTACAAATATTGACAGAGATAACACAGAAAGGGCCTGGTCCATCAAACATGAAATAACAGCAGCCACTGTCATCATGCTCACTGTCACTGTTACTAACTTTCCAAGTCATTTTCAAATCAAATCTATTATCATACTTGACTTATAATAACCCTATGAAATAGGTAAGGAAGATATTAATCTCCCTTTTTGGCAGATAAGAAAACTGTTAAAAGTTACTTGCTCACATGACTTTCTTAAGGTCAGAGAGAATTACTGATAGGTCTAATCCGAGAAATGGAGTGTTACTACAAGTCATGGATCAAAATTTCTCTCAGGTAAATGCTGGTTAAAGATAGGAAATTGTGAGTGATACTTTTTTCCTACTTTATTATGTTAAGACATAAGACTTATTTAAAATATAAAGAAAACACAACCAGGTGAGAAATGGATGATCTTGCTTTAGCAGGACGTGGTCAGAGCGCCAACACTGATTACTGCACTGTAAAAGCAGAGCATGACTTGTCATACTACGAAATACTGAAGGGTGAGTACAACAAAGATCAAATGGAGAGCACACACATCAATATATAACACCAAAGACTTTAACGATTAAGAAAGAGGAACAGGATTCATACAGAAAGTATACAACAGGATCTTGTCATTTCTATCTGTATATATGAAAACAGATAAAATAGCTCTTAGTTAAAAGTGGAAAATATTTAACGCTAACATTTGCCAAGTGAATATGTGAATGAATGATTTATTTTATCATCTAACTGCTCTTAAAATCATTGGTTTTAAATGACCAAGAGGCCACAAAAGAATCAAGTAAATTATGTAAGAACAAAATGTATCCGAGACTACTGGACTTATTTGAAATATACAGGCAGCCAGGGTCCATTTATATGCAAGTCAACTGAAATCCTCTTAAGTGGATTATGTTATATATAAATTATGATATATTATGATAATTTTCATGAAGATTTACACAAGAAGTACTATGTAAGATATTAGTGAAAACTATATAAGAAAGTACCAAGTGAAACAAGTTAGTATGCCAGGACATACTGAAAAGATCCTCCTATAGAAGACAGAAGGATCAGTAAGTTTTTCTAAAAGATATACTTTACATAATATAATTGTTGCACTATGGGACGCTTGGGTGGCTCAGTCAGTTAGGTGTCCAACTTTGGCTCAGGTCATGATCTCACAGTTCGTGGGTTTGAGTCCCACGTCAGGCTCTGTGCTGACAGCTCAGAGTCTTGGAGCCTGTTTCAGATTCTGTGTCTCCCCTTCTCTCTCCACCCCTCCCCCACTCATGCTCTGTCGGTCTCTGTCTCAAAAATAAATAAACTGTTTAAAAAATTGTTGCACTAACCTTAAGTTACTCCATTTCATTATCCAAACACTGGCTACACAGAAATTTGGAATCTCCCCCTATATTATTACTCTGTCTCTCTTTATCTTCATAGATATTACAATCTATACAGCATCTTGCGTTAAAGTATATGGCCTTCTATTATCTGAAACTTGTACTTTTTCTCTCCTTCAGGCCAAATCATCACGTCAATAAGTGTCCATCATTCCTTTATCCCTCAGTCCTCACCCATCATGTACATGCGCATACAGACATATGCAGACAGAGAGACACACGCACACACACAGACACCCATACACACAGGTTGGGGGGGACAGCACAGCAAGGCTCAGGAATGGACATCAGGAGATTTTAAACTCCACCTGCTTCCAGTACAGGTAGGACCTCTGTCCTGAACAGATACTCTGATATAGTTACCACCAGCTATGATTATTACGATTCTCCTTGTTGTTCACTCTGGATTACCACGGTATAATCAGTTTATATTTTACTCTTTTTAAAGGTATTTTATAGCTGTTCCCTATCCCCCAAAATGATATATACCTCCAGTACCAAAATGGTCTTATGTGGGTGCCTCTTTACCTATGAAATTTTAAATAATACCTCAACTAACTCCATGTCCTATTCTATCAACTTTTGACAGTTATTTAGGAAATCCCAGCCTTATAAAATGAAGAAGGGCTAGAGTCCTAGGAATACATTTGATGAGAATATCCCTAGCCTCAAATTCAAAGGATTGGCTATAGTACTTCTTGTGCTCATTTTAAGGCCCTCCAAATGCCAAAAGATATGAGATGGTTTTCTGGTGGCTTCAATATCCCCATTAGAGGTCTCAGCTTTCCCCAAAAGTTCATTCCACCCTTCAGAGAAGAGTCCACTCCTATTTTGGCTAGGACTAAAAGTAGTCTGCCTGGGGTGCCTGGGTGGCATAGTCGGTTAAGCGTCCGACTTTCGCTTAGGTCATAATCTCGCGGTTCGTGGGTTCGAGTCCCGCGTCGGGCACTGTGCTGACTGCCAGCTCAGAGCCTGGAGCCTGTTTCAGTCTGTGACTCCCTCTCTCTCTGACCCTCCCCTGCTCACGCTGTCTCTCTCTCTCCTAGAAATAAATAAAAACATTAAAAAAAAATAAAAAAAATAATAAAAGTAGTCTGCTTGATCCTGGGTGGCAGCGGATAGGAGATTAAACGACAATGGTCAGAGAGAAGATAGGTCTTATGTCATTGTGTGAACCTGGGATATTTCCAGTGAGTGCGATCAGAAGAAGCCAATGAGGAAGGCACATAATTTGCTTTCTTGAGAACAGACTGAGGGCAGAGGGAAAGAAGTAGGGAAACCAGTTAGAAGCAATCCAGGAGAGATAATAGTAGCTTGGACCTGGAAAGTGGGGACAGAAGTGTTAAGAAATAGTTGAAAACTGGATACATTGTGAAGGGAGAGTCAACAAAATTTTATTGAAGGACTGCAAGCAGGAAATGAGAGAAAGCAGTCAAGAAGGACTCCAATGTTTTGGATGAGAAAGAAGTACACAGTTAGTGTCTACAGAGATAGGCAAGGTTTCTAGGTGACCAGGTTTCTGTGTGTATGTGTGTGTGTGTGTGTATAGGGGGGTGGCCTTAATGGGATACTAGTGGTAATGAAGATATCACTTTGGATATATTAAGGTTTAGATGTCAATGAAGATATCACTTTTGGATATACTAAGGTTTAGATGCCTCTTAGTTAATACAATAGCCTGACCTTAACTAACCTCTCCAGTCTAGTACTTGGACATTCTATGGACATTCTAACATATTGTACATAAGGCCCACTAGAGTACTCTTTTTTTTTAATTTACTATTTTATTTATTTTTTACAGTTTATTGTCAAGTTGGTTTCCATATAACACCCAGTGCTCATCCCAACAAGTGCCCTCCTTCATGCCCATCGCCCCTTTTCCCTGTCTCCCGCACCTCCATCAGCCCTGTTTGTTTTCAGCATTCAAGAGTCCCTCATGGTTTGCCTCTCTCCCTCTCCCCAACTATTTTTCCCCTTCTTCTCCCCCACGGTCCTCCATTAAGTTCCTCCTAATCCACCTATATGTGCGAACATGTGGTATCTGTCCTTCTCTGCCTATTTCACTCAGCATAACACCCTCAACTTCCATCTATGTTGCTACACATGGCCAGATTTCATTCTTTCTCATTGTCACATAGTATCCCATCATATAGATGAACCATATCTTCTTGATCCATTTGTCAGCTGATGGACACTTAGGCTCTTTTCATGTTTTGGCTATTGTGGAGAGTGCTGCTATGAACATTGGGGTACATGTGCCCCTATGCATCAGCACTCCTGTATCCCTTGGGCAAATTCCTAGCAGTGCTATTGCTGAGTCATAGGGGAGTTCTATTGTTAATTTTTTGAAGAATCTCTACACTGTTTACCAGAGGGGCTGCACTGTTTACATTCCCACCAACAGTGTAGGAGGGTGCCCATTTCTCCACACCCTCGCCAGCATCTAGAATCTCTTCATTTGTTCATTTTTGCCAAAGAGTACTCTTTTTAAATGTAAATTTAATAATTGCCACCCATGCTTGAACCTTTCAATGGCTGTCCACTAGATGAAATCCAAACTAATTTCCATTGTACAGAAACACCTTTGTTACCTGTTATTTCTAACTGCTCTAGCTTTACTCCACGATCTTTAAATTATTTCTATAATAAGGTGAAAACTAGACCATACTTTTAAGAAAGAGTTGAATTCTCTGAACACAGTTTTCTTTTTCCATCCAGCTGAGTTTACTACTCTCCTTTATGTCATCCTGTTCCTCTTATCAACACTTTCACACATAAAATGAATACTTTTGTCTATTAAACCATAAATTCAATGCTGTATCAGGATTGAGCTAAGTGAACCCTAACACAAACTGATGTAAACAACCCTGGGGGCTGTTTCACTAGCCTTAATTTTACTGCTGACCAAGATGATTTTAACTTATTCACCTTACCTCAACTGGATGTGATCTGCACCCAGAGAATGAAAATTAACTGTGATTCAAGTAATGTTCTAAGAAGTAAAATAAACAAACAATACATTCCAAAATCAAATCCAATGACCTACTTTATCTATTCACTGTGTTTTATGAATGCCTTATTTACATGCACTGAAATATGAATTATATTTGTTTGTACATAATCATATGATCTTTTGAGAGATTATAACTATGCCCAATTTTATCAAGGATTCCCAAACACCTAGCAATATTATGCTCCTGTGAGTATTCAAAGAGTGAGACTCTTATTAATTGCAATATTGCATTATTATTCTTTATTAAATCAAAACTTTGTTCCTGAGTAAATTATAAGCTGCCATCATATTATTTTCATAGATAATTTCACAATAAAATTCAGAAAGCCCCAAGCAGGAAGTCTAGGTTTGAATACCTAAAAACTAAATTCTGAAGAAATTCACATCTTTATTCTGTAAACAGTACAATTACTTTTTGTTTAAAATTTATGTTCTCCCATAAAATTTTAGGTCATCTGGCAATGATGAACAGACACATTTCTTAACCACAAGTGCTTACTGAACTATAAACAATTGTGCTTTCACTTCTTGATTCCACATTTTTTTTGCCTTTTCACCCAGTTGAAAATATTCTTCCCCCAAAACCACAATAATCCTAAGCATGAAACAGAAATCTGAAACCCAACTCTAAAAAATAAAAAAAGAGTAGACAATACTGACCAGGCCATTGGAATATTCATCACAGTCTATAGCAATGAGAACAATCAGAATTTAGCAGGGCATGTCAGCCACCTGGAATGACAGTGTCACAGTGCTACCACCATGAATGTCACTGTGACTTGTTCTGCAGAGGAAGTCTATAGTGTTTGGGAGAGGGTGAAGAGGCAATAGAAGGTCCAATTTTTAAAGAAATCTAAGGAAAAAGCACACAAAGGTTCCAAGAAGGCAAGAGATTCCTAAGCAAAGTTTATACAGAACTGGACAAGAGGGGGATACTCTGGACTGAATGTTTGTGTCCCCTACAAATTCATATTTTGCAGTTTTAACTCTCAGGTTTGCTGTAATTAGATATAGGACCTCCAAGAAAGTAATTAAGGTTGAATGAAGCCACAGGGTGGGGCTCAGATCTCATAGGATTAGTGTCCCTGTAAGAAGAGACATCAGAAATCTGCATTTCACTGGGAGCAAAGAGAAAAGGCCACAATAGCATACAGCCAGATACATGCTGCCTACAAACAAGGAAAAGCAGAACTCTCACAAGAAACTGACCATGGTGGTACCCTGATCTTTGACTTCCAGCTTTTGTTGTTGTTTAAACCAGATAGTCTATGGTATTCTGTTATGACAGTTCAAGCTGGGTACTGCTGTAAAAAATCCCTAAAAATGTGGAAGTGGCTTTAGAGCTGGATAATGGGTAGAGGTTGGAAGTCTGAGGTAAATACTAGAAATATGGATGGTAAGGGTAATTCTAGTGAGGTGTCAAATAGAAATGAAGAGATGACTGGACACTGGAGGAAAGGTAATTGCAATGAACTGAATGTTTGCATCCCATCAAAATTCATATGTTGAGGTCCTAATCCCTAATGTGATGGCATTTGAAGGTGGGGCTTTTAGAAATAATTAACTCATAAGAATGGAGTTTTTATGAATGAGATTAGTCCCTCACAAGGAGAGACACAAGACAGATGATCTCTCTTCGCCATGTGAGGATACATCAAGATGGCCATCTATATACCAAGAGGTTGGCTTTCACCAAGAACCAAATCAACTGACACCTTGAACTTGGACTTCCCAGATTCCAGAACTATGAGAATGAAATACCTGTTGTTTAAGCCACCCAGTATATTTTGTTATAATAACCCAAACTAAGACAGCAATTTTTCTTATTAAGTGGCAAACAACTTGGCTCAATTATATTCTATTAGCAATAATCACACCTTGGATAAACCTCATTGGCTACGATACTGCCAATGCACAAAGCTTGGCTCAATTGTATTCTAGTGTTTTGTAGAAGACAGAACCCGTGAGCCTCAAGATTGGATATTTAGCAGAAATTTGTAACCAAAATGTAAAAGGCAGAGCCTGGTTTCTCCGGACTTCTTAAGAATGAAATATGGAAGAAAGATGACTTGAAGAAGGAATTGTGAAGCAAAAAGGAAGCAGCACTTCAATACTTTGAAAATTCTCAGTTTGTCCACGCTGCAAAATATGAGGAAGCACGTTTGAAGAGAACCCCAAGGCTGTGGCTAGACTATCACTTGATAAAGAGACTGTGGGATGTATGAGCAAAAACAATGCCAGTTTGAACTGAAGGAGAAAGATACTAGAGGGAATGAAGGAAGGCTGTTGGACTTCATTCTGCAGGACAGGACAATAAAGCTATTTTTTTTTCAATGTTTATTTTTGAGACAGAGAGAGAGAGACAGGGGACAGAAGATCTGAAGCAGGCTCTTGCTTTGTGCTGACAGCAGATAACCTGATGCAGGCTCTAAACCATGAACCGCTGGGTTCTAACCCATGACTGGAGCTCAAATCCCCAAGTCGGAAGCTTACTGCACTGAAGCCCCCAGGTGCCCCTAGAGGTATTCTTTTGGGACTGTGCATCATCCATCAAAAAAGGGTATGACTCCAAAGGCAATTAGGAGATCATCAGGGCTGCCACTCATTATAGGCCCTCGGGGGCAGGGTTGATTATTTCTCCCCAGTTTCAAAGGATGGGTCCACCTTTTTGGTTTAGGTGGGCTAAAATTCCCCCTCCTTGCCTCAGTGTCAAGGCTTCTGCAGAGAGCCATAAGGGTAAAAGGCCTCATAGAGCCATGAGGGTGACACTGACATCTCAGTAGACCTGGAAGACAGATCACTGAACTAAAGGAAATCTTCCTTATGCCTTACAATATAATGGAATTTTCCTTAGTTGTTTTTGGACTTACTTGAGACTTATCACTCCTTTCTTCCTTTCTATTTCTTCCTTTTGGAATGGGAATGTCTATCCTATCTATACCTGTTGCAGCATTGTATTTGGAAACACATTAACTTGTCTGGTTTCACAGGCTCATAGCTGTTGAGGAATTATGCCACAGGATGAATGGTACCGAGGCTCCCCCAGCCACCTCTGATTTAGATGATGTGTAGATGAGATTTTGGACACTAGACTTTAGAGTTGATGCTGAATGAGTTAAGACTTTTGGGGCTGTAGGGATGAAATGAATGCATTCTGCATGTGAGAAGGGCATGAATTTTGAGAGGCCTGGGGCAGAAAGCTTTGGACTGAATGTTTGTGTCCCCTCAAATTCATATGTGAAGCCCTAACCCTAATCTCCAGTGTAGCTATACTAAGACATGGTGCTTCTAAGGAACTAAGGTTAAATGAGGTCATAAAGATGGGGACGCTGATTCATTAGGATTACTGTCCTTATAAAAGACACAAGCAATCTGTCTTTCCTCTTGTGCACAAAGAGGTCATGTGAGCATACAGCTATGTGCAGCTGCCTTCAAACCAGGAAGAGAACTCTCACTGGTACTGGATCATGGTGGCTGACACCCTAATCTCAGAATTCCAGCCTCTAAAGCTGTGAGAAATCAGTGTCTGTTGTTTAAGACACCCAGTCTGTGACACTTCATTATGGCAATCGAGCTGACTGAGACAGGGGCTATTATAGGCTAACCTTTCCAAGGCGTGAAGTGTATAGGAGCACTGAGTGTACATACTGCCCCCCTTCCACTCTGAGTACTCACAAGGCAAGGTCTTCTTTATTAAAACAACAACAACAACAACACCAACAACAACTTCCTCATTTAAAACACCTTATTTTGTAGCACTGGAGGTAATATTTTAGCTTGGAAAATAGGTTTAAATTGGTGTCCAAAAATCACACTGAAAACAACTTTTAAAAGGTCATAAGGCTAAAGAGAAAGTACAGAGATACTTAAATATCTCTTTTATAAATGTAACATCAACTTAAAATAAGTGTGTTGAGAAAAATTTTAGGAATTATAAAATTAGCAAATTACTAATTGTGGATGATTAGAAGAGTGCTCTAGAGAGTTCTGAGGCTCAAACCCACCCTCCTCTAAACAATCCTGAAGAAGGCCGGAAGTGCATGTACATCTGTACGGAATAGTAGACCCTCCACATGTGGAAATACTATAAATCTGTATAGCACAAAGAGCTGAAACTATAATTCAGCTGAAACTACAATTCAAAAATAGCTATTTTGATATTTATTCCAATAGCAACCCTCAACCCTCTCCCCTCCTGTTGTTGCAACTCTTCATAAAAGATATTCTAACGAACAACTTCTAATTCATTAGCTAAGTCACTTTAAATTACGTCAAAATGGGCAAAATCTACAATTAGCTGGAGCTCTGAATGTCCCACTTAAAGTACAGCAAATTCACAACTATTAAACAAAAGTAGGTATTTTAGTCATGGGCACCATCTGTTTTCTACAACATTGTAACAAACACAAACAGGAAAGGGGGAGGACAGGGGAAGGGAAAGCAGCCTAAGGAATAAAATGAGATGATGTCATGGAAGTGCCTCTCTTGAAAGGTATGCAAGTGAGAGACCAGGGAGTTCCAATCACGGAAAAACTGCGAGGGAAGTAAAACACTTAGTGAAACATGATCAGAGCGCCTGTACTTGGGAACACCACACACGACAAGGTAAAACAGCAAAACAGAATCTTAAAAGTAGAAAGAACCCAAGGTCTCACAAAGTCCACCCTTCTCACAAAGTCCACCCTTATCAGTAAAGAAAGTGAGGCACTGGTCACACGACCCACACATACTTTGGGCTCTGGTAGAGCTGGGACCAAAATCAACATCTCCCAACTAGGACTATGTTTACACTCAGATGTCATGTAATGTTTTTAAATTCACCACTGACATCTATTTATTTACTTCATAAACACTTCCTGAGCTACCAGGCACTCCCTCAGAGTTGGTAGGTAAGAACTATATATCTTTGCAGACTTTGCTCAGTTATTATTCACTTATACTTTGTGTAATTACAGTGTAAGAGGACACTGGAGGTAAATTTACAACAAAGACAGAAAAGTATATTAGGCCCAGTTGCCAAACATTTCATGAAGGACATAACTGACCTTTGAAGGAGGTGCTCAGTGTTGTGCACATGCGTGGGGTAGCATGTAGGGCAGTGGGAAATAAGCCTACCATCAGGTAGGCTGGACACATGACCAAGAATGCCACACAGGACAGCTTAGTGGTGGTGAACATTTATTCCAAAGACAAGTAGCAGTCAAAAGAAATCTTTTAAAGCAGAAGAGTGAAATTATCAGATTTGCCTCTTAGGATGATGACCCTGATAGGCTGAAAATGAGGAAAGGTCAGTGGCAGGGAGACCACAGGGAGACTGACACAATCACCCAAGCATGAGGGAATTTGAGCCTGAATAGTAGCAGATGGGATAAATGAAGAGATCTGACTTGAGAGAGTTCTGAGGCAGAATCACCAGAATCTAGGGGTGAGATGGACTGAAAAAATGTATAAGAAAGTCCAATTGTGAAGACTGCTCAGTTAATAGACCAGGAAGACAAGTGCTAGGGCATGTTGGGTCTACAGGACCTACAGGATTCTACAAGTGCTGGTGGGGCCAGCGCTGGGCCAAGAAAGGCAGCAGGACACAGAGTTACCAAACCACCAGGCAGTCCTGGGGGAGGCAGCATGGAGATTCTAGATTACCCATGCAAGGCACACAGGACAGGAAGAGGTCCAGGGCAGAAGCCTAAGGAAGCTAAAGCCACACATAAAAAAGGGTTCAGCAAAGAACCAAAAAGGCAAGTGAACATGGGAAGGGGTAATCCATGGGGGAGCACTATCCTTAAAGGAAGGGTGACCAGCTGTGTGAGTGCCGCAGGAAGACAGCAATTCATGGAAATGAAGCATCACTGGGATGAAAAGTGGTGTGAAAGTGGGCCTCCTGACTACTTTTTTTTTCTTTTAATGTTTATTTATTTTGAGAGAGTGTCTGTACACAAGCAAGGGAGGGGAGAGAAGGGTGGGAGGATGCCAAGCAGGCTATGCTGAGCAGAGCCCTACACAGGGCTCAGTCCCAGGAACCCTGAAATCATGACCTGGGCTAAAATCAAAAGTTGGACACCTAACTGACTGAGTCACCCAGCTGCCCCTGCTGGCTACTCTTTTAAATTACTATCACAGTACAAAAGCACAGCTTCCAATTTTTACAACTTTATGTGGCATTTTACTAATCTAAGAACTTGTTTATTCATTCTGCAGGCTGAAAATGTTCCTATTTGGTCACATAAAAATTTACAACTGCATCTGTTCAGAAAGATAGGTAGGACTGTGTAATAATCCCATTCTTAGAGCACCTTCTTTAAATAAGATTCACACTACATGGGCCCCCAAGAGCAGTGCCACCTGTCCTGCCGCGTTCCTCCTCCGTAGCAGTCTCTCCTGAAAGATGAGGAAAAATCAAGTCTGGGCTTGTACTTTCAAACGGGCTTCTCCAAGCAATAGGATCCTAAGTGAAAAACCTATAACCCCTTTGAAAATAAAAATGAGCTGAAGAAATTTGGAAAACTAGATTGGTGGAAAGGTTAAGATAACCTAAACAAGATTTCACAGCATGGATAAATGCCAGTGGAATACTGAACTAGGATACAGGGTAAAAATGACAATTGGTTCAAGCAAGCCAAAGAAAATGCTGCCTTGCCAATATCAACACTTTCTTAATGGCTGAAATCAGGGTTTTTAAGATATATGTAATGTTCATCATTGACAAGGTCCCAACTGAACGCTATGAATTTTTATTTATTGAACCACGTACGGAATTCAACAGGAAACATGTTTTACCCACTATATAATTCATTTAGAATGGGTTAACTGTGCAGTCTTATTTTTGGATAACTTACAACAGAAAACATAAAGTTTCTTTTAAACCTCAGGCCAATGAGTAAACAATCTTAAAACTATAAACTACTGTTTTTCTTTTCATATAAAAAGAAATGGAGATTAAGTAAATCTACAGGGAAACCAAAAGCATCACTGAATTCTGCTGTGTCACCAAATTACATTTTACAGATTTTTTACATATAAAAATTCACAAGAAATTATTTATTTTTAGTAAATATGGTAGAAATGGATATGGCAGTAGCAGCTATGGTGTGACAGCTACATTAGCCAGAGATCTGAATTTGGTATTAAGCATTCCTTCCTCTATTTTTCAGATACCATCATTTATTTTTAATATAGCTATAAAATAACTTGATAAGATCAAAGTTAAATATGAACTCTTTACTTCTCTGTTAACTTACACTTAAAATGATCATTGGAAATGATAGTCACTTAGGACATGAAATCATAGCTCTAAAAGTGGACAAACTAACATCATAGTTTGTTTCCTAACTTGACTAACTCAGCAAAGAGTATTCAAGTGAATTCTTGCACATCATGCCAAAGAACCATATTGAATACCGCTACACTAAAATGTGGGTACGGACAGAAAAGAGGAGAAAAAATAAAGCTTAAACATGTAATTGGCTTTCTGGTTTTATTGGCTAGAGGGAAGCTGGAGATAATCCAGAGACAGCTCCCTTGACCCCAAAGGAAAGGGGAAGTTAAGAAACAGAACTGCAGCAAACCCTCTCCAGCCAAACTGGAGTTCACCCATACTGAGGAGGTCATAGTAGTGTTCTTCAATCGGAACTAGGGTGGTAATAAGGTAGATCAAGGAGTTTAAGAAAAAATTTTAAATAACTTTTTAAAGACTCTGAACTATAAAACTGACAAATCTTCTTCAATCCATGTCATTCTCATCTTGTAAAATTTTTTAATGTTTATTTTTGAGAGGCGGTCAGGGTGAAGAGAGAGGAAGACACAGAATCTGAAGCAGGCTCCAGGCTCTGAGCCGTCAGCAGAGAGCTTGACGTGGGGCTCAAACTCCAGAACCAGGACACCATTAGCTGAACCGAAGTCAGACGCTCAACTGACTGAGCCACCCAGGTGCCCATCATCTAGTAAATCTAAATAAATATATATTGTTTTATAAACCTGTCCTATTATGCCAAAAATCTCTTATGTACCTACAAATAAAACATTTGCCCAAAATCAGACAAATTAAATGAACAGCTAACCATAGCTCTCTTTCCTAACTTTAAAAACACAACTAGGGGCGCTTGGGGGGCTCAGTCGGTTAAGCGTCCAACTTCGGCTCAGATCATGATCTCATGGTTCATGGGTTCAAGCCCCGCATAAGGCTCTGTGCTGACAGGTAGCACAGAGTCTGGAGCCTGTTTCAGATTCTGTGTCTTCCTCTCTCTCTGACCCTCCCCTGCTCATGCTGTCTCTCTCTCAGAAATAAAGAAAAACATTAAAAAAAATAAATAAAAACACAACTGTAAGATAGATTAAATCACGTGTATTTCCAACAATTATTTTTCATTTAAATAAAGGGCTCTTAAGTTTACTAATCAACTTGCTTTGGTAGAAATAATCAGTCTAACATTTTCTACCCCAAGTTATTCTTTTTTTTTTGTTTTGTTTTAACTTTTTTATGCTTTACTTATTTCCGAGAGAGAGAGAGAAACAAAGAGAGAGAAAGAGAGAGAAAGAGAGAGAGAGAGCATGAGCAGGGGAGGGTCAGAGACAGAGGCAGATACAGAATCTGAAACAGTCTCCAGGTTCTGAGCCAGCTATCAGCACAGAGCCTGACGTGGGGCTCGAACCCACGAACCATGAGATCATGACCTGAGCCGAAGTCGGACGCTTAACCAACTGAGCCACCCAGGCACCCCAAGTCATTCTTTAATTATGAGAAAATATTGCATCAAAGAAAGTAAATAAGACTTTTAGACACACATTCAACACAGGATTCTTGGTTCTTCTTCCTGCTCACACCATTATTTCTGTATAGAAGACACTGGCCCTGACATTCCTTCTTCCTCTCTTGACGACTTAAGAGTGAGTCTGAAAAATGACCTTATTTTCAGGGGCTCCCCAGCAACAGAGGAGTCCCCTGAAAGCAATGAGAAAGAGCAGGGGCCAGGTTTCTGGTGGCCTGTTCCTAAAAAGACCAATGGGACCCCACTTCTCAAGTAATGCATCCACCACTCCTGGGGTTGGCCTCAGGGACACTGGGGCAGTGGGTGGCCTCAGGACCAGTGTTCTTCCAGTCTCAGCCACCATTTGCATCAGGAGCAAAGAAATGCCTATATGAGGTTTGTACAGGTAAAAAGGAGAGCTCCAGGAGGAGTGCCTAATAGGAACTTGTGGTGGTGGCGTCAGAGATTACAAAAAAATCGTTTGAGAATGTCCACTACTGATCATGCTCAAAGACAAAGAGCAGCCTGTACTCTGCATTTTGAAAAACTGCCTCACTGGAAAATCGACTCTCAATAAGTTATTGAGTTGTTCACCTCCTGACACAATGGTACACATTTTAGTAGTTCATAAGTAAAATTCAGGGTGCCATTTGCTATTCACACTTTTCTCCTTTCTTCTTTAAAAATAATTTTTTATTGCTTATTTATTTTTGAGAAAGAGCAAGTGAGCGAGCCAGGAAGGAGCAGAGAGAGAGGAGGACACAGAATCTAAAACAGGCTCTAGGCTCTGAGTTATTCGCACAGAGCCCAATGCAGGGCTTGAACCCATGAACCGCAAGGTCATGACCAGAGCTGGAGTCAGACACCTAATCAACTGAGCCACCCAGGTGCCCCTCTCCCTTCTTTAATGATAAAAACAATGTATGTGATTTTGACAAATTTTTTCTTTTATAAAAGAACTATTTAAAAAGAGGCTTTGTGCTGGGATGCCTGAGTGGCTCAGTCAGTTAAGTGGCAGACTCTTGGTTTCAGCTCAGGTCATAATCTCATGGTTCATGAGATGAGACCCATGTAGAGCTTCATGCTGACAGTACATGAAGCCTGCTTCTGATTCTCTCTCTAACTCTCTCTCTCTTTCCCTCCACTACTCATGCCTGCTCTCTCTCAAAATAAATAAATAAACTAAAAAATTTTTCAGGGAAAAAAAAAAGAAAGAAACCCTGCCTAATATTTTTTCCAATGTCAACTGTTGTTAATGGTTTTCCACAATATATTTTATAATATTTACTAATACTTCCAAACTGTTATACAATGTGAAGAAAGCCTAAAAGCATTAGTTAGAATTGCCTCTGTGCACTATCTGGAGTACTTTATTAGAGTTAATCATGAGTATAAGAAATAGAATATGGGGCGCCTGGGTGGCTTAGTCGGTTAAGCGTCCGACTTTCGCTTGGGTCATGATCTCGCGGTTCGTGGGTTCGAGCCCCGCGTCGGGCTCTGTGCTGACTGCCAGCTCAGAGCCTGGAGCCTGTTTCAGTCTGTGACTCCCTCTCTCTCTGACCCTCCCCTGCTCATGCTGTCTCTCTCTCTCTCTCCTAGAAATAAATAAAAATCTTTAAAAAAAAAAAATAAATAAAATAAAAAGAAATAGAATATGGTTTCTTTCAATTTCTCTTAAAATTGTATACATAAAATGTTCTTCAAGAAATAATTCATTGTAGTCATTTTCCACTACAATTCCTAAGGAGTAATACACTATTCCTTTTGGTTTTATTTCTTTTGTCTGATTTTCAAAAAAACACTTCAGTAAGTAAAATTTTACAGACATTATTAACACATCTTCAAACGCAAAATACTGTTTTGTTCCCTTCTAAAGTATAAAGCTTTACTATTTTAAGTAAGGAAGCAAGAAAATATTAATTATAATACTATGACAGGGTCACATAGCTGTGTCAATGATAGAAGCATATTTGTTGTTTGATAAAAGTTTGAATTAGTGAATCAAAGAAATAAGAGACAAAGTAAACCAAAACAAAAAATACTATGGCCATCTGCCTTAAAAAAATAAAAAGATATAAGGCAACAATTTATACCATATTTCTCCAGTGAGTAAAAACACCTTTTGAATTAATAGAAAACCATCAATTTCCATTCTCTGAGTTAATGATGGTTACAGTAGTACTTGCTTTTTTTTTTTTTAATTTCCTTAATGTGTATTTATTTGTGTGAGAGAGAGACACAGAGCATGAGTGGGAGAGGGGCAGAGAGAAGAGACACAGAATCGGAAGGAGGCTCTAGGCTCTAAGCTGTCATCACAGAGCCCAGTGTGGGGCTCCAACCCACGAACCGTGAGATCACGACCTGAGCCGAAGTCGGACGCTTAAATGACTGAGCCACCCATGCGCCCCAATTGTACCTGCTTGATATGTACATGTTAAGCTGCATATCTACATTTTCTGTTCTTTTTTCTTTGTGTTATATTTCAACACAAAATATAATTTAAGAAAAGCAAATATTCGGGGCGCCTGGGTGGCTTAGTTGGTTAAGCGTCCGACTTTCGCTTAGGTCATAATCTCGCGGTTCGTGGGTTCAAGCCCCGCGTCAGGCTCTGTGCTGACTGCCAGCTCAGAGCCTGAAGCCTATTTTGGAGTCTGTATCTCCCTCTCTCTCTTACCCTCCCCTGTTCACGCTGTTTCTCTCTCTCCTAGAAATAAATAAAAATATTTTTTAAAAATGTTTAAAAAAAATAAAGAAAAGCAAATATTCACATGGTAAAGGCATTTAAATAAAAATGCTGTTGCATCCTAGATTTTCTAAAGGGTTAAACTGTACTTTTATATTTCATTGCCTGGATATAATATATAGCAAGAAAGTGCCTTTTATTGGACTTCAATAATAACCTAAAAAACCTTTCAATTATAATGATTTTGCACAAAGGGAAAAACACTTAAAATATGGGCCATTCAGGCCAACAGGTACATGAAAAGATGCACATCAGTATTCACTCAGGAAATCAAAATCAAAATCACAGTGCAAGATCACCTTACACCTGTCTGAATGGCTAGCATCAGGAAGAAAAACAACCAACGAACACTGGCAAGGATGTGGAGGAAAGCAGCTCTTTGTGCACTGTTGGTGGGATTATAAATTGGTACAATAGCTGTGGAAAACGGTATGGAGTTTCCTCAGAAAATTAAAAAGAGAACTACCATACCACCCGGCAATTCCACTTCTGGGAATTGAAAAACTAACTTCAAAAGATATCTGCACCCCGATGTTCATAGCAGCATTATTTACAATAGCCAAGATATGGAAACTACCTAAGGGTCCATCAACAGATGAATGAAGAAAATATGGTATACACATATAAATATATTCTATATGTATATGAATTTATATATTTTATAGTACTTAATTATACATTATATTTCTATATATGGTATATATAGTATTTAATAGATAACATATATGCGTTTATATATGTATAGTATACATATAGTATTTAATATATATTTATTAAATAAATTATATTATATATGTATATAAATGCAATGGAATACTATCCAGCTATAATAAAAAAATATCTTGCCATTTGTGACAACATGGATGGAACCTGAGGGCATTATGTTAAGTGAAATAAGTCAAAGAAATAAAAAATACTGTATGATCTCATTAATATGTGGAATTAAAAATCAAAACAACCCCCCCTCCCAAATTTATAGAAAAAGAGATCAGATTTGCGGTTACCAGAGATGGCAGGGAGCCAAGTGTAGGGGGTGAGGGGAGAGAACTGGATGAAGATTATCAAAAGGTATAAACTTTCAGTTATAAGATATGTAAGTCGTACGGATGTAACCTACAACATGGTGACTACAGCTAATGCTAAAACAGTAAATCCTAAGAGTTCTCATCACAAGAAAAAAGCAGTTTTTCTTTTTCTTTATTTGTTTATATCTATATGGGATGATGGATGTTAACTACACTTATTTTGTGATCATGTTCTATTTGCATGTCAAATATTCATGTGGTATGCCTTAAACTTATACAGCACTTTTCTCAATAAAATTAATGGAAAATAGAAACAGGAAAAACAATCAGCTATTCAAAAATCTCAGTTAAATAAAATATAAGTTTTCTGGCAAACATGAATAAATAACAAAATGTCCAATGTTTCATAACTCATTAGCCATCTCCCTTTGATACTCTGTCCTAGAACCTAGACAGAGGCTATAGGTGCCCCCTATAAATCTGAAGCTGTCCTCCAAGGCCTGTTCAGTGTGGCGCCCACCCCAAATTCCCTCACAAATCCTTCACTATGCAGGGGCACCTGAGTGGCTCAGCCAGTTAAACACCCGACTTCGGCTCAGGTCATGATCTCACCGTTTGTGGGTACGAGTTCCCTGTCGGGCTCTGCTGACAGCTCAGAGCCTGGAGCCTGCTTCAGATTCTGTGTCTCCCTCTCTACCCCTCCCCATTCCCACTCTGTCTCTTTCTCCAAAAAAGAAACATTTAAAAAAAGAAAAAGATACTAAATATTACCTGGTTGTTTATTTTCTACAATACAACTTAAAGGAGAATCAATGTTTTTTAATAGCTAATTGAAGTGATCTTAAACATCTAAAAAAAGGGCCTTTGTTTAACGATAGTCAGTGAAAAATAGGATTTAGAAGGGTAGCAGCCCTGTCTCCCACCCCCAAATCAGCTTCTCCATTTAACAAACAATTTCTAATTCTATGGACAGTAGAACATTCTTTTATAGTCTAGAAGGCACAGTGAAACTCTGGGATTCCTGAGGTAACTGGTGGAATCAAGAAGTGTGTGTGCACTGCCTCATTCAGTGCCTGGAAAGGAGCAGCATTCAGTGGGAGACATCATTTGTATTATCTGCATCAGTCTGAACTTCTGTCTTACTTGTTTGCATCATCTCTGAAAAATTTTCAAGTCTAGCATTCAGAAATTCAGGAAGAAATATTAAGTGGCGGATTTCCCCTCCCCCTTAAATTCAGAGACTGTTCTTCTGAGGAGAAAGGAACAAAAGCCCCATAAAAATCAAACAAAAACAAAAACAAAACCAGGGCAACTGGGTGGCTCAGTCTGTTAAGCATCTGACTTTGGCTCAGATTGTGATCTTGTGGTCATGAGTTCGAGCCCTGCATCAGCACAGAGCCTACTTCACATCCTCTGTACCCCCATTCTCTGTGTCCCTCTCCCACTTATGCTTTCTCTCAAAAATAAATAAACATTAAAAAAAAAAAACCTTTGATGGGGACATGTGTTATAAAATGTGGCACTGGGAAAATAATAAAGCAGTGAATGTAATTTTGCAAAAATCATGGTGGGAAAATAAGGGAATAATTATTCTCACTGCAAAGAGATTAGGAAATTAAAATAATGAGACAGAAAAGAGAAAATAAGAACTCATGAAATCTGAACATATTTAGTCTAAGCAGATACACTAACAGTGACTGGTTAGGTTACCTAATAGAGTCTGGCAATTTAATAACTGTGGGGATTTGTTTTAAGGAGACCCAGTCCCTCATCTAGGTGAGCCAGCCTGGGCATTCTGCCAACCAGTTGGGGACAGGCACCTAGGGGCTGGCTATGGTGCAAGTGGAAAACAAGGCCTCCTGCATGGCAGTATCAAGATGCTATTGAAGAAGTGCTGGAGAAATGCATCAACAGAAATGACAGTATTTTGTGGCCTACACTTCACAAAGTTTCAGCTGATAGTGACCTACTGGCAAAAGGTAAAAAAATACAAAACTGTTAATACAAAAGCTATTAAATATTAACACCATTATGAATAACTAAGCTCATTCTTTACTCTTATAATACTAATCTAAGTTCAAGACAACATATTTATTACTTTTGAAACACGTACATGTGCACAGAAAACTTACTGCATTTTTACCTTCACAGGCATATCAAAGGGTGTTCTAAAATGAGAACTCACACACACGTGCTTAGTGACTACTCTCAACATAACTGATAGTAGCAAGTTGAGCAGAGAGAATTCTGCTTCGGATGCCAGTAAATGCTACTAGACTTCACTGATTTTACTTGTTTCTCTGCCCCTCCCCCAGCTTTTTTCTCAAGTTCAGACTAAACTTTTCTGGACAAAAATCTCAGTGAAAAATAACTTACATGAAGACCATCTTTTGTTTTTTTCCCCCTAGCCTCTTCTTAAACAATACAAGGAGTCCACTCATTTTGTCCATCTAAGAATATCCTTAACTATTTTTAGTTTTAAAAACTTAGATATCAAACATTGAGAAAATATTCGTCATGTCCTTACTAAACAGAAGTTGAACAGGGGAACTGGGACACAGACTTTGCTACATCCATGTCTCCAGAACTCTGTCATGCCAGGAGCATAGGCTCTCAGTGCCTGCCTGGATCTGCCTCCCAACAATCCACCTAGAATGAGAAGGGCCAATTTCACAGGCTACTGAGGCAGAATGATGCAAACACACAAGGCTGTGCCTGTCTCCATTCTCTTCATCTCTAAATAGGACCAGAAGATCCAACTGGAAGGGTTATTGTAAGGATTAAATGGGTTAACAAACATGTGAAATGCTTTGGATATCACATAATAAAAACTGGCCATGGCAAAGCAGTTGGAAAACTGTTTCCCCTCAAAAAGAAAAAAAATAGAATAGGGTTCCTGAAAAGAAATCTAGGAAATATTTTTCTTCTGCCTCTGTAATCACCCATTCTCTATTCCACAGACACATTTTAAAACGCTTATTTCTAAAGCATCACACCAGAAGGTGAGGGGGTGGTGATGAGCATAATAGAGGAGATTAAGAAGAGCAAACTTCCAGTTATAAAGTAAATAAGTCATGGAAATGAAAAGCACAACACAGGGAAGATACTTAGTATAATCATCAATATAATGCAATAACATATGGTGACAGATGGTGACTATACTTACAGGGACCACTGAGTAATGTATAGAACTGCTAAATCAATATAACGTACACCTGAAACTAATATAACATATGTTAATTATACTTCAGTAAATTTTAAGAAAATCCAGTCATGGACTCTAGGCCCTGAGTGGTGAGGCCCCTGCACCCCTCTTCTCTGCCTGTCATCTCACATGCCCATCTACACTAGTCTTCATGTGTAGCACATGTTTCTCTTGTTCTTTAAACAGCTAGGT
Source organism: Proteles cristata cristata (assembly GCA_017311185.1). NCBI lineage: Eukaryota > Metazoa > Chordata > Mammalia > Carnivora > Hyaenidae > Proteles > Proteles cristata. Next base: position 289,476 of record JAESUZ010001610.1, read on the forward strand.
CAATCCCGCCTTAGTGATCACACAAAAACAGCCAAGGAAATAGGCACACATTTAAAATTTATTCAAGTTTGAAAAACCTTGAAATACATCTTTTATACTGAAATCTACTTGGGGGAACAAACAGGGAAAACTAAACTGATTATTAAGTCGTATAAGTGGTTATTATAAAATAGCCCAGAATACTAAGCTATAAAGAGGGAAGAAAAGAAAAATGAAAATCCACAAAGCAAAGGTGTTAAAAAACTTTTATGCTATTTTAGAAATAATTCACTGAAATATCTGAAATATGCAAAGTCTTATAAAACTAGACATGAATTACCTATAACACCTGGCAATTGCTCCCTTGATCATTTATATCAGAAAAATAAAAGCCTATGTTCACTCAAAAACTTGTGCACAAATGTTCACAGCACCTTTATTTGTACTAGCCCAAATGTGGAAATGATCAAAATGTCCCTCAGTAGGTGCACAGTTAAACAACTGGTATATCCACATCACGGAAAACTACTCACCAATAAAAATAAGTTAACTATTGATATACATACAAACAAGTCTTGAGGGAATTATGCTGAGTGAAAAAAAAGCCAATCCCAAAAGGTTATACACCATAATATTCCATTAAAATTTTTTTAAAATGTTTATTCTTGAGAAAGAGCAAGAGCTAGAGTGTGAGTGGGGGAGGGGCAGAGAGAGGGAGACACAGAATCTGAAGCAGGCTCCAGGCTCTGACCTGTCAGCAGAGCCCGACAGGGAACTCGTACCCACAAACGGTGAGATCATGACCTGAGCCAAAGTTAGATGCTTAACTGACTGAGCCACCCAGGTGCCTTCCCCCATATTAGTCCACTTATATAACATTTTTGACATAACAAATCTATGTAAATGGTGAGATTCATGGTTGTAAGGTGTTAAGAGAGAAGTGTGGGAAAGAGATGGCTATGGATAGCATGAAGGGACTCTTGTGGTGATGGACAGTTCTGTATACCAACTGTGGTGGTGGGCATATGAATCTATACATGATTAAATTACATAAACAAAATACATACACAAACTCACAAGTACATGTAAAACTGGTAAAATGTGAATAAGATCAGTGAGTTGTATCCTGGATCAATATTTGGGTTGTGCTGTCATAGTACAGTTAGTAAAGATGTCATCATTAGGGGAAAACAGGCAGAGAGCACAGAGAGTCTTTCTGTATTATTTCTTTTAACTGCATGAGTTATATGTCAATCTACAACTATCTCCTAATAAATTTTTTTTTAAAAAGGCAGAAAGATATGTTGGAGACATTCACTCAAACATTTCAAACCAATAAGCAAGTTCACACCCCTCCTCACTATGGATTAATTGGATGATACTCCTCAAATGGAAAAATTTAAGAAGAAAGGCCACAAGCTAAATAATTACAATCTACATATTAATTTCATATAGCATTATTTCTCATACCTGAAAGAAATACAGAGTGACAGAGATGCTACACTTAATTTCTAAACCAAAAACTAAGACATGGTTCATAAAATTCCTAGATTTCTCAGTAAACCCATCAGAAGAAGGGGAAGCCAAGCCCAATGTATTGGTCAAAATTAATCTAAAATGAACAAGCCACTTTTGTGTAAGAAATAAAATGGAACTATGACTTCAGTACCTTGTTAACTCAAAGGTACATGCAAACCCTCAGGAAAAGAAGGAGAGTTATGTTCTGCCCAATCTCATTAGGTGAGGTACTATTACATTCACTTATGATAGGGAAATTAAAAGGTTCTGAGAGTTTAGATTAATAATATAGATAGTTTAATAAATCCATCAATCTTAGTTGCTTACTACATTTTCAAGATTGGAGGTAGTGGAGCTACCTCTAATATTTCTAAGTTTTTCTTTTACTTACCTAGTTACCATAAATATATAGAAATAAGAAAATACAATTTTGTATACTGAAATAAAAAACTTCTTCTGTCAGGCCACAAAGTAAACAAAAGAGTGAAATGCTCTTCCTTATATGTTTATACATTGTATCAAAAAGAATGAAAAAAATGTTACCATGTATTACAAGACCCCAAGCAGAGGATCTAAGAGATCTCAAAAATAAGAAATTCATCTAAGAGAAAGAAACAAAAAATAAAATCCAAATCTAAAAATGTTCAGACTTTAAGAGAAAAATCTTTTGGAGATGGTCCATTCCATATATCAGATTAATGAATTAGTTTCAGATTCTGTGTCTCCCTCTCTCTCTGGACCTCCTCTGCTCACACTGTCTCACTCAGAAATAAATAAAAAAAATTTTTTAATTAAAAAAAATAAATAAATAAATAACAGTTAAAAAAAATAAGAAGGAAAATTATAAGGAACATTCCAAATAAGCTATTTGGTGCTTATGAACCAAATAAAAGGTCATATTCCCTCCCTTCATTCCAGGCACTCAGTCATACTTGGTTGACTTGGTATTTTTCTCTTCCAACCTCTAGAAGATACTCTCTATTCAGTAATTTGGTCAATTCACTATGCGAAGGTAGGACAACATGTAGAGTGATTTCTACTGTATGTTAACATGAATAATTAAGAAGACAATCTGCCACTTCCCTATCAAAATCCTAAGATTTGAGGGTATCCTACATAAGATTCATTATTTATATAACCTTCAAACTTAACATCCTATGCTTCTTAAATTAGTGTTGACTCAAGAATGCAATATGGACCTACATGTTGAAAGACTACCTTTTCCCAAACAAAAATGACATTTGTATGAATATTTCTAATTCTGCTTGTTCCTTAATCACTTGCCTTCTTAATCCTCACTTTCTCCTGCCCAAGTGGATAATCTAATGAAGGCCCACACAGATTAGTGATTAAGAACATGGACAACAGAGATAACATCAAACCTGGGCTTATACACATACATGAATCACACCATATATTCAATCTACAAGTTTTTCACCTGGAAAATAAGGAGAGCAAACTGAATCTTAGAGCATTATTTTGCATACTAAATTATTTAATATGTAGTAAGCCCTCAGCATTGTACATGCCATATGGTAAACCTCTAAATGTGATACAATAGTGATAAGGACAACGTTGAAGGAGAAAAGAAGACAGACAGAAGCTATTTTCACCCAATTATTTCTTAGGAATTTACAGTCCAAATTAAAGTTTGTCCAAGTATTCCTCTCACCTTGATAATATTTATAATATTTCAAGACTATAAAGTCAACAAAAATTCAGAATAGATACCTTACTAGACACATAAAGTCCAACCTGGGGTGTTTGTTTATTTGTCAATGTAATATCAAGAGCAAATTGGTAGAGGGGCTCCTGGGTGGCTCAGTCGGTTAAACATCTGACTTCAGTTCAGGTCGTGATTTCAGTTCTGTGACTTCAAGCCCTGCGTCCGGCTCTGTGCTGACAGCAGAGCCTGGAGTCGGCAGCCTGCTTCAGATTCTGTGACTCCCTCTCTCTCTGCCCCTGCTTTGCTTGCATTCTGTCTCTCTCTCTCTCAAAAATAAATAAGAGCAAATGGTAGAGGAGTGAAAAAATTATTTTCATAAGCCAGGATGTGGTACCATTGAAAGAGCATGACACTAGCAGTCATGTGGCTAGGGTTCTAGCCATGTTTCTTCCTTTATTGGAATAATCAGAGCAAGTCACTTCCCTCTTGTAGGCCACATACTCTCTCCATCCCCCAAAGAGGAGCTGAGACTAGATCTCTAAGAACCCTCAACAATTAACATTCTACCTGTTCATGAGGGAAAGGAAAAAAGGGTGTGGTATGAACACTAATGTAGCCTATAAAGGGCACTTTCAGTGTTCTGGCTTTTTAAGTGTGCAGTGGCCAGACTCCAAAGAAAAGCTAGGTGTTCCCGTCTATCTATATCCTCAGCTTATCCTCCATTCTTCCCATCCCGTCTTTTCCATCCTGCGGTTCATGATACCATCCCAACCTCTCAATACACAGCTGATCCATATTACTAAGAAATAAAAGTTGCCTCGCTGAAATCAAACAAGTCAAATATTTATATCTAGTCAAAAAGAAATCCAAGCTTCCCATTCTCTAATATAATTACTTCAAAAAAATGGAGGCAAAAGAAGAACAGGAAAGAAGGGTAAGTTGGAGAATTTAAGTGGCTAGGCCATATATTTTTAGTTGAAGCAGAACAAAAGAAATATATAATGCATAAAACCCCAAATTAAATTCAAAATGATAAGTGACACAAAGTTAAACAGAAACTAGTTAGAGGTGGAGGTCAACAGATTATTGGAGAAAATGATCACACCAAATCAAAGACATTCACATTTAAGAGGTTAAGTATGTACATGTAATTATTTATAAATAAAACATGAAAGATTACTGAAAGGTTAAAATGAGATAATACATTATAAAATCACAAAGGGTTCTTATTTATTTTTATTAAATAAGTCTTAAAAGAAAAAGATCACAAGTTAACTATAGGGCTCCTGTAGTCCTATTTATTATACTCCACCTCAACAGTGATGAGTTCAAAGAGGGGTACATGTCTCAGTAGATGAATGAAAATCACTCCAGAATTTCTGGTAAAATATTGGAAAAGAGGCATTCTTTTTATTGGACTCAAAGCTGTGAATTACCATCTGGAAAAGACCTGCCAATCTTTTCAAACCAACAGACCTGAAATAAAATTTTCTCCCTGTGACTTTCAATTTTGAATATAATTAAATTCTTCTTTGTGCTTAAAACTGACTTCCCTGAGTAATACAACTCATTGTCAATCTTTATGCATGCCTGGCTTTCTGACTAATCAAAGGAATTGTGAAGATGATTATTTAATATAATCTTTTATATTAAAAAAGATACAAAGTAAGAAATGTAACAATGGGCTAATTCAGAGCATCCTATAAAAAAAAAGTATTCTTGGGTCCTATGGTATCAGGTCATCCTGATACCATATATCATATTATAATACTCTCTAATACAAGAATGTGAAAGAGAGAAGACAGTTGCTAAAAGATAGCTGGAAAGATTTTTACTTCATTTTATTTTTTAAGATTTGTAAATTTTAAGTAATCTCTATACCCAACATGGTGCTCCAACTCACAACTCTGAGATCAAGAGTGAAATGCTCTACCGACTGACCCAGCCAGGTGCCAGCTGGGAAGGATTTTAAAGACAATGAACAAAACTGGAATTAAAAAGTCTTCCAGAGGGGCGCCTGGGTGGCTTAGTCGGTTAAGCGTCCGACTTTCGCTTAGGTCATGATCTCGCAGTTCGTGGGTACGGGCCCCGCACCGGGCTCTGTGCTGACTGCCAGCTCAGAGCCTGGAGCCTGTTTCAGTCTGTGACTCCCTCTCTCTCTCTGACTCTCCCCTGCTCACGCTGTCTCTCTCTCCTGGAAATAAATAAAACATTAAAAAAAAATTTAAAAAAAAAAAGCCTTCCAGAGAAATGTGCAACAATTAACAACATACTAGTTAAGGATTTTATCTAGCACTCATTATATTTTGCATGTTAACATGCGCCAAAATAAATTGTGAGCCTATTAAAATGCATATTCCAAGGATTGCCCTGGAGAGAAAACTATTAATAGATGACCATTCCCACCTACCTCTTCTCCCACTCCAAATGGAGAGACCACTCAGGAAGAAACCATGAAAAAGAACACAGACTCACAGAAAAGGGAGCTTTTCTAGGTATATGAAATATTTTTAACATCAAACAATTTGTTAAAAAACAAAGATTTCAGTCACTTGCTTGTTGTAGCAACTTTCAAACTACATCTTGCAACTCGTTAGAAGAGACCTATGTCAATTTAGTGAGACTAGGATTATGGGAAAAATAAAAGACAATGTAGAATATATCACACATATTAAGGTTAGTGTTGTTTATAAAATGTTTCAGGTGTATGTGTGCGTGCATGCAAGTCATATGTGCCCTAGGAGATTATATAAAATGTACTTCTTACTGGGTCAGTCACAAAAGTCTGAAAGCTATTACTAAGATAGAGCCAAAGAAAAGCCTAATACAGAACTCTCCAAGTTAGATAAAGACTATGCCTTCTATTGAACTGTGAGAAGTTCTAAAGGGAGGGATCGATAGACCTTATAAGAATGGACTCATCTTTCAGAACAACTTCTGAGACCCATAGGACACCTGGAGAAAAAGAAAAAGTCATGGAAACAGTAATGATCAAATTAATATATCTTAACAAAAAATAATTTTGATTAGCATGTTCTTTATCCACAGTCTCAGATGTCAGTGCAGACCTTACCTGAAAGCGTCTTTTGGTAAGAAACACACTGATGTCTCCATAAAGAAATGGCAGACCTCTCTCGATTCTGCAGTCCATTTAGTCTTTCTGCTAGCCCGCCTCTGTTTAATGAATTACAATGTATTAAGTTGGTTAAAAGAAAAGCTCCAGAATAGTTGGAACATCTATATTTTATACCCTCCAGCCAGAGACAAATAGATACAACATGCAAATTCTAAATTATTGGCATTATGTTATTTTCCTAGAGGCCAAATCCTCCTAGGTCAATAATCTTTAAGATTTCTTGGAAGCTCAGTTTCCTGAATCTTAGAAAACAGGCTATTCTCAGATCAATTTGACTTTCTTTTTATTATTTCCAAATTTGCTTACCCATAAACATATACTGATCACTTGTTTCCTGTTCTATCTAGCAAAGTGCTAGATGCCAGGAATACAAAGAAGGCAATGAACCATGCCACAGGGGAGCCTCACAATCTACTCAGCAGACAGGAACAAAACATATAAAGCATGGTCAGAATTATAGTCAAGAATAAAATCTGTGAATTGTTAATAGGCAGAACACTCAAATAAGAGAATTTAGGTATGGTTCATTATTTGGACCACAAAGACAACTGAGTCTTAACCACAAGCACACCACAAAGGTACCAACATTATAGGAGAAAAAAAAAGAAAACTTCCATGTATAGCAGGAAAATGATTAAAATGGACATACTTCACAAAAACCCTTACTTATCAACGGATAATACATATAATATTGCATTATATATTATTATACTAATACATTAATTATATTATCACACTAATATTTATATATTCTATATAATATACATTATATATGTTATAATTATACTTTGTTATATAATTACATTATTATATATCCTAATATAATGCAAGAAGCATGTTATATATTAACATAATGCTTATGTTATTCTAAAATATATAATATGTATATTCATTGTTATGTATATTATAAACACATATAAACATATATATTATATACGTATTTTTTGATTCAGTAAACTACCTGGGGTCAGAGAAGTCAGCAGCTACTAAAACATCTGTGCTCTCAAGAAAAATTAGGATAAGTTGTTAATCACCATTATGATTATACAAAATTTATCAGTATATTATTTTATATAATTATGTACCAGCTCACTGATCATTTCATTACATTATCTCATTTTATTCTAATAATATACCTTTATTTAGAACAGATATCAATAACTACCTCTCAGATGATAAAATCAGAAATTAGAGAGAGGTTAAAGAAATTCTCCAATATTATCTACCTAGCCAGATGAGGATACAGTTGCTGAAAACAGAAAAGACTTAGCATAGTACCTGGCATTTAAACCTTCAAGAGACATTAGTCATTAGTATTATGATTTTGTCATGATTTTTACTTGCACCCTATATGTTCTTTCTACTGAAATGACTGAAAGATCTTATTTTTATACATATATGTATGTTATCATTACTGCCTACTTTGGTTTCGTACCACACTTGTTTTCTGATAGGCACTATTATTTCTGAATGTGTGGTACATATAACAATTTTTTTGATTCTCATAATCACAAATATGCCAAAGAACCTCATCTTTACATACATATCTACCTCTACTCAATATATGTGTAAGTTCTTCTTCATATCATTCTGTTTACACTAAGCAACTCATTATACTCCTTCTCTAAACAACACTATAAAAGTAGATACCACTGTCATCCTCATTTTCCCACATGATAAAATGAGGCATTAAGAAATCAAATACCTGTGAAAGGTGAGACATGTGATAAGTGGTATACCTGGAGGCACACCTTAGCAGTCCGTCTCCAGAGTTCCTAAACTGAGCCTCAATGATATACCTACTGCCTCTTAAAAAGAAACTCATAATAAACACAAGAAAAAAAAGCAAAACAGATTATTCTTTGTACAATGATCTAGACAGTTACTTGTCAAATTTTGGTTTTCAATCCTATGACTATGAAGAAAAGAAATTAATTAAAGAAATTAAAAAAGAATTAATTGGGTTAATTAACAAATCCATTGCCACACATACTTAACTTTCATGTTTGTGTATGAGAACACTGAAGCTTTAGTCTCTTAGCAAATCTGAATTGTAAAATACAATGTTATCAACATTAATCCTTGTGTTTTACTTTATTTTCTTTTTACACTAACACCAGATTTTTTGTTCTTCAAACAATCTGAAACTACTACAGCTTATCAAAGTTCAAAGGTAGTAGCTATTACTGTATTTTACTTTAAATCTTCAGAACTTATTCATCTTATACCTGGTACAATTTTACTAAATTTTCCACAATTGGCACTGGCAACCACTTTATTACTCTCTGTTTCTATGAGTTTGACTTATTTTTTTTGGTTTTTAGATTTCACTTATAAGTGATACCATGCAGTACTTGTCTTTTTCTGTCTGGCTTATCTAACTTAGCATAATGCCTTCAAGGCCCATCTATGTTGTCACAAATGGCAGGACTTCCAGCTTTCTCACGGCTGTGTAATACTCCATTGTGTGTGTGTGTGTGTGTGTGTGTGTGTGCGCACGCGCGCGCACGTGTGCACGCACACACAGCCAAGCACCACATCTTCTTATCCATATATCCACAGGCTGAATTTGTTTCCACATATTAACTATATTGACTAATGCTATGATAAACACAAGTGCAGATACCTCTCTGATATCCTGTTTTCATTTCGTATAGATTTATTACTGAAAGAATTGGTGGATCATAAGTTAGTTCTGATTTTTGTTTTGTTTTGTTCTGTTTTTTAGAGACCTCCACACTGTTTTCCACAGTGGTAGTGCCAATTTACATTTCCATCAACAGTGCATATGGTTTCTCTTTTCTCTATACCCCCACCAGCACTTGTTATCTCCAGTCTTTTTGAAGACAGCCATTCTAACAGTTGTGAGTGATATCTCACTGAGTTTTGACATATTACCCTGATGGTTAGTGATGTTGAGCACCTTTTCATGTGCCTGTTGGCCATTTGTATGTCTTCTTTGGATAAATATCTATTCAGTTCCTCTGCCCACTTTTAGTTGGATTGCTTTGGTTTTGGTTTTGTTATTGAGTTGTAGGTGTTCATTATGTATTTTGGATATCAATCTTTTTAATAGATATATGACTTGCAAATATTTTCTCCCTTACAGAATGCCTTTTTCATTGTGTTAATGGTTTTCTTTTGTGGTTTTGAAGCTTTTCTATTTGGTGCAGTTCCATTTGTTTAATTTTGCTTTGTTTGCCTTTGCTTTTGGCACCAAATTAAAAAAAAAAATCATTGCCAAGACCTATGTCATGGAACTTACCCCATGTCTTCACTTAAGAGCTTTATGGTATTTGGTATTACATTCTAATCTTTATTACATTTGAATTGGATTTTGTGCATGGCATAAGATTGTAGTCTAGTTTTATTCTTTTTCATGTGGCTGTCCAGTTTTCCTAAAACCATTTATTAAAGAGATTGTCCTTTCCCCATTGTATATTCTTGGCTCCTTTGTCACAAATAAATTGACCATATATACAAGTGGACTACTATGATCATTGAAATATAGTCTGTTTTTATACCAATACCATGCTGTTTTGATTGCTACTCCCTTGTAATATAGTTTGAAATCAGGAAATGTGATGTCTCCAGCTTTGTTCTTTCTCCAGATTTTTTTGGGTCTTTCAAGTCTTTTGTGGTTCCATGCAAATTTTAGGATTTTTCTATTTCTGGGAAAAATGTCATTGGAATTTTGAAAGGGGTTGCACTAAATCTGTAGACTACTTTGGGCAGTATTAACATTGTAATGATATTCATTCTTCCAATCAGTGATCACATTTATTTCTGTCTTCCTCGATATCTTTCATCAGTGTCTTTATACTTTTCAGTGTACAGTACTTTTACTTCCTTGGTGAAATTTCTTCCTAGGCATTTTAATCTTTTAGTAATTAGGATTATTCTCTTCATTTCTCTTTTGGATAGTATATAATAATAACTGATATTTGTATATTGATTTTGTATCATGCAACTTCACTGAATTCATTTACTAATTCTAACAGTTTATTGGTGGTCTTTAGGGTTTTCTATGTATGATATCATGTCATATGTAAATAGAGACTGTTTTACTTTTTCTTCTGTAATTTGAATGCCTCTTATTTCTTTTTCTTGCCTAATTGCTGTGGCTAGGACTTCTAGTTATCTGTTGAATAAAAGTGACAAGAGTTTGCATCCTTGTCTTTTTTGTTATCTCAGGAATATCATATCAGCTGTAGGCTTACTATATGTGGCCTTTTTATGTTGACATACATTCTCCCTATACTCAAATTATTGGCACTTTTTCTTATGAATTGATGTTGATACTTGTCAAAAGCAATTTTATGCATCTATTGAGATACCTATGATTTTTTTCCTTCGTGTTGTTAATGTGGTATGTATATCATGTTGATTGATTTGTCTATGTTGAACCATCCTTACATCCTTGAAATCAATCCCAGTTGACCATAGTGTATGAATCTTTTATCAATTTGGTTTATTGGGGATGTTTATGTCTATGCTGATCAGAGATATTAGTCTGTAATTTTCTTGTGGTGTCTTTGATGTCAGTATCAGAGTAATGCTGGCCTTGAAAAATGAGTTTGGAAGCATTCCCTTCTTTTTCACTTTTCAAAAGTGTGTGAGAAGGATTGGTAGTAGTTCTTTAATTATTAGGTAGACTTCACCAGTGAAGGCACCTATTTCTGGACTTCTATTTGTTGAGAGGTTTTTGATTACTGATTCAATCTTCTTACAAGTAATTGATCTGTTCAGATTTTCTATTTCTTCCTGCTTCAGTCTTAATAGGTTGTATGTTTCTAGGATTTATCTATTTCTCTTTGTCTAATTTTTCAGTGTATAATTGTTCACAGTGGTCTCTCATGACCCTTTGTATTTCTGTGCTATCAAATGTAATGCTTCTCCTTGCATATCTAATTTTATTTATTTGTATCTTTTTTTCATTTCTTGTATGTCTTGATAAGGCTTTGTCTTTTTTTATCTTTTCCCAAAATTATTATATGATTTTAATTCTCTTAAGTAGTTAAGACTTGTTTTGTTGCCTAACATATGATCTATCCTGAAAAATGTTCCAGGTGCTCTTGACAAGAATGTGTACTTTGCTGTTTTTGGATGTAATATCCTATAAAATGTCTGTTAAGTCCATCTGATATAATGTCTGTAAGTCTTATTTCCTTAATGATTTTTGTCTGGATGATCTAGCTGTTGTTGAAAGTGGGGTGCTATAGTCCCCTAATATTCTATTTCTGCCTTCTTTCACAGCTGTTAAATTTGCTTCATATATTTAGGTGTTTCTATGTTGGGTACATAAGTATTTACAGTTGTTATGTCCTCTTGATTAATTGATACCTTCGTGACTACAAAATGATGTTTTTGTTATAGTTGTGGCTGAAAGTCTGTTTTGTTTGACAGAAGTATAGCAAGCCCTGCCTTCTCTGGATTTCCATTTTCATGGAATGTGGTTTTGTATTTTCTTACTTTCAGTCTATATGATCCTTTAAGGAGGGAATGAATTTCTTATAGGCAGCATATAGTTGGGTCTTGTTCTTTTATCCATTCAGCCACTCTATGTCTTTTGATTGGAGAATTTAATCTATTTAATTTAAAGGAATTATTGATAGATATGGAGTTACTGTTGCCATTTTGTTAACTTTTCTGGCTTTTTTGTTTCTTCTCTTTGTCTCTTCCATTTTAATTTGATGATTTTCTACAGTTGTTTGTATTGATTCCTTTTATTCTTTTTATATTCATTACAGGTTTTCACTTTGTGGTTACCATGAGGCTTATAAGACATCTTATATTGCATGGAGGAGGGCACTTGTGGGATGAGCACTGGGTGTTATATGGAAACCAACTTGACAATAAACTATTAAAAAAAAAAGACATCTTATATTTTAGTTAATAAATATATAGAGCTCTAGTATGCTTGAAAGCTGCTCTTAAAAGTCAGCAGCTTTTAAAGTAGCCTAGCAGCTAGACCTCTTTCATAAAAAGACTGGGAGCTGGGCATTTTTCTCTGCTCCTTTTGTTCTGAGTCCTCAAGGGACAATCAGGTAAGAATTGCTTCCTTGTTTGCCACCATCTTGTGGGCCCCACAAACCACAAGTCCCTCTGGCCATCAGGGCCAGGAGATCAAGAGGTGTGCCCTCTGGGAGACACTGGAGACCTAGAATGTGCAGAGAGATGTCATCTGCTGATCTCTCTGACCTCTGGGAAGGATGGCAGTCAGCACCTAGGTGTGTCTTTTAAATCAGAAGCCTGACCCTCAGGCAGCAGCAGTTTTTAGAGTATACAAACAGGCAGCTTTCAAGAAAAGACTGGATGATGAGTGTTATCTACTCCCTCTGTGCTGAACCCTGGAGGAAAAACCACAAGTCCAAGCCAGGCTAATAGTATTTCTTTGTTTGCTATAGTCTTGTGGGTCTTATGGACACAAGTCCTCTTGATTTTCAGAGCCAGATGTTTTTTGGAGGATCATCTTTCCAGAGAAAAGTCTTAAAAACTGGGGCGTTAGGTGTTGGGTTTAAACTCTTTGCTTCTCATGGGAGTTATGAATTCTCTACGTATGTCACTATGCCTGGGGTGGGATTTATGGCTAGACTGTGTGTTACCCTTTCCTACCTATTTCAGTATGGCTATTTTCTAATTCATCCAGTATACAGGAGTCATTCAGTTTCTGAATTTCTTTCAGGGGGAACTGCTTCACGTGTAGCTACAGATTTGGCATGTCCATGGGAAAAGGGAGTCCAAGAGGTTCTTATATTGCCATCTTGGGTCAGGGCCTCCAAATGGCTCTTGTCAATATAGTCAGCAAAGCTATTCACAGATAAAAACCAAAACTCCAATGCAGAATAAAAAATTCACTAACCAAGTTAAGATATTCTAATTATCTTTCATATAAAAAAATTGATTGGTAACCTATCTGAAAATATTCTTGGCATCAATTCAACAGGGCTAAACATTTCTACAAAAACAATATGAAGTGAAAAAGAATAATGATTAAAAAATATTCCAACATTTCCCAGAAAAGCTCATTAAAATATTTTTAGTAAGCTATATAAAGTGAAGACAAAATAATTTAAATAAATGTAGTATAATGTATTCAAGTTTTGCTTTCTGTTAGATATAATAGACAAGTAAAAAATAGCTTTATCATAAGAATAGGGAGATAGGGTTTTATTATTGACAACATACTTAAATATAAAAACAATTTTGCACTGACTTTTATTAGTTATGACTTAAACAGAATAAAGTCATGAGTCAAAAAGATAAAAAACTTTTTAAAGGTGGGGGTCACCTTGGTGGCTCACTCCATTGAGTATGCAACTCTGGTTTTGGCTGATGTCATGATCTCATGGTTTGTGGGATTGAGCCCCATGTTGGGCTCTGAGCTGACAGTGCAGAGCCTGCTTGGGATTCTCTCTCTCCCTCTGTTTTTGCCCCTCCCATGTCCACAAGTGTGCATGTGCACGCTCTTTCTTTCTCACTCTCAAAATAAATACATAAACTTAAAATAAAAATTGAAAAAAAAAAAAAAAAAAGGAAGCCCAAAGAGTATCATTTCTCTATGGAGCAAACACAAGAAAAAGGTCAATATTCTCCAAGCTTGAAATGCCAACAAGTACTTGATACTTGCTAGTGAGCCATTATCTGGTTAAAAACAAACAAACAAAAGTAACAATTCTTTTAATCACTGCTACATTCATTCTAAATAAGGAAAATCTATTACTTACACCTGTATTTTTCTTTTTTTTAATGTTTGTTCATATTTGAGAGAGTGCATGTGGGGGAGGGGCAGAGAGAGAGGTGGGCAGAGGATCCAAAGCAGGCTCTGCACTTAAAGCAGTGAGCAGCCTGATGCAGGCCTTCCTTGAACCCACAAGCCATGAGATCATGACCTGACCCAAAGTCAGACACAACCAACTGAGCCACCCTGATGCCCAGACCTGTATTTTTCTTTAGCAGCACTTTATTTGTCAGGTACTCTGTTGTCCTTTATGACAAAGTCAGTAATTGGGGGTTTTTTGGGGGGTGATCTTTGTGAGGATTATCAGGACATCAGTATTCTCAACATTTTCATAAGAGTTCACTTCAACGAACCAAATATTTTAATGCAAAACTGTTTCTTTGATCCTTATTAGATAACTAGCTAAGAGAGTTTCCTAAGCATGATGCTCCAGTGCTTTCATTACAAAACAGCATATGAATCAAAATATGTTACCTTTTCCCCTGCTTCAGAAGGAAGTCAGCAAACTGTCATCATGGGCAATTATAAGCTATTCTAGTCAGTTTAGCAAAGCTGCCTCCTATTGTCTTTCAGTTTGAATGCCTGAGACTGACAACCCCAATCACATCAAACTCATTTTTAATATGTAAACACATTAACTTTGAAGGAATGACCACAAAACAGACATCCTTCACTTAATGCTTATTTATTTTTGAGAGAAAGAGAGCATGTGCACATACCCCAGAGCGAGGGACAGGCAGAGAGAAAGGGAGAGAGAATCTTAAGCAAGCTCTGCAATGAATAGTGGGAGCCTAATGTGGGGCTCAATCACACAAACAGGAGATCATGACCTAAGCTGAAATCAAGAGTGAAACACTTAACTGACTGAGCCACTCGGGGCCCCTGTATATCTCTTATTTAGTTGTCACTAAGAAATCACAAGAAGAAAACAATCATTTGCATATTGCTGGAGTTGCTTCAGTCATTAGCAAAAGCTCTGTGTTCTCAACTTCTCTGAATGCTTCTTTCATCTTTTTACTCTTCCTCTGAGGGCTCCCTGGCTGTGATCCTGAACTGCAACTGCCATCTCTCCTCTCCGTTCCACACAATAGACACGGAGGGCCAGGAAGGGACAGTCTTGCTCTTTACAATTTTACACCTTCCCTTATACTACAGCTGTGAAGCATAGAGAGGAACAGTCCATCCCTAACCCAGGAGCAAGCAGCTCCAGGGCTGGACCAGCCATCCCTTGGATGCCTTATCTTTGGGCTTTAGGCCAACAGTCTTACTGATTTCAGTATCTACCAGGATTCCAATACATCAACCTCCCCATCGCTGAAGTCCTCCTCCACCTCACCTCAGCTATTCATCTGCCCCATTCATTCTCTAAATCCTGAAGTTGCAAACTGCTTGCCTCCACTATTCAAGTCTGAGCACCTACCATTCTTACTTGTCAGGCTCACTAACTCTAGCATCAGCACTTTAAAAGTATTTGACCAACCTCTTCCCAATCTAGAATAGGTTGGTCCCACTCCATCTCTTTGTATTCTATACCATTCATGTTCTTTTCCTGACTTCACCCGGTCTAGATTTCATTGTCCAATATTACAATCACTTCATGGAACCTATAGACTGCTTTCATTTACTTACTGAACAATTTCATTCTGCCTGCTCCACATTTGCAGCCCCACAGTTCAATCCAGACTAACTGGTTGATCCCAAATTCAATTCATAACGGCAATTCCCAACAGAACCTTATGCTGCCAGACAATCCTAATGCATATCCTTTGTCTACTCACTCCCCCACTACAAGACTAGTCATCTACTCTCTATCCTCATTCCTTCAATGCTATCTCCTTGTCCTTGGTCTCAGCTGATTTGATGAAGTCACTTCCCATTTCACTGACAAAACTGAAGTGATTAGAAAGAACTGAGTTCCCACTGCCACATATAGCTGCCTGCACCTGAGAAGACTGCCTTGCATCTGTCCGTGGATGACTATCTATGCTCCTGCAGCATCCCCTTTCATTTGCATACTCCTTTTACCAAGTCAGACATAATGCCATAGTTAACCTCTCTTTCCCCTGCTGAGAAGAACCTTTCCCATTAATATATAACACGTGCTGTAATTCCTACCCATAAAACAGAAACTTCAATCCTCCCATTTCTTCCAATTAACAACGAGTTTTCTACATATCTTAACTCAAAAGTCCAACAAAGAATTTTCTATTCATGCTGTCGTTAGTTTCTCTTTTTCCATTCTCTCTTAAACCCACAGCAATCTGGCTGAGCCCAACCATATTACCGAGAAAGCCCTACATTCCTCCCCTCCCAGAGTGCAAACCCAGCAGCATCCACCACAGTTCATTGCCCTTTTTCCTCCTCAAAGACACATCTTTACTTGACTTCCAGGACACTACACTCTTCTTAGATTTGATTCCTCCCACAGCAGTCTCCTCCTCTGGACCCCAACTACTACAGAATGCCTAGGGCTCAAGCTTTAGATAGACATTATCCTTTCAATCTGCATTTGATCTCCTGCAAATTGACCCTGCTGGTGCTTTAAAAACCATCTGGACATGGAAGCCTACATTCAGCAACAGCACTGTCACTAAAATTCAGACCCATAGCCTATTAAAATATATAATGTCCAACTGAACATGTCCAAAGGCCTCATGATTTCTCTCATCAATGTCTTACAGTTTTCAGGGTAGAGCTCTTTCATCTCCTTGGTTAAATTTATTCCTATTTTAGTGTTTTGATGATATTGTAAATGAGACTGTCTTTTAAATTTATTTTTCTGTTGATTTGCTGCTACTGTATATACAGATCTGCTACTGATTTTTATGTGTTAATTTCATATCCTGCAATTTACTGAATTCATTGATTAGAGATAACAGTTTTTAATGGAAGTCTTTGGGCTTTTTTTTTTTTAATTTTTTAATGTTTATTCATTTTTGAGGGACAGAGCTTGCTCAAGCTTGCTCAGGGGAGTGGCAGAGACAGAAGGTAGAGACATAGACTCTGAAGCAAGCTCCAGACTCTGACTTGTCAGCACAAAGCCCAACGTGGGGCTTGAACCCATGAAGCATGAGATTGTGACCTGTGCCAAAGTCAGATACTCAACCAACTGAGCCACGCAGGCGCCCCTAGGCTTTTCTGTATATAGAATCATGATGAAAAAAATTGCAGACAACACAAATATATAGAACGATATCCCACGTTCATGGATTGGAAGAATTAATATTGTTAAAATGTCCACAACTACCTGCAGCCATCTATAGATTCAATGCAATCCCTATCAAGATTCTAACGGCATTTTCACAAAGATAGTAAAAGCAATCCTAAAATTTGTATGGAACCACAAAAACCCCAAATACCCAAAGCAATCCTGAGAAATAACAACAAAGTGGGAGACATCACAATTGCTGATTTCAAGCTATAAAATAAAGCTATACCAATCAAAACAGGATGGTATTGGAGTAAAAGCCGACATATAGACCAATGGAACAGAATACAAAGCACAAAAATAAACCCACATATACACAGTCAATTAAAATTTGATAAGGGAGACAAGGATACCCAATGGAGAAAAGACAGTATCTTCAATAAATGGTGCTGGGAAAATTGGATATTTACATGTAAAACAATGAAACTAGACCTCTACTTCTTACAATACTCACAAATATTAACTCAAAATGGATTTAAAAAGTTAACCCATGAAACCACAGAACTTCTAGAAGAAAACATAGGAAAAAAGCTCCTTGACATGTGTGTTGGCAATAATTTTTTTGGATATGACACTTAACCCCCAAGGAATAAAATGAAAAGTAAACAAGTGGGACTACAACAAACTGAAAGATTCTGCACAGTAAAAGAAATAATCAAAATAAAATGGCAGCCTACAGAATAAGAGAAAATATTTGCAAATCACATACCTGATAAGGAGTTAATATACAAAATATATAAAGGAATTTGTACAACTCAATAGCAAAATACACACACACACAAATAATACAATTTTTTAAATGGACAAAGAATCTAAATAGACATTTTTTTAAGAAGATACTTAAATGACAAACAGGTATAGGAAAGTGTTCAACATCACTAATCTTTAAGAAAATGCAAATCAAATCACAATGAGATACTGCCTCACACTTGTTAGAGTGACTATCATCAAAAAGGCAAGAGACAACAAATTCTTATTAAGATACGGAGAAAAAAACTCTAGTTTGTGGTTGGTGGGAATGTAAGTTGGTGCAGTCACTACAGAAAACAGTATAGCGGTTCCTCAAAAAATTAAAAATAGAACCACTGTATGATCCAGCAATTCCATTGCTGAATATATATCTGAAGGAAATGAAATCACTATGTTGAAGAGGTTTGCACCCATATGTTCACTGTAGCATTATTTACAATAGCCAAAATATGGAAACAATCGGAGTCCACTGACAGATAGATGAATTTAAAAAATGTGGTGTGTATGTATGTATGTATGTATACAACACACACACACACACACACACACACACACACACACAGGAATATTATTCAGCCACAATAAAGAAGGGACTCCTGTCATTCATGACAACATGGGTGGACTTTGAGGGCATTATGTTAAGTTAAATAAGTCAAGACAGTAAAAGATACATACTGTATGATCTCATTTATATGTGGAATTCTGAAACAACAACAACAACCACAACAAAAACAACACAAGCTCACAGAGAAAAAGATCAGAATTGTGGTAACCAGAGGTGGCAGTGGGGGGACAGAACTGGAGGAAAGTGGTCAAAGAGTACAAACTACCAGTGATAAGTTAGTACTGGACATGTAACGTACGACATACAGAGGACGACGGTTAATTAACACTGCTGTATGGTATATTGGAAAGCTGGTAAGAGAGTAGACCCTAAAAGATCTTACCAAAAGAAAAAAAAACCTTTTGTTTTCTTTTTTCTTGGTATCTGTATGAGGTGATGTTAACTAAACTTATCGTGGTCATCATTTCACAATATATGTAAGTCAAGACATTACACTATGCACCTTAAACAGTGCTTTATATCATTTATATTTTCATAAAACTAAAAGGAAAAAAAGAATACAATAAATGTAAAAGATTTATTACTACTAAAATGCAGACAAACATTCTACTCTTAAAAAGTAATGGGGGAGGTGGAGTGAAACAATATGAACAAGTGATAGAACTAACCACACAAACTAGAAACCTTCACGCATTCTTGCCAAATACATCTACACACATACAAAATAATTCAATACCAAACAGAAAGTTAGTGGGGAAAAAACCTACAATTTTTGTTTGAAAGTATAGAAGCAAAACAATAATAAAAACTCAGACTCAGTATATCAACTGTACAAAGAATGTATATGGTCATTTTACAATAGAGAAAGTAAGAGGCTAACAATTCCTTCCCTCAGAGGAGAGGGGGGAAACCTCAAGATTTTCTCATCAAGAAAAGAAAACAAAACAAATCTATCTGATCCCCTGTACCACCCTCTTGCCTCATATCAGACAATGTCAGCTCTACAAAATGCCCTTCCCCACACCAGTTGACCAGTCTTGATCCCCTTTTCTGCTTTCTTTCCATAAAGCTTATCTCCTTTTGACATTACTTCCACTTTTCATCTTGGGTCTTCATCATACATCATACATTCTCCTAACACAGGACATACAACAGTGCTCAGCACATAGTAGGCCCTCAGTAGGGCTAAGGACATGGCTTTCTGTAATTACGTGGCATTAACTTCAAAAACAAGGACATTCAGATCCCTCTAATTGTCTTCCTTTCCTGTTCTTTCCAAAGACTATTACAAACCACCACCATTCTCTTTTGAGTCTTTAACATCTCCACTCTGGGCATAAGATCTTCTGAGTTATTTTATGTTATAAACATACACATATGGTGAATAAGCATCAATAAACTCACCTTACTACATCCCGCTAGACTCTGTCACATCCTTATGCTCTTCCCTCTACTCCTATGCTTAAGACAGGACTCTCCTCCCCTGCCTGCTCTCCCCTACTTCCTTTTCCTGGACACTGACAGAGCAATTATTCCCAACTTCTCTGTCTCTACTGGGTCCTCCCCATTATTTTCTAAATAGGCCTCACCTTTCATCTGATGTCTCTTTGGACCCAAGATCCCTTTTAAGCCACCAGCAGCTAATCTCTACATTCGACCTCTTACCTCAAGTCCCAGGCTTAGAACTCACAGCACTATCCCCACTCCTGTGCCATTGGGTTCTCAGTATATCACAGCCTCCCCCTCCTTATGTAAACATTTCCTAAACAGATCCAAAACCTGTGCTTTTCACTGCCACATTACTCTTTCTACTGAAAACTCCTTTTTCCTTGAAACTCTTGACTGTGGCACTGCTTCCCACAAGTTCTCACTTTCAAAGAAATCTTATTTTCATTGTTTTGTTGTAATTTAAAACACAAAGAGACCATGTATTACACAGGGTTGGTACATGGCTCTTATAAGGCACACCCTGAGTCCCTTTGCAGGCCTCTATGGCCTGGCCCTTATGGTTCTTCATACACATACCAGCCAGTTTCCTATCTGTATCTTTGCTCTCTTGTACATCTTTGTATTTGCAAGTGTTCCTTTGGATAATCTCTATAACTGTATTTGTAAAAGTAATTTAAATATATGTATATTTTCCTCTTTATAACTTTTTTTAAAAAACAGGAATAGCCATTTACTTGTCATTTACATAATTGTCCAAGTAGCTAGAACACTGATGCTCAATAAAATCTGATAAACTCAAAACAACCCATCCCACTAAGAAAAGCAGTCATGTTATGACTGAAACAGTAAATGCTTGGCTTGGGATAAACAGTTCCCTAACTCATCTCCAGAAGTTAGAAGTTCTGTAATTGTTTACTGAATTTACAATTCTATTCTGCCAATTTTCCTCTCCAAGAAAACAAGCTTTTTTAAATTCAAATTTAAAAATTTTTTTTAAAAATAAAATAAAATAAATTCACATTTTAGGTATTTGGATTTTTTTTTTTAATTTTACTTATTTACTTTGAGAGAGACAGAAACAGAGAGAGAGAGAGAGAGGGAGACAGGGGGGGAGGGGCAGAGAGAGAAGGAATGACAGAGAATCCCAAATAGGCTCCATACTACCAGCGCAGAGTCCAGTGCAGGGATCAAATCCACGAACTATAACCTGAGCTGAAACCAAGAGTCAGGCCATTAACCAACTAAGCTACTCAGGCACCCCAGGGATTTGGATTTTTAAAGAAAGATAACAACTTTCTAAACAAGTATTTAAAGAGATGTAATATAACCTTAGAAGCTTCTTCTTTGCTGATGGTTCTGGAGTCCTGGGAAATGTCTGCTTCCGGAGTGCGTACAAAGTGGTCTCTGCAGATTTCACCTTCTGCCTTACTGGTCTCTCCTTTACCTCTCTAACATCAGATCCAAAATCCATGTGGTTTTTGGGAGAGGATTCTGAATCAATGAACAAGACATTCTCTGAGTCATCTTCCTTTTCACTATCTGATGAATATTCCAGAATTTCGGTAGAACTTCTCTGAAAAAAAAATTAAGAGAAATGCAATTAAATTTGAAGAACTCTTTATTCAAGTCCATATTTACATACACCTGTTATTCCATTCTATTCTGTTTATATTCATTGATACAACTTTGTAAATACAGTTATTTGTAGGTTAAACTTTTATTTTGACGCAAACTCCAAAGTATAAAAAGCCACATACACAAACACAAGGGGGTGTTAAGCCAGTTGTAAGCCAAATATAGCTCATAAAATCCACCATATTCAGTGCAAATATTTCACTGAAATATTTGGTAAACTAAAAGAAATGTGCCCCATATATAGTCCGTCTCAAAAACTGAACTAGTTATATCAACCTAAATGGCTGATGATAATCGTTGTAATCTAATATCTATTGGAAAAAAAGTACTTTTTGGATTTTGAAATTTAATGTGAGAAAAATAATGCTCTTTGTAATAAACCAAATACAAAGAAAATTGCCTCTTCAAGTGTAACCACTTAGCTTACCAAAGGAGTCTCCCAGGATAAAGACATAAACTTGACTTTTCTAGCACAACTGCAATATAATATTTTCAAGAGATGAGTTTCAAATGGCTAATATCAACAGGTACTTTTTAAGAAATGAGTTGTTGCTGCTTTTTCCTACCATTTCCTAAAATGTTTTTTATTTTCTCCTACTCAGAATTCTAATTACTATTTTTTTTGAAAACTGGATTATAAAAAAATAAAATGCTTTTGCATAACACCTCACCCCCGCAAAAAAACTGGATTATAAAAACAGGAGATCATATTACACAGACAATCCTGGAGAGAAGAATCAAAACTTTTTCTATGATGTCTTCTGTCTTTGCCTAGGCACACACTAAATTATTTATGTATGGGAGGTATTTTATTTTCCCATTACTTGGTTTTGCAAGTCAGTCCTGTTTTGTTCTAATGACAGCAAATAATTTATCCTTTGACATTCTAATTTTCCAGTGTATTAGTAACATTTTCTACTTGAATATTTACACAAAATTTTAAATTTATTTTAAAGAATTTTTTTTAATGTTTTATTTATTTCTAGGAGAGAGAGAGAGACAGTGTGAGCAGGGGAGGGTCAGAGAGAGGGGGAGTCACAGACCGAAACAGGCTCCAGGCTCCGAGCTGGCAGTCAGCACAGAGCCCGATGCAGGGCTCGAACCCACGAACTGGGAGATCATGACCTAAGCGAAAGTCGGACGCTTAACCAACTAAGCCACCCAGGCGCCCCCAAAATTTGAAATTTCTTAAATGAAAACAGTTCATTTAGTTGAAATGGATCCGTGGTCAATTTGTAGTAAAGGTATGGGGTCCCTCATGGGGAGCCTATTTTGATGGATCAACAAGGACTGTGTCCATGGCACTATAGAAGACACTTGGCTAAAGAATGTGAGGAGAATACAAATATATGAGGGTTAATGTTGGTGGTTACAAGTGTGTGCATGTGCACTGGTGTGTGAGTGTGCAGGGTAGCACTAGAGTGTTCATCATTTGCTAATCTATATAAGACAAAAAGTTTATTACATTTGGCCTTTTATATTTTATAATTATTTTATTTTATAATTAAATCCTTTTATAAGAGCTTAAAAAGGATATCACTCATCCCTGTATCTCCAAAAAACTTCCTGTTACTAGGCACATTTAAAATAAGAAAAGTAAATGAAAAAAACTTCTCAAACATAGAGCTTAGTTTCAGTATCCTTTTCACAATCTCAGTTGCATGTTTAAATTACTGCAGGTAGCTGATAACCCATTAATAAGTACTAAAGTCCCACGTTTTCCTCACACACAAATTCTGAATAAATATTAACAGTAATTCACAAAAAGAACCAAAGCAGTTTAGAGTGAAAATTAAGTTGCTTGACACTAAAACTTTGTATATATTACTTGAGAACTCTAAACTCAATTCATTTTTTTACTATGAAAAGTCTTTTAGGGGCGCCTGGGTGGCTCAGTCGGTTAAGCGTCCAACTTCAGCTTAGGTCATGATCTCACAGTTCATGGGTTCGAGCCTCGCATCTGGCTCTGTGCTGACAGCCAACTCAAAGGCCTGAAGCCTGTTTCAGATTCTGTATCTCTCTCTCTCTCTCTCAGAAATAAATTTTTAAAATAAACATTAAAAAAAAAAAAAAAAGAAAGAAAAGTCTTTTCATTTAGTACCCTAAAGTTCTGCACTTCATCCTAGAGCAGGGTTTCTCAACCTCAGCACTATTGCTGTTTTGGGCTGGATAATGCGGTGTAAGCTCTCATGTGCATTGTAGAGCTGTGCAACATCCCTAGCATCTACCCACTAAGTGAGAGCAGCATGGTTTGATAGCATACCTATCAAAAATGTCTCAAGACATTGCCAATGTCCCCTGGGAGACAAAATCACCCCCAATTATGAACCACTATCCTAGAAAAACGTCAGCAACTAACCAACCACATTTGGCCTGTGCTGGAGACTCACATGCATAAGTGAAGGCAATGCAGCACTTCACGGGGAGGGAGGATCAGAATGAACTACAGTAGTACCTCTTTCTCTGCAGGGAAACTTCCAAGCCCCTCAGTGGATGCCTGAAACTACAGATAGTATCCTACATAGACTATGCTTCTTTACATACATGCATACCAGTAATAAAGTTTAATTTATAAATTAGGCACAGTAAGAGATTAACAATAGTAACATTAACTAGTAATAAAATAGAATTATAATATAATAAAAAATTTATATGAATGTGGTCTTTCTCTCAAACTCTTATTGTGCTGTACTCACCCTTCTTCTTATGATAATGTGAGATGATAAAATGACTACTTAATGAGGTGAAGTGAGATAAATGATCTTGGCATGTGAAAGTAACATCAGGCTACTAATGACCTTATGATGATAAGGCAGAAGGAAGATCATCTGCTTTCAGACTGTGGTTGACCATGGTAGCCAACCATGGAAAACAAAACCATAGATAAGGGGGAGGACTATAGTTATAGAACAATGTGGTAGAAGTACTGCAACCAGAGTATTGCTCAGGCTTCACCAGAACAAGTAAGACGTACAAAAAATCCAGGTAAAACACATGGAGAAAGGAAGAAGAAACAGCACCTAAAGCTGAATGCTAAGTGTAAGATAATAAAGCAGAAGGAAGAGCAAATACATTCCAGGGAAAAGGAACAGGAAGAGCACGAATATGAGGCCAGAGAGAACACAGCACATGCGGGAAAATCTACAAGCAGCATTAAGAGGCTGTATGAGGACCTTGCAAACCATAGCAGGACATCTGGATTTATTCTGAGATAGTGAGGAACCGCTGGCAGTTTCTGCAAGGACTAATAAAATCATATGTTAACATGGAATGATTATCCAAACCACATTCTGAAGAACAGACTCTTACATGGGAGAGAGAAAGTACTAAAGCCTGCCAGTGGGAAAGCAGCTAGCTAGAGGGTCTTCATAATCAAAGCAAGAAACAAAGAGGATGTGAGTTGGCAATAATAAGAGAGGCGCACTTGAAACAAATTGAGGGAAGAGATGTAACTACACTTGAGGATGCTCACATGTGAAAAATGAAAGTGAAGGCAGACTCAAAGAAGACCACAAGCATCCGTTTGGGGAACAACAACCAAAATAATGTGCTCACCTAGAAAGAGAATTCAGGAAATAATATGAAGAGGGGTAGTCGCTAATATAATTTGGTTTTTAATATGTTAAGTTTATGATGCCTATGGAATAGCTGAGGTAAAACTGACCAACAGTCAGTGTCTTTATGGGTCTGGAGTTTTAATAAGGTGATGTGGGATTCAAGAATCATCAAAATAGAAACTGAATGGAATTATGTGAGTTGGGAAAGACTGTCCCTGGAAATTCTGTAAAAGTGAGGAGAGAAGGTCCAGGCTGGAACTGTGGGAATTCCATCAACATTTAAGCTGTATTCAGGTGAGAAAAGACAGAAAAGCTTTTGGATTTGAGAAAAAAGTGATTGCACAGATATAAGAAACCTATGGGACCTTGGAAATAGTGTGCTATGAAGAATAAATGGTGAAAAATGGTCCAGCCATTTTAGAAGACAGTCAGAGGTTTCTTACTAAATATACTCTTACCATACAATCCAGCAATCACACTCTTTGGTATTTATCTATAGGAGCTTAAAATTTATGTCCATGTAAACACCTGCACACAGATGTGCAATTACTCCTAACTGCCAAAATGTGGAAGCAACCAAGATGTTTTTCAGTAAGTGAATGAATAAACTGTGGTACATTCACATAATGGAATAGTATTCAGCACTGTAGAGAAGTGAGCTATCAACCCATGAAAAAAAACATAGAAGAAACTTAAATGGCATATGACTAAGTAAAAGAAGCCAATCAAAAAAGGCTACATACTGTATGATTCCAACTATATTACATTCCGGAAAAAACAAAACTACGGACACTACAAAAAGATCACTGGTTGCCAGGGGTTATAGGAGATGAATAGACAGAGCAAAAAGTAATCTTTAACAATGAAAATACTCAGTATGATATTATAATGATGAGTATATGTCATTATGCATTTGTCCAAATCCAAAGAACGGACAACACCAAGAGTAAACCTTAAGGTAAACTATGGACTTCAGGTGATTCTGATGCATCAATGCAGGTTCATCAATTGTAACAAGTGCACCATTCTGGTAAGTGATGTTGATAATGTGAGAGGCTATGTATATGTCAGGGCAAGAAGTATATGGCAAATCCCTAGATCTTCCTCTCGATTTTAATGTAAACCTAAACCAGTTCTAAAAACATAAGTCAAAAAACCAACAAAAAAAGGAATAAATGAAAGGTGAGGTAAAAATAGGAGCCCTGATCATTCTTTCGGGAAGTTTGGAAATGTCTATTTTAATTTCTTTCAAAAGTAGAAAGGACAGCATAAAAAGATACAATTTGCTTAACTATGCACAACTTGTATGACAAAATTTAAGTTAAAATATGGAAAATAAAAGTGTACTCCAGACTCTAGTCTATCCTCCAACCACAACCACAAAATTTAAATGAATTTCCTCAAAGAAGAATTTAGCAGCAGTAAGATTGGTAAGATTTAACAGAAGTTTAGGTAGTACTTTGGAATTTCTTGGCATCAATCCATGAGAATCAATTTTATGTAGTTTTGGTTTAGGCAGTCACAAATTTAATAAGAACTAGCTAATATGTAAGAATATATTGAAAGCCTACTACCTACATGCTCCCTAAGCTGCTATAGCTAATTCAAGTAAATTCTGAAGTGTGTCCTTGCTCTTGCATACTTGCAAATCAATTTCAAAACTGAAACACATAAAAGCTAAACTGAAAATTACAAAGCAATATATGGATAATTCCAAATTCATTGGGCATATAGCAGATATATGAGTGGAAAAGAAAGATCACTTGGGGTAGCATAGCTTAAAAAATCTTTAATCAATAAAGGCAGGATCTGACCCCAACACTGTCTCTGCCTCAGCCCTGTCCCTCACTAGCTGATTACCTTAGGCAATTTACTTAATTTCACTATGGCTTGTTTCCTCATCTACAAATTGGAGATGTAATAATGCTTAACACATTAAGCATTTAGTTAATTTTAGCTATTAGCGGTTCGTGGGTTCGAGCCCCGCGTCGGGCTCTGTGCTGACTGCCAGCTCAGAGCCTGGAGCCTGTTTCAGACTCCCTCTCTCTCTGACCCTCCCCTGTTCACGCTGTCTCTCTCTCTCTCTCCTAGAAATAAATAAAACATTAAAAAAAAAAAAAAAGAAAGAAAGCTTTCTCAACCAAAAATCTTTTAACCATTATTATCTCAGGGAGGTTGCCTAGCACTCTACACAGCAACCCAGTGTACCTTTCTGTTCCTTGAAACATTTTTGTTCTTGCAAATTTTTATTCTTTACCAAATCATTTTTACACAAAATGATTACTTTACTTAAATACTGTATTTCAAGTACCAAAATATTTCATTTTTTTAAATATGTTCTCCTGCTTCCTTTGGAAAGCTAACCAACGGGTGCCCTCTTTTGTCTTAAATGTTTTATTTATTTCTGAGAGAGAGAGACACAGAGAGAGAGAGAGAGAGAGAGAGAGAGCAGGGGAGGGTCAGAGAGAGAGGGAAATACAGATACAGAATCTGAAAGAGGCTCCAGGCTCTGAGCTGACAGTCAGCAGGGGCTCAACCCATGAGCTGTGAGATCATGACCTGAGCCAAAGTCAGATGCTTAGCCGACTGAGCCATCCAGGTGCCCCTCAACTGGTGCTCTCTTAAAACTTCCATATAAAATTACTTCTTGC
The DNA here is from genome assembly GCA_017311185.1 of Proteles cristata cristata. Classification (NCBI taxonomy): domain Eukaryota; kingdom Metazoa; phylum Chordata; class Mammalia; order Carnivora; family Hyaenidae; genus Proteles; species Proteles cristata. The sequence continues at coordinate 317,331 of JAESUZ010001610.1, forward strand.
AGGTATACAGCCTTCAGGTATTATAGAAATAATACTGAGGGGCGCCTGGGTGGCTTAGTCGGTTAAGCGTCCGACTTTCGCTTAGGTCATGATCTCGTGGTTTGTGGGTTCGGGCCCCGCGTCGGGCTCTGTGCTGACTGCCAGCTCAGAGCCTGGAGCCTGTTTCAGTCTGTGACTCCCTCTCTCTCTCTGACCCTCCCCTGTTCACACTGTCTCTCTCTCTCTCTCTCCTAGAAATAAATAAAAAAACATTTAAAAAAAAAAAAGAAAAAGAAATAATACTGAGAAGTAAATCTGGATATTTTATAGCAGAGAATTTTCTGCAGTGGTCAAATTCACAGAGCCAAAAAGTGACTATGTAGCTATGATCATTATTTGCTAATGTTTGAAACATAATGCAGCCATTAATATTATGATTCCTTTTCTTTCCTCCGATCTAATGAAATTCAGAACTAGAAGTCTCCTGAATTGATGAATAAATATCACAAATGACAAGCCTAAGATATGAACTAGGACTAGTTCTTGTGAAATCAGTCAACAAGAGGCAATGACAACATTGTAACTTGTCTGTAACTGAAGTCACTTGCAACTAACAAAACCATAAAATATCCAATACTTTCTAAGTTTCCAAAAGTTGGCAATACTGTTATAGTAGACATCTGTCACAATTTATTTCTCATTTCTCTTTTCAGAAAACCAACTGACTATCCACGGAGGTGATAGCATTCAACATCCCAGCAACCATAGGTGTGGCCTCCCATGTCTAAGTAGCCATGTGTCTACTATGATTGGCCCTAGGCAGGTAGACAAATCACCAAAGTTGGGCCAATTACATTCTGAATTGAGAGATAGAGTCTGGGAAGTAGAATCTAAGACACACTAATGGTTAATCTCAGAATGAAAGATCCTTCATCCATTTTGAGCTTATTTTTGTGTATGGTGTAAGAAAGTGAGTCCAGTTTCATTCTTCTGCATACTGCTGTCCAGTTCTCCCAGCACCATTTGTTAAAGAGAATGTCTTTCCCCCACTGGTTACTATTTCCTACTTTGTCAAAGATTAGTTGGCCATACATTTGTGGGTCTAATTCTGGGTTCTCTATTCTATTCCCTTGATCAATGTGTCTGTTTTTTGCCAATACCATGCTGTCTTGATGATTACAGCTTTAAAAAAAGACCTAAATGTGAGACAGGAAACTATCAACACCCTGGAGGAGAAAACAGGTAACAACCTCTTTGACCTCAGACACAGCAACTTCTTACTTGATGCATCTCCGAAGGCAAGGGAAATAAAAGCAAAAATTAACTATTGGGACCTCCTCAACATAAAAAGCTTCTGCACAGCAAAGGAAACAATCAACAAAATTAAAAGGCAACTGCTGGAATGGGAGAGGATATTTGAAAATGACTTATCGGATACACGGTTGCTATCTAAACTATATAAAGAACCTACTAAACTCAACATCTGGAAAACAAATAATCCAGTGAAGAAATGAGCAGAAGATATGAATAGACACTTTTCCGAAGAAGACATCCAGATGGCCAACAGACATATACAAAGATGCTCAACATCACTCATCATCAGGGAAATACAAATCAAAACCACACTGAGGTATCACCTCACACTGGTCAGAGTGGCTGCAATTAACAACTCAGGAAACAACAGATGTTGGTGAGGATATGGAGAAATGGGAACCCGCCTGCACTGTCGGTAAAAATGCAAACTGGTGCAGCCGCTCTGGAAATCAGTTTGGAGCTTCCTCAAAAAATAAATAGAATTATCCTACGACCTAGCAATAGCACTACTAGGAATTTATCCAAAGGATACAAGAATGCTGGTTCATAGGGGCACATGGACTCCAATGTTTATAGCAGCACTATCAACAATAGCCAAATTATGGAAAGAGCCAAATGATGGATGGATAAAGAAGATGTGGTTTATATATACAATGGAGTACTACTTGGCAATGAGAAAGAATGAAATCTGGCTATTCACAACATGGATGGAACTGGAGGGCATTATGCTAAGTGAAATAAGTCAGTCAGAGAAAGACAAATATCCTATGTTTTCACTCATATGTGGAATTTTAGAAACTTAACTGAAGATCATGGGGGAAGGGACAGGGAAAAAAGTAGTTTCAAACAGAGAGGGAGGCAAACTGTAAGAAACTCATAAATACAGAGAACAAACTGAGAGTTGATGGGGGCCCGGGAGAATTTGGGCATTGAGGAGGGCCCTTGTTGGGATGAGCACTGGGTGTTGTATGTAAGTGATGAATCATGTGACTCTACTCCCAAAACGAAGAGCACACTGTATGTTAGCTAACTTGACAATAAATTCTATTTAATAAATGAATGAATGATCCATGATTTCCTGCTGGTGAGGTTCTCAGAGTTGCCTTGTGTCCCAGTTCACCTTTCAGCTCTATCTTATATGCCTTAGGATAGACAAGCATGATACAATAAATTTCTCCTTCTTCCTTAACTAGTGAGATTTGTTTTCTGTAACTTGTAACTAACAGGCTTAACTATCTGATAAATATCTCCATAAGGAAAAAAATTGTAATTAAACAAATATTCAGTACACACTATGTGCAAGATGTTGTACGAGAGAGAAAATTTGAAACACAGTTTCTTAAAGAGCTTGAAATCAAATAAATGCGATATTATAAGCATGGCTCACATTAAATGTTCCAAATAGATGAAGATTTATTTCTGTCCAATCTGACACCAGCATAGATAGTAAAAGAGATAAAACCTATATCAGGTCTCAAAGCATTGGAATATTCTTAATTGATGAAGATGAGAAGAGAGAAGAAAGCACATAAGGCAGAAAGCTTTAATGGATATTCAAGATATATAAAAACAACTCTAGACAAACTAAAGTTTACAGTTCACACTGGGAAGCAAAAGATAATAATAACAATATAATCCTACAGATTGGGGGGTGTGTGTAGAGAGAGCACACATGTCCCCTTACATAAAGACAAACCAATAGACCCATTATCCATGGGGAATACGCTCTAAATTTATTTCTTGGAATAATGATGAATTTGGGCAAATTCATTCACATCCTTTGAACATGGCTTCTTGGTACCAGGAACTGGTCTGAGTCAGTGGTAAAGTCCATGCATTCAGACTTGTTTCTATTCCCGACCCAACTGATGAAATGCTCTGACAAACCAAGTTTTGATAACACTTTAATGTACTGAAAATAATTCAATACATTAAGTGTTAATTCATTTTTGGCCTAATATTCTAAAATTGTTTGGTAACCAAACAGTGCTAATGAGACACGTTAGAGGAAGAGTCAGTTGGTTCAAATGATGTACTAAGAGAGGCCAAATTTCTTGACAGTCAGGATAGTGGTGCTACTAACTGAAATAGAGAACACATTCCGGAAGAAAGAAAGAGAAAAGAAAATATTATTTCCAAGACAGGGAGTTTAAAGCTCCCTGATAATGATCACAGGACTAGCACAGAGACAGAGAGCCACCTAGCAGGAGGCTGGAATGCAGTTGCTTAGCAAAAAGGTTACTGGAGAAGAAATGATCCAAGGCACCAATCTTTAAGATGCCTGTGTAGTGGAAATGGGTGAGAAGAAACCAGCTACAAGCATTCACTCTCTTGAGCTCCTGAAAAATGAAGGTATATTTATGTGACTGTAGCCTCATCACAGAGGCAATCTCCCTCAGGTTGCATGATAGGGACCACAATGATTCCATGGCTTCCATTACCTTCAGAGATTCTTTATTTTGATATTCTTTAACACTGTACAGCCAAAATGGTAAGAAAAAAGACCCCAAGTTTCTCTCCTTTAAAACTTGCCAGTTATTGGTAACGCAAGCGACATTTGGGCAAAAGGAAGAGCTGGGGTAAAAATAAGAAGCAGGGATCTATACTTATGTAAACTGATTTAAAGAATAGTAATAAAAAATCCTACAATTTTCTAAATAGGTAGATATTCAACAATCATTGTCTTTTTTCTTTAAAAATATAATTTTAGGGGTGCCTGGATGGCTCAGTTGGTTAAGCGTCTGACTTCGGCTCAGGTCATGATCTCACGGTTTGTGGGTTTGAGCCCCACGTCAGGCTCTGTGTTGACAGCTAGCTTAGAGCCTGGAGCCTCCTTCAGATTCTGTGTCTCCCTCTCTCTCTGACTCTCCCCTCTCTCTCAGATATAAATAAAATTTAATATATATGCATATATATAAATTTTAAGTAACTATAATAAATTTTAAATTTAAAACAATGTTCTATGCAATTCATTTGATAATCTTGAAGCTAACATAATCCTATCTACAAATTTCTTCATGGGATGCTCAGGAAAGATTCTTATTAGTAATATCCCTGAATAATTAAAGAACTACCCCTTGATTGGATCCAAATGTATGTATGAAAGTCTACATGAGTAGGGTCTTCTTAGATAAAAACTGTGTCTACTAACAAAGTCAAAGAGCAGAGGATAAGCAATATTAAGTACTGTCTCCACGGTAAAGTTAGTTACAATGACAAATGAAACAAATTAGCCAGGTAAAAAACACTGCTAACATTTAAAAATTAAAGCTTTTACTTCTGAACTGTATTGAAAAGTCACACCAAAAGCAAGAGTACAATACTAGTAATAAATAACTACTTATTTTCTTTCTTTTTTTTTAATGTTTTATTTATTTCTAGGAGAGAGAGAGACAGCATGAGCAGGGGAGGGTCAGAGAGAGAGGGAGTCACAGACTGAAACAGGCTCCAGGCTCTGAGCTGGCAGTCAGCACAGAGCCCGACGCGGGGCTCGAACCCACGAACCGCGAGATCATGACCTAAGCGAAAGTTGGGCGCTTAACCGACTAGGCCACCCAGGCGCCCCAATAACTACTTATTTTCAAATGACACCTTTCTAACAACTTACTCACTCAGCTGGTAAAACAAAGAAAAGGTAACTAGTAACTAACCTAAAATCACTCTTTCAGATAACCAGTTATAAGTCTAAATGCTCACTTGACTCATATTTCATGCAAAACAAAAGTCCCAAGCCCTTGTTTTCACAGCCCAGGTGAGAAGGTGTCCATGAGAGGAGGCGAGTCAGGCTGGGAGTGGGGGTCATTGAAGACCCCTTGTCTACCTGCTGGTGAGGCGGCAGGTGCTGGTTGCACCCTGATTCACAGGGCCAGGTGTGTTCTCCATGCCACATCCTGTAGTTCTCTGGTTTCTGCTGAGAATTCCCACTCAATTAGTGACCAGGCCCAGGCCTGCCCTTGTAAGATCTTATGAGATCACCAAGAGCTGGGCTGTGTTAAGGTCACCATGTTTAGCCTGGGTTCAGACTCCCTTTCTTAAAGTCACACTACAAATGAGAATAGTCAATGGCATTTTAAAGAAAGAACAAAAGAATTTTAAGGCCCTGATTGCCTAGAAACTTTTATTTTTTTTTAATGTTTTATTTATTTCTAGGAGAGAGAGAGAGACAGTGTGAGCAGGGAAGGGTCAGAGAGAGAGGGAGTCACAGACTGAAACAGGCTCCAGGCTCTGAGCTGGCAGTGAGCACAGAGCCCGACGCGGGGCTCGAACCCGTGAACCGCGAGATCATGACCTAAGCGAAAGTCGGATGCTCAACCGACTAAGCCACCCAGGCGCCCCAAGAAACTTTTAAATTTAATACTAACCATGAAAATGTTTTTAATGTTTATTTACTTATTTTTAAGAAAGAGATAGAGGGAGAGTACAAGCAGGGGACAAGCAGAGAGGAGAGAAAGAATCCCAAGCAGGCTCCACACTTGCAGCACAGAGCAAGATGTGGCGCTCAATCCCACAAATCATGAGATGATGATCTAAGCCAAAATCAAGAGTCGGACGCTTAACTAACTGAGCCACCCAAGCACCCCTAACCAATAAATGTTTTTATGAAAGACAGACAGTGAAGGCAACAGCAAAAATGCCAAAGAAGATAAGTCACGGCAACTATGGCAAATAAATTCACAAAAACTAAGATACCTCTTAAAAATTAAAGGGAATGAAACAGTACTGGTGGCTAATAAACCAACAAATTTAGTTAGTAAATGCTTTCATTTCAACTCCCAATACTAAAATGAAATTCATTTATTTAAAAAATTGAGTGCCTATTGTGTATTATTCTGGGTAAAATGGATATAATGGGGTGACACGAAAATCTTTAGCCAAGTGGTCTTTAAGTTTCAATGGAATCTCTCTCTCTCTCTCTCTCTCTCTCTCTCTCTCACACACACACACACACACACACACACACACCTTAACTGGGCTCTTCTCTGGCTATTAATCAAGAACTGCACAGCTGTGTGGAAAAGGATAGCAAAACCACCAAAAATGGAATAATTATATATATCAGACTCCCAGCTGCTAAAAGAATTTTATTTTCTATTGGGATTAAAAATCAATAACACAGCACAATTCTAGACAATAGTCTTAAACTACTGATAGGAGATAAACTTTCGCTATTTACTTGGTATATTTGTGATTGAAACTTTATCCATGAAAATTGGAGCCAGCTAGTGAGGAAAAACAAAAGCTAGAAGTTTTCTCACACAATGAAGAAAAAAAATCTTTTCTGAGATAAACAGGTTTAACAAGCTACACCCATGGTCACACCTCTGTAAACCCACTTGGCTTGCCTTCCTCAAATATGTTTCAACTTCAAATTCCAACCCGATGAAAACAGAACTCAAGTCCTATCAACAGAGGTTCAGAAAAGCACCATTCCACCTCACCTTAAGGTCCAAAGAGTCTGCTCTAAGGAACCCAAGGAGAAACTGAGAAACAGCAGGGCAAAGATGCACTTTAAGAGAAAGGGAGACATAGAAAAATAACAATGCTCTAGAAGGAACCAGCTGGGTTAGTCACAGTTCACCAAGCCTAGCAGCTCAGGGCACAGGCAAAGGGCAGAAATCCACAGCAAACAAGTGGAGACCTGCCCACAACCAGGTTGCCGTAGGCTGGCTACAGTGATTACAGAGGACAAGAAAGAAAAGCACCCCCTTCTCCAAGGAAGACAGCACATAACTGGAATATGGAGACCATCTGTGAAACAACCTATAGGCCATTCTGTCTGTTTTAAAACATATTCAGAGAAAGCCACAGCCTTGAGTCTGTCTGCAACATTCTTATCCAGCACACCCAGGTTGTGGCAGCATGCCTTGTTCCTGATCTGCTGGAGGCTGAGGGGTCCTCCAAACTGACACTCAAAACTAGGGCCTCAAAATTAAAAGAGGCCCAAATCACAGCATGTTCCAAAAAACTAATCTGTTCATTTATGCAAATGGAACCAGAGGCAGGTTGTTTCTGGTTATAAGCTAGGCTTTGTTTTTATTCAAGACCAAGAACTGAAATCTTAGACAATGGTGGACTGGGGAGGGGGGAAAAGGGAAGAAATTCAGAGGGGCCTAGAAAAGGCAGAAAGCTTCTCTGCCAGGTAACAGAAACAAGCCAGGTAAGTGTCCTAAGACAACAAAGGCAATAAACAAAAGCAAAAACAGCACAATTGCCAAGTATACAGCCCTATATAGTGGGCCCAGGATATGTGCCTCCAAACACAAGTTCCATGAGATATTAATAGGTGTTAAGAGATAGATAATGAGCTCCACAATCAAATCAGTTCGAATAAACTAGGCTGGATAAAATTAAATTGTAAGATTTCTCAGGAGCTTTTAATATACCCATATGCATTGTGAACTCTAAGAGGGGGCTGTAATATGCAGTGTTTCCTAGACATATTTGACTACAGTTTGCCCAGTTTTTTACCAACCATTTCATGAAAATGAAAAATTTTTAAACCTTTTTATACTTTAATCATCTTAATGGAAATACCTCAGAAATAAGTTTTCCATAACTTATTCTACTTCTATCAACACGGCTTAATATTTTATCAACAATTCACAATTATTCTTGTGGATAACTATTGTTTTGGACTGTGACATAATGCACTTCTGCATATGACAGATGGGTTTCCTTCCCCCTATCTGCAGGCTTTTGGCTGGCCTCAACCCTACCTGGCCCAAGTCTGCTCCTAGCAGCCTCTCTGACGGACTATCAGAGTCATAAAATTCTTGCTTTCCTGAGGTTTAGAAACCAGGAAAAGGCAAGGCTCAATGTTGGACATCAGGAAGACTACAGTAATTAGTAAGATATAAATTTTGCTCTTTAGAGATTTATATCTGGCTACTTTTTCACAACTGAGTTGAGCCACTAGTGGCCCAAAACACTAACTGCAAAGCAAAATACTATCAGTTATTTCAGAGGCCCAGGGCCTCCTTCTAGTCCAAGGTTAGATGAAAAGGCTCTAATCAGATTTCAGTCAGATGACTCTAATCATATTATATACCTATCGGAAGACACTTCTTTAAAATAATCAAACCTGATCAAATAATTCTCACAAGACTCCTTGTGAAGAGAAGCAAAATAGGTAACTCTTAAACAGAGGAAGATTAAATTGTTTGTTAAAGTTTAGAGACACACAAGTTAAGGGAATAATCTCAGGAATCCTCACTATTCACACAGAATCCTACACAAACAAGGGTGGGGGCAAGATGGTGGAGAAGTAGGGAACTCCGTACATTGCACTCGATCCCATATCTCACATGGAGAAGGCCGGAAGCCATAGGAACCCTTACAGAATCCAGGAGTTTGTGGAGAAGAGGAGACAGAGTCCGCTGAGAAAACTTTCTAGCGTGAGTACAAACTGGGGAAGATAAAATCGGGCCGGGATCAAAGACACAGAGGGATGGGGGCGATCCCCCTCTGTGGGGAGTTTAGAGGGAAAGAGAGTGTCCGAAACTGCTCAAGACACTGTCCCTGTCACTGACGAACAGAAAAACCTCTGTTCGGGACAGAGAGGGACCCAGTTTCCTGCTCTCCAACTGACCCTAGGCGGGACACACTCGTCGCAGGCGACCCCGGGAAAACTGTTCCCTGCGCTGCCAGCTCTACCTGGAGGGGAGCGCGGCGGCCACACCTTTGTGCTTCTGGCTCTGCTGGATCCCTAGAGGGGAGGTGAAGGGCTTAAAACTGGGACATTTGCCCGCGAGTTTGTGTTTTGGGCAATGAGACACAGAGGGACCCGGTTTCCTACCCTCCAGCTGACCCTAGGCGGGACGCACTCCTCCCAGGTGACCCCTGATGAAACAGCTCCTCGCTTGCCAACCCGACCTGGAGGAGACTGGAGCAGCGGCTTCTGGCTCAATCCCCAGGGGGAAGGCAAGAGGCTTGGGACTGCCCTGAGGGGATCACCTGCGAGTTGGTGATATAGCAATTTCAGGGGGATCTGGAAACAAGGCCTGGCCTGGGATATACAGCACGACCCACCTAGGCTGCGACCCCGGTACAGGGAATTTACACACCCAAAAAGGTGAGTTGCACTGCTTGGTTCAAGAAGGGACTGGAGCGCCGCCACTCTTCTCCATACAACCGCCAAGGAAGAACTCCCACGGGATGCATTGGATCAAACCATGCCCATCCCTGCTAGAGAGCTGCCCTCTTTTTTTTTTTTTTTTTTAACCAGAGCCGGGGCAAGACCCATGGATGCACTGCCCTAGTCAATTCTGGTCACTGGCTTGCTTAAGCAGTCACATTTAATCCATTTTCTAGATGTAAATTCTACACCTACCTACCTTTTCATCTCTTTCTCTCTGTAGTAATCAGACTATATAGTTTCCCTGGATAACACCATCGTCATTTCTTTCTCCTGTTCTCCAACCATATTCCATTCTGGCTCTCTGAAAAACCTTATTCCTTCTGCCTATCATTTCATTTCCAATTTCACCTCATCTCCGCCCTATTATTTCTCTCTTTCTTTATGCTCTTCAACCAGCACTACATACACCCGGCTATTTATTTGTAGCTGGGAAATCTGGTTATATGCTTTAAACTGTTCTTTGGCTATAGGGTTTCTTTTTTCTTTTTCTTCCTTTTTACGTATTTTTATTTTTTATTATTCACCTTCCCTCCTCCCTCTTTTCCCTTTACTTTTTCGTTTTCCCTATCATTTGCATGTTTGTTGGATTTGTCTGTGCATTTTTGGGCCTCTGTTCCCTGTGTGTTTGTCCGTCTGTTTCCTTCTCCAGGGCTACCTCAAGAAACAAGCCAAAGTACACATGGTGGAGAGTACCAAATACCACTACGAGTAGGAAAATAAAATAACCGAGGTCTCAACGAGAGACCAAAAGATACCATTAAAGAACACTTTCTGAATGGATAGGCTCTGGACAATCAAAGAGCTTTCTTGGGTACAGCAGCGCTTACAGGTACAGAGTGCATAACAAGCTTTTAAAACTAACAAGAGATAGAAAGCTAATCAAAATGACAAAACAGAAGAACTCTCCATGAAGAAATTCCAGGAAGAATAGACAGCTAAAAACTGCTCAAAACAGATAAAAGCAACATAACTGAACAAGAATTTAGGACAATAATCATAAAATTAATCGCCGGGCTTGAAAAAAAAAAAAAAAGCATGGAGGACATCAAAGAAACTATGGCTACCAACACCATGGAGCTTAAAAACAGTTATGATGAATTAAAAAATTCGATAAATGAGATACATAATAAACTGGAGGTGTCCAAAGCACGGATTGAAGAGGCAGAAAGGAGATAAATGATTTAGAAGACACAATTATAGAAAAAGAGGAATCTGAGAAAAACAGAAATAAACTAACCCAGGAAAATGAAAGAAGAGTTCGAGAGCTCAGCGTTACAATAAAACGGAACAATATCCGTATCATAGGAATCCCAGAAGAGGAAGAGAGAGGGAAAGGTGCTGAAGGAGACCTGGAACAAATTACAGCAGAGAACTTCTCTAACCTATGGAGGGAAGTAGACGTTGAAATTCAAGATGCAGAGAGAACGCCCCTCAGATGTAATTTAAATCGATCTTCTGCATGACATATCATAGTGAAAATACCAAAATATAAGGACAAAGAGAAAAATCAAATGATGCTAGGGAGAAAAGGGCCCTAACATACAACGGGAAACTATCAGAGTGGTAACAGACGTATCTACTGAAAAGTGGCAGGCCAGAAAGGAATGGCAAGAGAACTTCAGTGTGATGAACAGAAAACATATGCAGCCAAGAATTCTCAATCCAGCAAGCTTGACATTCAGAATAGGAGAGATGAAAGTCTTTCAAATAAACAAAAATTGAAAGAATTTGTCACCACTAAACCAGCTCTACAAGAAATCCTGGGGGGAGGGGAGGACTCTCTGTGGAAAATGTTGCAAGGAACACAAGATGCTAGAGACACACCAGAAGCATGAATCCCACAAATGACACAATGACTCTAAACCCATATATTTCAAACATAACACTGAATATAAATGGACTAAATGCCCTAATCAAAACACATAGGGTAGCAGAATGGATAAAAAAACAAAATCCATCTATTTGCTGTCTACAAGAAACTCATTTCAGACAGGACACCCTCAGACTGAAAGTGAGGGGACAGAGAAATATCTATCATGCTATAGGAAGTAAAAAAAAAAAAAGTTGGAGTAGCTATACTTATATCAGAGAAACTGGACAGTAAAGACAGTAACAAGGGATAAAGAAAGGCAATATATAATAATTAAAGGGTCTATCCATCAGGAAGACCTAACAATTATAAATGTCTACGCACCAAATATGGGAGCGTAAATACATACATAAAACAATTAATCACAAACAGATATAGTCTTATTGATAAAAATGTGCTGATAGCAGAGGACTTTAATACTCCACTTACAGCAATGGATAGATCAACTACACAGAAAATCAATAAAGACACAATGGGCTTAAATGACACATTGGACCTGATGGATTTGACAGATATATTTAGAACTCTACATCCTGAGGCTATGGAATTCACATTATTCTCAAGTGCACATGGCACATTCTCCAAGACAGATCACACACTGGGACATAAAGCAGCTCTCAATAAATATAAAACAACTGAGATCATACCATACACACTTTCAGATCATAATGTTTTGAAACTTGAAATCAATTACAGGAAGAAGTCTGGAAAACCCCCAAAAAGATGGGAGGTTAAAGAATACCCTACTAAAGAATGAATGGGCCAATCAGGCAATTAGAGAAGAAATTAAAAAATATATGGAAACAAATGAAAATGAAAATACAACAATACAAACCCTATGAGATGAGCTAAGACAGTCCTAAGGAGAAAGTACATTGCACTCCAGGCCTATTTCAAGAGATTAAAAAACATGCAAGTGCAAAATCTAACAGCACACCTAAAGGAACTAGAGGGAGAACAACAAGAGCACCCCACACCCAGTAGAAGAAGAGAAATAATAAAAATCAGGGCAGAAATACACAATATAGAAACCAAAGAAACAGTTGAACAGATCAATGAAAGCAAGAGTTGGTTTACTGAAAAAAATTTTAAAAAATTGACATACTTCTAGCCAGGTTTCTCAAAAAGAAACAGGACAGCAGTCAAAAGGACAAAATCATGAATGAAAATGGACTGATTACAACCAACCCCTCAGAAATACGAGCATTTATCAGGAAATATTATGAAAAATTATATGCCAACAAACTGGACAACTTATAAAAAATGGACAAATTCCTAAACACACACTCACTACCAATATTCATATGGGAAGAGATAGAAAATCTGTACTAACCCAAAACTTGTGAAGAAATTGAATGAGTTATCAAAAATCTCCCAACAAATAAGAGCCCTGGGCCTGATGGCTTCCCTGGGGAATTCTACCGGACATTTAAAACAAATTTAATACCCATTCTTCTCAAACTATTCCAAAAAATAGAAACCGAAGGAAAACTTCCAGATTCATTTTATGAAGCCAGCATCACTCTGATTCCCAAGCCAGACAGAGATCCAGCAAAAAATGAGAACTGTAGGCCAATATCCTAATGAATATTGATGCAAAAATCCTCAACAAGTTATTGCAAATCGAATTCAACAGCACATAAAAAGAATTCTCCACCAAGATCAAGTGGGATTCATTCCTGGGTTTCAGGGCTGGTTCAATATTCACAAATCAATCAATGTGATACATCACATCAACAAAAGATAAAAATCATATAATCCTGTCGATAGATGCAGAAAAAGCATTTGACAAAATATAGCATCCCTTCTTAATAAAGACCCTCAAGAAAGATGGGATAGAAGGAACTTACTTATACACCATAAAAGCCATCTATGAGAAGCCTTCAGCTAACATCATCCTAAACAGGGAAAAACTGACAGCTTTCCCCCTGAGATCAGGAACACGACAAGGATGTCCACTCTCACCACTGCTGTTTAACATAGTGTTGGAAGTCCTAGCATCAGTCATCAGACAACAAAAGGAAATCAAAGGCATCAGATACGGCAAAGAAGAAGTCAAACTTTCACTCTTCGCAGACGACATGATACTCTACATCGAAAACCCGGCAGACTCCACCAGAAGCCTACTAGAACTGATCCAAGAATTCAGCAAAATTACAGGGTACAAAATCAATGTACAGAAATCAGTTGCATTTTTATACACTAACAATGAAGCAACAGAAAGAGAAATCAAGAAACTGACCCCATTCACAATTGCAGAAAAAAACATAAAATACCTCAGAATAAACCTAACCAAGGATACAAGAGATCTGTATGTTGAAAACTATAGAAAACTTATGAAGAAAATTGAAGAAGACACAAAGAAATGAAAAAACATTCCATGCTCATGGATTGGAAGAATAAATATAGTTAAAATTCAATGCAATCCCAATCAAAACTGCACCAGCATACGTCTCAAAACTAGAACAAACTATCCTAAAATCTGTACCGAACCACAAAAGACTCCGAATAGCCAAAGTAATATTGAACAAGAAAACCAAAACGAGAGGCATGACCATCCTAGACTTTAGCCTCTACTACAAAGCTGTCATCATCAAGACAGTATGGTATTGGCACAAACATAGACACATAGACCAATGGAATAGAAGTGAGAACTCAGAATTGGATCCAAAAGTATACAGCCAACTAATCTTTGACAAAGCAGGAAAGAGTATCCAATGGAAAAAAGACAGACTCTTTAACAGATGGTGCTGGGAGAACTGGACAGCAACATGCAGAAGAATGAAACTAGATCATTTTCTCACACCATACCCAAAAATAAACTCAAAATGGATAAAGGACCTGAACGTGAGACACAAAACCATCAAAACCCTAGAGGAAAAAGCAGGAAACAACCTCCTGGACCTCCACTGCAGCAATTTCTCACTTGAAACATCCCCAAAGGCAAGGGAATCAAGAGCAAAAATAAACGATTGGGACCTCATCAAGACAAAAAGCTTCTGCACGGCAAAGGAAACAATTCACAAAACGAATAGGCCACTGACGGAAAGGGAGAAGATAGTTGTAAATGACATATCAGATAAAGGGTTAATATCCAAAATCTATAAGGAACTCACCAAACTCTACACCCCAAAAAGCAAACAATCCAGTAAAGAAATGGGCAGAAGATATGAACAGACACTTCTCCAAAGAGGACGTCCAGATGGCCAACAGACACATGAAACGATGCTCAGCGTCCCTCCTTATCAGGGAAATACAAATCAAAACCACACTGAGATACCACCTCATACCAGTCAGAGTCGCTAAAATGAGGAAATCAGAGGACTCTAGATGCTGGCGAGGATGTGGAGAAACAGGCACCCTCCTACACTGTTGGTGGGAATGTAAACTGGTGCAGCCCCTCTGGAAAACAGTTCTTCAAAAAATTAATAATAGAACTCCCCTAGGACTCAGCAATAGCACTGCTAGGAATTTACCCAAGGGATACAGGAGTGCTGATGCATAGGAGCACATGGACCCCAATGTTCATAGCAGCACTCTCTACAATAGCCAGAACACGTAAAGAGCCTAAGTGTCCATCAACGGACAAATGGATCCAGAAGATGTGGTTTATCTATACCATGGAATACTACATGGCAGTGAGAAAGAATGAAATCTGGCCATGTGTAGCAACATGGATGGACCTTGAGGGTGTTATGCTGAGCGAAATAAGTCAGGCAGAGAAGGACAACTAACCATATGTTTGCACGTATAGGTGGATTAGGAGGACCTTAACGGAGGACCAAGGGGGAGAAGAAGGAGGGAAATAGTGGGGGAGAGGGAGAGAGGCAAACCATGAGAGACTCTTGAATGCTGAGAACAAACTGGGGACTGACGGGCATGGGGGGAAGTGGGGCATGATGGGCATGGCGCAGGGCACTTGGGGGGATGAGCACCGGGTGTTATATGGAAACCAACTTGACAATAAACTCTTAATAAAAAAAAATCTAAACACAACAACAAAAACAAGCTATATTAGGCTCTGTCTAGAAAATTCCAGCCAAAAGAATAGCGGGCAAATGCTATACTCACACACACACAGTACTCATATATACATATGCATGCATATATGTTTAACTTCAGCAACTAGAAATATGAAAAAAGGCAAAATGAATTATCTCTAAAGAAGAAATTTGTTTTGTATACTTTTCCATAACTATGAGGTTCAATAAAGGTGATACATTAAGGACTTTAATATTATGGATTTAGGGGCGACTGGGTAGCTCATTCGGTTAAGCGTCCGACTTCGGCTCAGGTCATGATCTCACAGATCGTGAGTTCGAGTCACTCATGGGGCTCTGTGCTGACAGCTATCTCAGAGCCTGGAGCCTGTTTCAGATTCTGTGTCTCCCTCTCTCTCTGACCCTCCTCTGCTCATGCGCTTGCTCTCTCTCAGAAATAAATAAAACATAAATTTTTTTAAAAAAATATTAAGGAATTTAAAAGGTAGTATGTTTCATAATGCCTATTTCATCATTATTTCAAAAACTAAGAGATAATATTTAATATAGTGTTGGAAATTTTATTGGCCACAATGTGCTAAAACATTATTATGGAGATAAGTCATTTCTGAAAATGATTACTCTTTGACACTCATGCAAGAACATGAACATGAAAAAGAGTGCCAGATGTATAGGAGGATTAGGAGGAACTTAATGGAGCACCATAGGGGAGAAGAAAGGGGGAATAGTGGGGAGAGGGAGAGAGTCAAACCATAAGAGACTCTTTAATGCTGAGAACAAACTAAGGTCTGATAGGTGTGGGGTGGGGGGAGAGATCGGCATGGAGGAGGGCACTTAGGGGATGAGCACTGGGTGTTATATGGAAACCAACGTGACAATAAACTATTTGAAAAAAAAAGATAAAGAAGAGGTGTTTTACACGCACGCACGCACACACACACACATTGGAATATTACTCAATCATGAAAAGAACAGATTCTTGCCATTTCCAATGATGTAAATGGAGCTAGAGAGCATTATCTAAATTAAATAAGTGAGTCAGGGGAAGACTAATACCATGTGATTTCACTCATATGCAGAATTTAAGAAATAAAGCAAATGACCATGGGGTGGGGGATGAGAGAGACAAACCAAGAAACAGACACTTAGCCTTAGAGAACAAACTGAGGATTACTGGGTGGGCAGGGATATGGGTAAAAGAGGTAATTAAGGAAGGCACTTGTGATGAGAACCAGGTGTACTGTAGAAGTGTTGAATCACTAAATTCTACTCCTGAAATTAATACTACACTATATGTCAAGTAACTAGAAATTTAAATAAAAACTTGAAACAAACAAAAAGTATACATATCAGGTTTAACCAAATTAGAACATAATTCATAAATATATTTTCAAGTAATTCATTTTTCTAAAAATAATTGAATAAAGCTTTATAATTACTTCTCAAAAATACATACATACATACAAACTTAAAAATAGTAAGGCAAAGCAAAGATATTCCCATATTAAACAAAACTTGATGTTTAGTTACTAGCAGACCTGCCTTACAAGAAAAATAAAATTCATTTCTTCGGGCTGTCAGCAAGTAACTAAAGATAGTAATTTAAATCCACACAAAACAACAAAGAGTGTGGATAAGGCATCATGTAAATATGAAAGAGAGTCCTTTCATATTTCTCCCTTTTTCACTTAACTGATTTTAAAATCAGATAATATATACACAAAAATATTGTTGATTATGTAATATATAGAAACATATGTGTTCATAGCAAACAAAGTAATGTCGGTGTAAATGATACCAATCATTTACTAACTAAATCCAAAAGACCAAATGAAGAAAATCAAGCATATGAAACAAGATTAATATAACACAATTATAGACTGCTCTCCTTTCTTCTCTCAGCTTTTAAAATAATACATTTTATGGTAATAGTTATGGTAATGTATTTCGGGATTCTAACATAAGTGCATGTAAAAATTATGTCAAAGGTAACATATAAAGGAGATGTAATAAAACTATATAGAAGAAACTTTTCTTTTCCTCACTGAAATTAAATAAATATAAATCTCAGTAGATTAAAAAAAAGGGGGGGGGGCGCCTGGGTGGCTTAGTTGGTTGAGCGTCCGACTTTTCGCTTAGGTCCCGATCTCGTGGTTCGTGGTTGCGAGCCCCGCGTCGGGCTCTGTGCTGACTGCCAGCTCAGAGCCTGGAGCCTGTTTCAGTCTGTGACTCCCTCTCTCTCTGACCCTCCCCTGCTCACACTGTCTCTCTTTCTCTCTTCTAGAAACAAATAAAACATTAAAAAAGAAGAAGAAGAAGAAGAAAAACAACACTGCCAGACTGTTTCCGTCTCTATAAAAACGAGGAAGAGCAAAGGTAGTCCTGAACAGGGGTGCCTGGGTGGCTTAGTCGGTTGAGTGTCCGACTTTCACTTAGGTCATGATCTCGCGGTTCGTGGGTTCGAGCCCCGCGTCGGGCTCTGTGCTGACTGCCAGCTCAGAGCCTAGAGCCTGTTTCGGAGTCTGTGTCTCCCTCTCTCTCTGACCCTCCCCAGCTCACGCTCTCTCTCTCTCTCTCCTAGAAATAAATAAAAACATTAGGGAAAAAAAAAGGTAGTCCTGAACACCTAACTCCTGAGAACATATTTGGTTTAAACTGTGAATTCAAACAAAACAATGTTTATTTTGGTGAAACTTTAAAGACCCATGATGTTATAAAGTTATCCTGAGGTTTTATGAAGTCATGTAGGTAATGTCTTACTTGAAAATAAAAGATAGTGCTGACTTAAATAATCAAATCACTACAAGAACGTATTTGAAATGAAATTATAACTAGCAGAACATTCATAACTACCAATCATTTTGTGTTTGCTTCTGAACACAAAAAAATTTTTGAACACTTATTAGGGAGCATTCATGTAAAGTGTTAACTCAGTAGTAGGTTGAACTGGTACAACCATATCCATTTTCAGAAAGGCCTGTTTTCCTGCCGGGCCCTTGACTGGCACATGTGAACTGATCTGCTGGAGTATATTGACAGAAATGTTTTGCACACTCAGTACCTTGGCTACATTGTACAATTTTGTCTAGACAGTCTGTGCAAACAATGTAATTTATGGTAAACATCTGCTTTCCTTCTGAGGGACTGGAGTTTCAGTCACTGAGGTCATTCACACAAGCACAGTTACCTACATGATGGAACCCCAATAGAAATCACGCGAGCTTTCTTGGTAGACAATACTTTGCACATGTTGCTGCAATTCATTGCTAGAGGAATCAAGTGTGTGCTGTGCAACTCCCCTGGGAGGTGACTCTTGGAAACTGGTGCCTCCTTTCCATTTGTGTTGCCTCTGATGTACCTTTTCCTTTTGCTAACTGGGCTTTGTGTCCTTTGCTATAATAAATCATAGCCTTAAGAGTCATGACTTCCTAGTCCTCCTCCCAGCAAACCACTAACCCTAAAGATGGTCTTAAGGATCGTGGACACATAGTTTATAGGATTTTATTAATTTTAACACATTTCCATCACTTGAGTAGAGTCAGGAGTACAAACTAATTTATAATCCTGGTAATCAGGTATAGTTGGAAATATTTCTTTTAACAAAGCATATTCAAGACTTATAAAAGTATCAGTCCTCTTCATGGAGGCGATTAAGGTTACATGAATATGGTTTTAAAGCAAATCACCATCTAGAACAGGGGTTGGCAAAATTTTCTATAAAGGACCATACAGTGGCTATTTTATACTTTTGGGCCATACAATGTCTTTTATAGATACCGAACTCTGAAACTGTAGCATGAGGGCACCACAGACAACACATAAACTAGTCACAGTGGCCGAGTTTCAAAAAAATTTGCAAAGACAGGTAAGTGGCTTGATTTGATCTGCAAGGAATAGTTTGGCAACCCCCCTGCATAATGACTGTGTTTCAATAAAACTGACTTTTCTCAATTTCTATACTAGGTAAGGGAAACTACAGATTAAAAAATAATAATAAAACAACAACAACAGAAACAAAACTAAGGAAAATACCAAGATTCCTTTTCTCACCACTAAATGTACCTTAATATACTACAATAAATTAATTTCCTAAATTAGAAGTCTAAGAAATTTTAGTATTTTTTAATGTTTATTTATTTTTGAGAGAGACACAGCATGACAGGGTAGGAGCAGACAGAAAGGGAGACACAGAATCTGCAGCAGGCTCCAGGCTCCACGCTGTCAGCACAGAGCCCAATGTGGGACTCAAACTCACAAACCACGAGATCATGACCTGAGCCAAAGTCAGATGCTCAACAGACTGAGGCACCAAAGCACCCCAGAAATGTAAATAAATTTTAAAGTTCAGCTTAATATTTGCATATACCCACTGTGGCCTCAGCACAACAAAATTTATGAAGGGAAACCCCACTGGCACTGGGATATTCCTAGACTGGTTGACATTCTCCTATACTGTTTTTCTATTATTTTATTAACAAATTACCAAAGCAACAAACTCAGTCACTTGAAACAACACCCATTTATTAGCTCCATTCTGTTATTCAAATTTTATCTGGACAAACAGGAGTCCAGGCATGGAATGACGAGTTCTCTACTTAGAGTCTCCCAAGGCTAAAAACAAGGTGCTGGTGGTTGCCTTCTCATTTGGAGCTCAAGATCCTCTTCCAAGCGCATCACATGGTTGTGGTAGGCAGGACTCAGTTCCTTGCATTCCTGGTAGTTTTCAGACTGAGGTCCCTGCTTTCTTATTGGCAATCAGCTGGGGGCAGCTCTCAGTTCACATCACTTTCCATAAGAGATAAGCTTTTTCCTATGGAATCCTCATATAGCTACCTGCAACTGGTTCTTAAAATCAAAATTTAAAACACTTAATCTGCCCAATAATTGGATTCAGTATTACACAACAAATATCTCAAAGTATGCCTAATAAAATTAAAGCCCCTAAAAATCAGTGAGAGATTTTGAAACGACCTTTTTCTTAGAAAGGATCCTATCTTAAGAACACTTAAGATAGATTTCCTGTGATTGATACAAACTTGCTGGGAACACTGGACCAACATTAACATGAATCTTAAGCATGCAGGCAATACATAACTTTGAATAAAGTCAAACTGAAAAAGCATTTTTATTACGGTAGGCTCTTTTTTTTAAATTTCTTTTTTAATGTTTTATTTATTTCTAGGAGAGAGAGAGAGACAGCGTGAGCAGGGGTGGGTCAGAGAGAGAGGGAGTCACAGACTGAAACAGGCTCCAGGCTCTGAGCTGGCAGTCAGCACAGAGCCCGACGCGGGGCTCGAACCCACGAACCGCGAGATCATGACCTAAGCGAAAGTCGGACGCTTAACCTAAGCCACCCAGGCGCCCTATTACGGTAGGCTCTTAATAACACTTGTAAGAACCCCAAATCTATGGGGCGCTTGGGTGGCTCAATTGGTTAAGCGTCCGACTTTGGATCAGTTCGTGGGTTCAAGCCCTGCGTTGGGCTCTGTGCTGACAAAGACTGGAGCCTGCTTCAGATTCTGTGTCTCCCACTCTCTTTGACCCTCCCCTGCTCATGCTGTCTCTCTCTCTCTCTCTCTCTCTCTCTCTCTCTCTCAGAAATAAAACATTAAAAAGACAAAAATTAACAAATCTATAAAATCCCTTTCTTCATCATCCAAAGCTTACTGATTTAATGACAACCATCATAAAAGAAATGGAACAAAATAAGAAATTTTTAATAGCTTGATAATGTAAAAACTATTAAGAGATATTTCCATAGAGGCCCTGCTTGAAAAATATTAGTTGTTTGCTTAGTAGCTATTACCTCTTGGGCTATTTTACCAAAATCAAAAGGGAAAGAAAATACGGGGGGGGGGGCAAGATGGCAGAGAAGTAGGGAGCTCTGTGCATTGCGCTCGGCCCCATATCTCACACGGAAAAGATCTGAAGCCATAGGACACCTTACAGAACCCAAGAGATTGGGAGAGAAAGGACGCAGAATCCACTGAGAAAGCCTTCTAATGTGAGTGCAAACTGGGGAAGATAAAATCAAGCAGGGATTGGAGAATGGAGGGACTGGGTGATCCCCCTCTGTGGGGAGTGAGAGGGGAAAAAGAGAGAGTCTGAAAATACTCAAGATACAGGCCCTGCCTCTGGGAAACAGAAAAATCTCCGCTCAGGGCATAGAAGGACAGTGCGCGCCAAATCCCCGCGCACCAAATCAACCCAGAGTGGCTGCGCACGAGCCAACTCCTCCCGGAGCGCGCTCACGGGCACGTCTCCTTTGTTCCTTTGAATTCCCAGCACGGGTGGATTCCTGGAGGAGCCGTGCGCAGACCTGTGCGTGGACCTCCGGGCTCCAAGCTGGCTGGAACTTTAGAGGGAAGGCAAAGGGCTTAAAACTGGGAGATTTGTCTGCGAGTTTGTGTTTGGGGTGATGACACACAGAGGGACCTGATTTCCCTCTCTCCAGTGGGCCAGATGCGCCCTGCAGACAAGCCCCCGCCCATGCTCCCAACCCAACCTGGAGAAACGGGAGCAGGAGATTCTGGCTCCACCCCCAGGGCAGGGCCAGAGGCTTGGAATTGCCCTGAGGTGATCGCCTGCCAGGTTGTGGCTGCCGCGGTTTCAGTCAGGCTCACTGAATGCACTTGGAAACCAGCTGGCCTGGGTTAAAGAGCGCGACCAACCCAGCATGGGAGTTTACACACCCAAAAAAGCAAGGTGTAGGGCTTGGTTCAAGAAGGGACTGGTGCACCACCACTCTCCTCACAACAACCTCTAAGGCAGAACTCCCGCCTGATGCATTGGATCACACCACGCCCATCCCTGCTAGAGAGCGGGCCTCCTCCTTTTTTTTTTTTTTTCTGTTTTTACCCCTTTTCCCAGAACACTGACCTGATTAACGTTGGTCACTGGTTTGCTTAAACAGTCACAACTAGTCCATTCTATAGGTGTAAATTCTACACCTACCGACATTTTCATCTCTTTCTCTCAGGAGTAATTAGACTATATAGATTCTCTGGATAACACCGGCGTCCTTCTCTCACCTGTCCAACCATATTCCACCCCTTAGCTCTTTGAAAAAAAGCTTCTTATCCCTCCTTCCCGTTCATTCCATTTCCAATTTTGCCTCATTCCTGCCCTGTCTTCTCTCTCTTTCTCTATGCTCTTCAATCAGCGCTGCATACACACGGCTATTTAACTGTAGCTGGGAAATCCAGTTATATGCTTTAAACCGTTCTTTGTCCATCGATTTTCTTTTTTCCTTTTCTTTTCTTCTTTTTGACCCTTTTGTGTATTTTTTTTCTCTATTATTCGCTCTCCCTCCTCCGTCTTTTCTCTTAACTTTTTCGTTTTCCCTCTTGGTTTGCATGTTAGTTGAATTAGTCTGTGCATTTGTGTGCTTCTGCTCCCTGTGTGTTTGTCTGCCTGTTTTCTTTTCCAGGGCTACCTCAAGACATGCCAGAGTACACAAGGTGGAGAGTCCCAAATATCACGACAAGTAGGAAAATAAAATAACCAAGGTCCCAACAAGAGAGACCAAGAGATACCATTCAAAAAACACTCTCTGAAAGGATAGGCCCTGGACAGTCAAAGAGTCTTCTTGGATACAGCAGCGCTCATAGGTGCAGAGAGCATAACAGGTCTTTAAAACCAACAAGAGCCAGAAAGCTAACTAAAATGACAAAACGAAAGAGCTTTCCTCTAAAGAAACTCCAAGAAGAAATGACAGCTAATGAACTGCTCAAAACAGGTATCAGCAGCATAAGTGAACAAGATTTTAGGGTAATAATCATAAAATTAATAGCTAGGCTTGAAAAAAGCATAGAGGACATCAAAGAAACTATGGCTACAGACAAAATGGAAAATAAAAACAGGCATGAAGAATTAAAAAATGCGATAAATGAGATACATAATAAATTAGAGGCCTCCAATGCACGGACTGAAGAGGCAGAAAAGGAGAATAAGTGATTTAGAAGACACCATTATAGAAAAACAAGAAGCTGACAAAAAAAGAGACAAACTGATCCAGGAACAGGAAAGAAGAGTTCCAGAGACCAGCGATACAGTCAAATGCAACAATACCTGTATCATAGGAATCCCAGAAGAGGAAAAGAGAGGGAAAGGTGCTGAAGGAGTCCTGAAACAAATTATAGCAGAGAACTTCCCCAACCTGGGAAAGAAAGTAAATGTTGAAATACAAAAGGCTCAGAGGACTCCCCTCAGACATAACTTGAATCGATCTTCTGCACGGCATATCATAGTAAAAATGGCAAAATAGAAGGACAAAGAGAGAATTGTGAAAGCAGCTAAGGAGAAAAGGGCCCTAACGCACAAAGGGAAAACTATCAGAGTGGTGACAACCCATCTACTGAAACTTTGCAAGCCAGAAAGGAATGGCAGGAGATCTTCAATGTGATGAACAGAAAAAATATGCAGCCAAGAATCCTCTATCCAGCAAGCCTGTCATTCAAAATAGAAGGAGAGATAAAAATCTTCTCAAATAAACAAAAAATGAAAGAATTTGTCACCACCAAGCCAGCCCTACAAGAAATCCTGAGGGGGACGCTCTGAAAGAAAGGTTGCAAGGAACAAAGATACCAGAGACACCACCACAAACATGAACCCTACAAAAGATACAAAGACTGTAAACCCACCTATTTCAATAATAACACTGAATGTAAATGGACTGAATGTGCCAATCAAAAGACATAGGGTAGCAGAATGGATTAAAAAACAAAATCCATCCATATGCTGTCTAGAAGAAGCTCGTTATAGACTGGAATATACCTCCAGATTAAAAGTAAGGATATGGAGAAATATATATCATGCTATGGGAAATCAACAGAAACCTGGAGTAGCTATACTTATATCAGACAAACTGGACTTTAAATTAAAGACAATAACAAGAGATAAAGAAGGGCACTACATAAAAATAACAGGGTCCATCCATCAGGAAGAACTATCATAAATGTCTACGCACCGAATATGGGAGCACCTAATATCTAAAACAATTAATCACAAACAGAAACAAGCTTATATGTAAGAATGTGCTAATAGCAGGGGACTTTAATACTCCGCCTACAGCAATGGATAGGTCAACCAAACAGAAAATCACTAAAGAAATAATGGACTTGTAAGACACATTGGACCAGATGGATCTGATGGATATATTTAGAACATTACATCCTGAGGCCAGGGAATTTACTTTCTTCTCAAGTGTGCATGGCACATTCTCCAAGATAGATCACATACTGGGATGTAAAGCAGCCCTCAATAAATACAAAAGAATTGAGA
The DNA here is from genome assembly GCA_017311185.1 of Proteles cristata cristata. Lineage (NCBI taxonomy): Eukaryota > Metazoa > Chordata > Mammalia > Carnivora > Hyaenidae > Proteles > Proteles cristata. Next base: position 341,914 of record JAESUZ010001610.1, read on the forward strand.
TCATACCATGCACACTCTCAGATTACAGTGCTATGAAACTTGATATCAATCACAGGAAGAAGTCTGGAAAACATCCAAAAACATGGAGGTTAAAGAACAACCTACTAAAGAATGAGTGGGACAATCAGGCAATTAGAGATGAAATTAAAAAATCTATGGAAACAAATGAAAGTGAAAACACAACAATCCAAAATCTATGGGATGCAGCAAAGGCAGTCCTAAGAGGAAAGTACATTGCTCTCTAGGCCTATTTCAAGAGATTAGAAAAAGCGTAAGTCCAAAATCTAACAGCTCACCTAAAGGAACTAGAGGCAGAGCAACAAGAACACAGTAAACCCAGTAGAAGAAGAGAAATAGTAAAAATCAGAGCAGAAATAAACAACATAGAGACCAAAGAAACAGGTGAACAGATGAAACCAAAAGTTGATTTTTTGAAAAAATAAATAAAATTGACAAGCCTCTAGTCAGGTTCTAAAAAAGAAAAGAGAGAGCACCCAAATAGACAAAACTATGAATGAAAATGGACTGATTACAACCAACCCCTCAGAAATACAAGCAATTATCAGGAAATACTATGGAAAATTATATACCAACAAATTGGACAACTTAGAAAAAATGGACAAATTCCTAAACACACACTCACTACCAAAATTCACACAGGAAGAAATAGAAAATCTAAACAGACCTATAACGAGTAAAGAAATCGAATCAGTTATCAAAAATCTCCCAATAAATAAGAGTCTTGGACCGGATGGATTCCCTGGGGAATTCTACCAGACATTTAAAACAGAATTAATCCCAGTTCTTCTCAAGCTATTCCAAAAAATAGAAACCGAAGGAAAACTGCTGGACTCAGTTTATGAAGCCAGCATCACTCTGATTCCCAAGCGTGACAGAGATCCAGCAAAAAGAGAGAACTACAGGCCAATATCCTTGATGAATACAGATGCAAAAATCCTCAACAAGATATTGCAAATCGAATTCAACAGCACATAAAAAGAATTCTCCACGAAGATCAAGTGAGATTCATTCTTGGGGTCCAGGGCTGTTTCAATATTCACAAATCAATCAATGTGATACATCACATCAACAAAAGATAAAAATCATATAATCCTGTCGATAGACGCAGAAAAAGCATTTGACAAAATACAGCATCCCTTCTTAATAAAGACCCTCAAGAAAGTTGGGATAGAAGGAACTTACTTAACATCATAAAAGCCATCTACGAGAAGCCTTCAGCTAATATCATCCTCAATGGGGAAAAACGGAGAGCTTTCCCCCTGATATCAGAAACACGGCAGGGATATCCACTCTCACCACTGTAGTTTAACATAGTGTTGGAAGTCCTAGCATCAGTCATCAGACAACAAAAGGAAATCAAAGGCATCAGAATTGGAGAAGAGGAAGTCAAACATTCACTCTTTGCAGATGACATGATACTTACATAGAAAACCCGACAGACTCCACCAGAAGCCTACTAGAACTGATCCAAGAATTCAGCCAAGTTGCAGGGTACAAAATCAACGTACAGAAATTAGTTGCATTTTTATACACCAACAATGAAGCAACAGAAAGAGAAATCAAGAAACTGATCCCATTCACAATTGCAGAAAAAACCTTAAAATACCTAGGAATAAACCTAACCAAGGATACAAGAGATCTGTATGATGAAAACTATAGAAAACTTATGAAGGAAATTGAAGAAGACACAAAGAAATGGAAAGAAGACACATGGATCAGAAGAATAAATACTGTTAAAATGTCATTACTACCCAAAGCAATCTACACATTCAGTGCAATCCCAATCAAAATTACACCAGCATACCTCTCAAAACTAGAACAAACTATCCTAAAATTTGTATGGAACCACAAAAGACCTCGAATAGCCAAGGTAATACTAAAGAAAAAAATAAACGGGAGGTACCACCATCCCAGACATTAGCCTCTACTACAAAGCTGTCATCATCAAGACAGTATGGTATTGGCACAAAAACAGACAGATAGACCAATGGAACAGAACTGAGAACTCAGAAGTAGACCCAAGAGTGTACAGCCAACTAATCTTTGACAAAGCAGGAAAGAATATCCAATGGAAAAAAGACAGTCTTTTTAACAGATGGTGTTGGGAGAACTGGACACCAACATGCAGAACAATGAAACTAGATCACTTTCTCACACCATACACAAAAATAAACTCAAAATGGATAAAGGACCCGAATGTGAGACAGGAAACTATCAACACCCTAGAGGAGAAAGCAGAAAACAACCTCCTTGACCTCCACTGCAGCAACTTCTTACCTGACACATCCCCAAAAGGAAGGGAATCGGGGCGCCTGGGTGGCTTAGTCGGTTAAGCGTCCGACTTTCGCTTGGGTCATGATCTCGCGGTTCGTGGGTTCGAGCCCCGCGTTGGGCTCTGTGCTGACTGCCAGCTCAGAGCCTGGAGCCTGTTTCAGTCTGTGACTCCCTCTCTCTCTGACCCTCCCCTGCTCACGCTGTCTCTCTCTCTCTAGAAATAAAGCATTAAAAAAAATTATAAAAAAAAAAAAAAAAGGAAGGGAATCAAGAGCAAAAATAAACGATTGGGACCTCATCAAGACAAAAAGCTTCTGCACGGCAAAGGAAACAATACACAAAACTTATAGGCAACCGATGGAATGGGATAAGATAGTTGCAAATGACATATCAGATAAAGGGTTAATATCCAAAATCTATAAGGAACTCACCAAAACTCCACTCCTGAGAAACAAACAACCCAGTAAAGAAATGTGCAGAAGATATGAACAGACACTTCTCCAAAGAGGACGTCCAGATGGCCAACAGACACATGAAACGATGCTCAGCGTCCCTCCTTATCAGGGAAATACAAATCAAAACCACACTGAGATACCACCTCATGCCAGTCAGAGTCGCTAAAATGAGGAAATCAGAGGACTCTAGATGCTGGCAAGGATGTGGAGAAACGGGCACCCTCCTACACTGTTGGTGGGAATGTAAACTGGTACAGCCCCTCTAGAAAACAATGTGGAGGTTCCTCAAAAATTAACAATAGAACTCCCCTATGACTTAGAAACAGCACTGCTAGGAATTTACCCAAGGGATACAGAAATGCTGATGCATAGGAGCACATGAACCCCAATGTTCACAGCAGCACTCTAAACAATAGCTAAAACATGGAAAGAGCCTAAGTGTCCATCAATGGATGAATGGATCAAGAAGATGTGGTTTATTTATACGATGGAATACTACAGGACCATGAGAAAGAATGAAATCTGGCCATGTGTAGCAACATGGATGGACCTTGAGAGTATTACGCTTAGTGAAATAAGTCAGGCAGAAAAGGATAAATATCATATGTTTGCACGTATAGGAAGATTGGGAGGAACTTAACGGAGGACCGGGGGGAGAAGAAGGGGAGAAATAGTGGGGGAAAGGGAGAGAGGCAAACCATGAGAGACTCTTGAATGCTGAGAACAAACTGAGGACTCATGGGTGTGAGGGTGGAGGGTGTAGACGGGCATGGAGGAGGGCACCTGTGGGGATGAGTACCGGGTGTTATATGGAAACTAACTTGACAATAAACTATCTGTAAATTAATCAATTAATTATTTAAATAGCAAAAAAAAAAAGAAAGAAAGAAAGAAAAAAAGAAAATAAATGAAAGAATAAAATCATCTATATTAGACAAAGAGAATCACCCAATTTTAGTTACAAATCCACCTAGCCTCATCTATTAAAAATTACACATTGTCTATTTTTTTTAATGTTTTTTTACGATTTGGAGAGAGAGAGAGAGAGAGCGCGAGCATAAGTTAGGGAGAGACAGAGAGAGAGGGAGACACAGAATCTGAAGCAGGCTCCAGGCTCTGAGCTGTCAGCAGAGAGCCTCATGTGGGGTTCAAACTCAACACCTGAGCGGAAGATGGATGCCCAATCAAGTGAGTCACTTAGGTGCCCCAACACTATTTTTAAAATGGCTTTCTTGAAATAGATGGCTAAAGCCTACTTGTCCAGAACAAATCAGAAGATTAAAACTCAGCTCTTTGGACATCATCTAAAACTAAACTGTCACAACAAGGTCCAAGGTACAGACAAATAGGAAGATACTCTCTTTCTACTACACAGACTTTTTTAAAATTTTTTTTATGTTTATTTATTTTGAGCTAGGGATGTGTCATGAGCAGGGGAGGGTCAGAGAAAGAGGGGGCCACAGAATCTGTTGCAGGCTCCAGTCTCCAAGCTGTCAGCAAAGAGCCTGATGCAGGGCCTGAACTCACAAAACGCGAGATCATGACCTGAGCCGAAGTGAGAAGCTTACCCCACTGAGCCACCCAGGCACCCCCTTAATTCTATTTTTAAAAGAAGAAAAACATGGCTCAGTTGAAACCACCACATCTAAAATGCGTAAAACACAAAAGACCCCGAATAGCCAAAGTAATACTGAAAAATAAAACCAGAACGGGAGGTATCACCATTCCGACTTGAGCCTCTACTACAAAGCTGTCATCATCAAGATAGTATGGTATTGGCACAAAAACAGACACATAGACCAATGGGACAGAATTGAGAACTCAGAAGTGGACCCAAAAGTATACAGCCAACTAATCTTCGAAAAAGCAGGAAAGAATATCCAATGGAAAAAAGACAGCCTTTTTAACATATGGTGCAGGGAGAACTGGACAGCAACATGCAGAAGAATGAAACTAGATCATTTTCTCACACCACGCACAAAAATAAACTCAAAATGGATAAAGGACCTGAACGTGAGACAGGAACTATTAACACCCTAGAGGAGAAAGCAGGAAACAACCTCCTTGACCTCCACCGCAGCAACTTCTTACTTGACACATCCCCAAAAGCAAGGGAATCAAGAGCAAAAATAAACGATTGGGACCTCATCAAGATTAAAAGCTTCTGCACGGCAAAGGAAACAACCCACAAAACTAAAAGGCAACCAACAGAATGGGAAATGATAGTTGCAAATGACATATCAGATAAAGGGTTAATATCCAGAATCTATAAGGAACTCACCAAACTTCACACCCGAAAAACAAACAACCCAGTGAAGAAATGGGCAGAAAATATGAACAGACACTTCTCCAAAAAGGACATCCAGATGGCCAACAGACACATGAAACGATGCTCAGCATCGCTCCTCATCAGGGAAATACAAATCAAAACCACACTGAGATACCACCTCACGCCAGTCAGAGTGGCTAAAATGAGCCAATCAGAGAACTCTAGATACTGGCGAGGATGTGGAGAAACGGGCACCCTCCTACACTGTTGGTGGGAATGTAAACTGGTACAGCCCCTCTGGAAAACAGTGTGGAGGTTCCTCAGAAAACTAACAATAGAACTCCCCTATGACCCAGCAATAGCACTGCTAGGAATTTACCCAAGAGATACAGAAATGCTGGTGCATAGGAGCACATGGACCCCAATGTTCATAGCAGCACTCTCCACAATAGCTAAAACATGGAAAGAGCCTAAGTGTCCATCAACAGATGAATGGATCAAGAAGATGTGGTTTATCCATACCATGGAATACTACATGGCAATGAGAAACAATGAAATCTGGCCATGTGTAGCAACATGGATGGACCTTGAGGGTGTTATGCTGAGCGAAATAAGTCAGGCAGAGAAGGACAAATATCATATATTTGCACGTATAGGAGGATTAGGAGGAACTTGATGGAGGAACAAGGGGGAGAAGAAGGGGGGAAATAATGGGGGAAAGGGAGAGAGGCAAACCGTGAGAGACTCTTGAATGCTGACAAAAACTGAGGTCTGATGGATGTGCGGGGGGAGGAGGGATGGGCATGAAGGAGGGCACTTGTGGGGATGAGCACTGAGTGTTATGTGGAAACCAATTTGACAATAAACTATTTGTAAAAAAAAAAATGCATATAATAAATTAACCTACAAGAGCACATGACAAGAACAGGTTAACTTTTATTAAAAAAAAAAAAAACATAAAACAATAATGTGATTGACAGTAGCACTTCAAAAGTAAGCCTCCGGGGTAAGCACTTTCCACAACTTATTTATCCTAGGTCTATGCCCCTGAACATTTATTAATATAAAAATGTCATTATCTTTCACAATTTCTCTTAATTTGGAATTTCAAGAAATGAAATTTACTCCAGAAAATGTTTCAACACAATCAAATATTAACATGGGTTCAGGAGAAATTTTAAACAATGGTAACTTGGGCCTACCACTGAAATCCTCCTTAATTTGTAAATTCAATTAAATGACTGACTTATTTTGGATCTACTGAAAATCACTGAATTGATCTAGCTTGGAGCAAATACTTGGAAAGCCTACATAATGAAAAGCATTGACTTTTCTCTAAAAACAAACAAACAATAACTTTCAACTAGACTACTGCTAAATTTTAAACCTGGAAATCTCAAATGCTTTGAATGCTTTTCCCCTTCAAACAATTAAATTACTAATTACTAAAGTATACCAAGTCATATATCCACTTTTTATATATAAGACTTTACTGGATTAGAAATGTTTAAAGTGCTCTAAATAACTGTTACACAATCATAGTCTCTATAACTTTCAAAATTTAAAAATGTGAATTTAGGGAATTAGCCTATGAAAATTTTTTTAAATGTTTTTTTTTTTAATTAGGACTTTCAATTAAGAGAAGGTTGCCATCTTCATCATTTATCTTTAATTAAAACTAGCAGCACTATTTGAAATACTACTTCTCTGATAACTGCAGATTTTCAATCAAGTTTTATAATTCCATTTCAGGAATATGTTCCATAGCAGTGATTTCAATATTTTGCGGTTTACCCCCATTTTCCACGATTATGTCACTAGCTTGATAATTAAGGAATGCTTTCTTGAAGACTCTTATTCTAATTCTTGTACCTCTTCTTTTTTTTTCCTTTACACCTACCATAGTACCTAACTCTAGCTAAGAATATTAGACATTGTTTTAATTCTTTGATTACATATCATTTGGAAAAGTATTATCCCTGCCACAAAATGACCCACTTTTGACATTAATTCAGGTAAGAGAACATTTTAATTCATTGTCATGTATGTAAAAACAAATGCTCCAGTCAATATGGGAAATATACAAGTGAACAAGGCATCTTCATATTGATGCAGAGGAAAATGAACTGCCACTTGAGTCAGAGACCTGTAAATTCTGACTTTATTTATAATAAATTCTAGCTTCAATATCTACTAGTGGTATAACTTCGACAAATTTTTAACCATTCTGAGCCTCAATGTCTCAGATTATAAAAGAAGAACAATAATATCTACTTCACAAAGTCATTATGAAAATTAAAGAAACATAAAAGGCACTGTAAGGTATTTAAGTATCCCTGATGCCCAGCACTGGTTATGCAAATTATAAGACTTTCTATCCTTATCCATCAAGCAAACTTTAATGACATGTATACAATATACCAGGTACTGTTCTAGGCTGGGGACAAAAAATAAATGAGATGGTTAACCTTGACCTCAAAAAACTTCCAATGTTAAAGAAGGAAAGGAAAAGCAAACACATCAGTGGCATAAAGAGTGACAGGTATTACAGTAGACATGGGTCAGGGGAGGACACATAGAGAGAAAGAGATCAAGTTTATGGGCAAGGAAGTTTGATGGGAAAGTCTTTCCAGAAGAGGTGACTTGAAAATGAGTCCATCTTTCACAGATGAGTCAGAGGCTGGGAAGACGAGAGCACTCTAAGCAAAGACAACCAAGAGCAGAAATATGGAGGAATAAAGAGGCTGCCGTGTTTGGGAAGTTAGGTAAAAGGTGATTACCATATCCCAGAAAGTTCCAGGTTTTGCCATTTATGAGTGATCCTTTACTCCCATCCTGCCTTTGGAAGCAATATACTATGTGCCAGAGGCTTTATTTTCATGAACTCTTTTGATCATTACTATAGTCTCATAAGATAGGTATTATTATACACACTTTACAGAGAAGGCCCAAAAAGGTTAAGTTCTTTGCATCCAGATACAGAGCAACAACAACTGGAACTCCAACTTGGCCCATGTGAACCCATGTCATCCAAGATCTTAACTCTTATGCTCTGTCAGAGTTTTAAAATGTTTTCAGGGGTACCTGGATGGCTCAGCTGGTTAGGCATCTGACTTTGGTTCAGGTCACGGTCTCATGGTTTCTGAGTTCAAGCCCTATGTCAGGCTCTGTGCTGACAGCTCAGAGCCTAGAGCCTGCTTTGGATTCTGTGTCTCCCTTTCTCTCTGCCCCTCCCCTGCTCACGCTCTGTCTCTCTCTATCTCAAAAATAAATAAACACTAAAAAACATTTTTTTAATGTTTTCAAACTGCTTTTGACCACAATATACATTTCAGCTAGCAAGACATACATGTCTACAATTGAAACAACAGTTTCATGAAGCAACATATGTACTTTCATGGTTTTCACTGTCTTCCCTTCAGAAAAAAATCTCTAATTGTAGTTTTTAAGGAAGAACAAGTGATCAGCAGTGTCAGTGCTGCTGATAAGCCATGTAGGATGAGGATAGAGTTTGCCTTTGGATCGAACCTAGTGAAAGTCCTTGGTGGTCTTGGGGAGTAGCACCACCAGGGAAGGAATAAAGCTAGAAAGGAGATGGAGGAGAGACATTAGAGACAGAAAATTTAGAGACATGCCTCAAGAAATTTTACTTTACATGGGCACTGGGGAATGAGACAATCTGCAGGAAAAGCATAGTCAAGAAAGGTATGAGTTTCGTTTTGTTAAATACAAGAAAAGAACTATCTTTTGCAAGCAGAAATAAAAAGCAAATAGTTTGACATTCAAGGCCCTCATGATCTTAATTCTCTAATCTCATTTTGTACTGTTCTTCCATAAAAAATGTAACTCAATTGCACCAAATTACTGAATTTCCCCAGAATGCTCTTCCTTTCCCTTCCTTTCCCCTCTCCCTTCTCTTTTCTTCATACTATTTCTTCTACCTGGAATGTACTTCCTCCTTTTTGCCTACCTGGCAACTTCTACTCAATGTTGAAGATTCTGTTCAAGCATCCTTCATCATAGCCTTTCTCTCCAACACCAATATTCTATGAGTAAATTGTATAGCAAGCATCCACCTATTTATCATCTAGATTCTACCACTGATATTTTCCTATACTTCTTTTAGCATGTATCTACTATGGTGTTTTTTCCTAACACACAGAGGGCCTTTTTTTGTGTCTTTTTGTTTTTGTCACCACACACTGTACCCTTTTCTGTGTACTAAAACTACTGTATACATGTCTGTCCTTTCTTTGAGACTATAAGCTTCATGAAACTCTAACTTGGTTTCTGTATGCATGGCTCCAAGAATATAGATTAATACAGAGAAATTTGCTATAGGAGAGAATGTGAAATAAATTAACTTTGGCCATATTACTTACTGAAAACCTCCTTCTATCTGATCTCTGAATAACAACAGCAGAAAAATATATTTTTTCCCATAAATACCTGTCCCTAATGTGTTGGGAGCCCTGGGGACAACTGTTCCATCTGAATATCAACAAAGGGGAAATAAACTTTACACACTTCTGCCGTTGATAGAGAAGGAAACTAACGAGGTTCCTTCTGCTTTGGGGGGAGAGAAGACACATTTCTTTCTACATTAGATGTCAGACACCCAAAAAGACCCTCCACAACCAAAATTTTAAGAGACTATTCATTTGATATATTGACCACTTCTGCTCTGACCCATTGTCATAACTAGGAAATCATCTTTCCAAAAGATAATAATGAAATCAGCTCCTGCACAGAAAAGATTAACAGTATACAACAGACTGTGCAGAACACAGGAGAGAATGAAAGATAAAAATAAATGGAGATCTCTTTCCACTCTCTTAAAGAAAAAGATTCATAACTGTGAGGAAACACAAAAAACATCTGTAAAACTAAAAACAGACAAATCAAAACAGTCACTGCTGGAAATTAAGGAATTTAATATGTCCATAAGGGAAAACAGCACTGGAAATAGGATCTTTTTTAGACTCTGGTGAAAATATTTTCTTTCCACATGTACTTTGTTTCCCAGATGATTAGCCTCTTAAATATATCCTTAGAAAAGAAGTATTTTTCTACAAAGTGTCCTCTTAATAACTGCCACTCAGAATACCAACTGCCTACCATGACACAGCAACCAAGAAACATGAGGCTTTTGTTGGAGACAGTCAACTTGTGATTTCCTGCTAGACTTTCTCAATTCATAAGATGATGAAATGGAATAGTGTTGCAATGCATTTATGGGTTTAGGTGAAAACATAGGGCATCCAAGACAGAAGTGGCCAAAGAGAACAGTGCCTAGCAGGAAGTTGTTCCTATAAAGGAAATTGCAGTTTCTAAGATGAAGAGGAAGTCAAGAGGGAAAATTAAGTGTCTTAAGAACTTGAGAAAATCTGAAAAAACTACTTATAATATCAAACATATTAACACATTAAGTAGTATATTCAGGTTATCATTAATTGTGAATCTGAAATATGGCCAATGCAGTTTGGGGCAAAGTTCATCCACAAAAGTCAAATTATGTCTATATTAAACGTCTTTCTGTTAGGATCTGTCACTCTCCTGTGTTCCTTACAGAAAGATCTTCTGGAAAGATGTCTGTTGATGATACCAACAGAAAGGGACAGAGGAAGAACATGCATTCATCTGCTCCGACACACTGTAAGAATCTTAGTCATATTTCTCTGTGTTTTATGATGTCCTACAATGTCCTCTTCACGTACAAGCCCATCCCACAATAAGCTTTTACTCTCTGTATACCAAGTGGGCGACTTCTCCTGAAGTTTATTTCTACTTGGTCACAAAAATGTACCTTAGTCACAGAGGAAACATTACCAGTCAGTTCTTTAGTGTTATATGAAATAGTCCCAAGCTATCATTTTTACTGTAATACAACTTTCACATAATAAAGCTTAAGGAAATCCTGTTAAGAATTGTTTCTGTCCCTATAATCTGTATACATTAGGAGTGCAATACGGACTTCATATCCTATCTAATCTCTTTTAATTTTTTTATCATGCCCAAAATTATTTTTCTGATGTTTGTAAATTATGCATAGAACAGATCTTTTCTACCATTAAGCAGGAAACAGTATTACAGACAATAGTAGGCTTCATACTTAATAGTGATATTAAAAAGAAAGAAATTGTCAACAATTTTTCATAAAAGACCACATGACGGGGCGCCTGGGTGGCTTAGTCGGTTAAGCGTCCGACTTTTGCTTAGGTCATGATCTCGCGGTTCGTGGGTTCGAGCCCCGCGTCGGGCTCTGTGCGGACTGCCAGCTCAGAGCCTGGAGCCTCTTTCAGTCTGTGACTCCCTCTCTCTCTGACCCTCCCCTGCTCATGCTGTCTCTCTCTCTCCTAGAAATAAAAAAAAATAATAATAAAAAAAAATAAATAAATAAAAGACCACATGACTTTCTTTCCTGTGTATGGAAAGTGAGGGTGAAGTTTATCCACCATGGTACTTTCTCTCTTTACATCAAGACCACACCATAGTCACCTCTGCAAGACACTGCGAGGCACTAAGGATCTGCTGTTAATTCTAATCACTCAAATCTTGTTTTAGTATTCACTATTCTACTAATTCATATTCTACTATGAACAATCTGCATTCAGGAGTGGGAACCTCCCTAGCAAAATCATCTTTCTGACTTCTCAACTCCTTCTGACTCTGTAAATAACCACTGATGTCCATCATCCTACATTTTCTACTTTGGCTTTTGTTTGTTTGTTTGTTTTTGTTTGTTTTTTATAAATAGTTTGTCAGGTTGGTTCCATATAACACCCAGTGCTCATCCCCACAAGTGCCCTCCGCCATGCCCATCATGCCCCACTTCCCCCCACACCCATCAGTCCTTAGTTTGTTCTCAGCATTCAAGAGTCTCTCATGGTTTGCCTCTCTCCCTTTCCCCCACCATTTCTCCTCTTCTTCTCCCCCTTGGTCCTCCGTCAAGTTCCTCCTAATCCTCCTAAACGTGCAAACATATGATATTTGTCCTTCTCTGCCTGACTTACTTCGCTCAGCATTACACCCTCAAGGTCCATCCATGTTGCTACACATGGCCAGATTTCATTCTTTCTCATTGCCATGTAGTATTCCATCGTATAGATAAACCACATCTTCTTGATTCATTCGGCTTTTGAATCACTGTATTCTTAGGATCTCCATCTTCCTTTCTTCCCTGTTTTTCTTCAGCTACCCTTTTATCTCCAACTAGTATTTCAGAATTCCTTCTTTACCTTCATTCATTTAACAAATGTTTACTGAATACCAAGTCTCTGCTAGATGATCTGGCTACAATAGTGAGACTCATGCTGGTTATGGACAAGGAATAGTCTGTTACAATGTAGTATATTAAGTGTTATAAAAAGATGGAGGACTAAATACCATACGGCACAAAACTGGATCCAGGAGTGGGGGTTAAATAAGAGGTTTGGGTGGTAGAGATGAACCTGTGAATACGCTAGGACACACCACGGTGGTAGAATTCTTTTGTCAGCTATTTAACTTCCTTTTATTCACATATTCCCCCTATCTTAAATAGGTGGGTTTTTAAAGAAATGTTTATTTTTGAGACAGAGTACGCATATGTGCACACACATGACCAGGGGAGGCAGAGAGAGAGAGGGAGACAGAGGATCTGAAGGAAGCTCTGCGCTAGGAGCAGAGAGCCCATCGCAGGGCTTAAATTCACAAACTGTGAGATCATGATCTGAACTGAAGTCCGACACTTAACCGACTGAGCCACCCAGGTGCCCCTTAAATATGTGGGTTTATACAGTGATGTACACCCACTGTCTCGATCAACTGCTGTTCACAAATGTTGTATTGGTTTTCTACTGCTGTGTAAACAAGTTATCACAAACTCAGTGGCTTATAATCACACTCATTTATTAGCTCATCATTCTGTAGGCCAGATGTCTTGCACGTTCTAACTGAATCTTCTGCTCAGGGTATCACCAAGTTGAAATCAAGGTGTTGGGTGGGATTAGTTCTCTTTGGAGGCTCTGGAGAAAAATGCAATTCCAAGCTCATTCTTCTGTTGGCACAGTACAGTTCCTTATAGTTTTATGATTATTTCTGTGCTGGCTGTCAGCCAGGTACACACTGAGCTCCCAGATGCTGCCACATTCTTTGACTTATGGCCCCTTCCAACTTTAAACCAGCAGTCATATATAAATCCCTTTCCTGCTTCCAATCCCTGATTTTTGTCTCTGATCTCTAGACGCAGATTTAAATGGCTAATGGGATCAGGTCAGACCCACTGAGGATCAATTCCCTTCTTAATGTCTTCTGTGCCACACAACAAAATCTAATCATGGGAGTAAACTCCATACTACAGTCTTGGGAATTATGCAGGGCACAACAAGCAGTAGGGATGTTAGAAGTCATTTTAGAATTCTACCTACTGCAGAAGGAACACCTGGGTGGCTCAGTCAGTTGAGCATCCAACTTCTGACTTGGGCTCAGGCCATGGTTCCAGGGTTGTGGGAACGAGCCCTACATCAGGCTCTATGCTGGGCATTCTCATCTCTACACTGGGATTCTCTCTGTCTCTGTCTCTGTCTCTCTCTCTCTCTCTGCAACCCCTGCCTTCTGGGCCTCTCTCCCATTCGTACTCTTGGAATCAAGCAAGAATTTTATGGCAATGATTAGAAATAGAGTATGTGAGTTTTCTCTATATAAGGATTTTATTTTTCAGTCCTTACAGTGCAAAATCAAAAATTACAGACAACTTACAAAGTTTCTGCCTCCAGTTCTTTTACACTTAATCACTCATCTTTAAAAATGCCAGAGAAACATTTATATTTGAGTATCTCAGTCAATGTCACATGATAAAACTGAACTAATAAACCCTGTCAGAGCTACCCTTTCTTAGATTTCCATTACCACCAGATAACCAGTCCTCCAGGATCTCAGCTTTAGCATGATTATTTTACCTTTTACTCTATATTCTCTTTGACATCAAACTGAATTGAAACTAATTCATCAATAAACTTAACAATTCACTTTTCTCTCCATTCTCTATAAACTTAATAATTCACTTTTCTCTCCATTCTCAAGTATACTGTAGCTAGAACAGGATTATTAAAAACTCTGGTCTCCTAACCTGACCTCCCTGACACTTTCTACTCTTTCTGTTCACGTGCACATGGGTCCCATCTTAACACACCTACCAATAAAGTCCCCAACCCTGCACTCAGTGTTATCCACTCAGGAACCACAGTGGCCCCTCCTTGGGCCATTCCTTGGGTCCAACACTCACCTTTGAACCACATCATCCTACTGCACAGTGCACATCCACCTCTTGGCCACCTCCCTTTCTCATCCCAGATGCAGGCATCTGCTCAGGGCTCTCTCCTCCAAACACACCTCAGCCTTGGGGGCTTAGCTCCACAAAGGCTCTTCTCACTCTCACCCACAATCTGCCTCAAGCCCTCTACACCTGTTGCCACCTGGTGTTACCTTTGTCTCACTCTGCTCCTACCACTGTTTAATAGGGCCATTTACCTTCCCCGCTATTATCAAGAACCATGTGAATGTAAAGTATATATATATAGCTGACTCATATTTGAACTGTGCAAGTCCACTTATGCATGTATTTTTTCAATACAGTACAGTACTATATTTTCTCTTTCCCGTGATTTTAATATTTTTTCTCTAGCTTAATTTGTAATAATACAGTATATAATATATATAGCATGCAAAATATGCATTGATTGCTTATGTTATGAGTGAGGTTTCTAGTCAACAGTAGGTTATTAGTAGTTAAGTTCTAGCAAGTCAAAAGTTATTCTCAGATTTTCAGTGGAGTGGGGGGGGTGCTCAGTGCTCCTAACTCTTGTGTTCTTCAAGGGTCAACTGTATATACATTCTTTTTCATACCACTCAGTTTCTTATGCAGCACAAATAAGAAACTACACAGCTTTTTCTCCCACAATCCAATCTACATCTCCATTCCTAACTTTTTATCTACTTTTATAATTTCTCTCTCCTCTTGCCTAGAAGAGCAATCTTTTTTTTTTTTTTTTTTTTATTTCTAGGGGAGAGAGAGAGACAGCATGAGCAGGGGAGGGTCTGAGAGAGAGAGAGATACAGACTCTGAAATAGGCTCCAGGCTCTGAGCTGGCAGTCAGCACAGAGCCCGACGCGGGGCTCGAACCCACGAACAGCGAGATCATGACCTAAGCGAAAGTCGGACGCTTAACCGACTAAGCCACCCAGGCGCCCCGAAGAGCAATCTTTAAAATAGAGGTTCATAAGTAGGTAATCCACTCTGCTCTCTACAGAAATGAGATAGTAGTATATACATAACAGTCCAGAGTGGCATATAAGTCAATTTATTTAATGCTTAAATTAAATGATATTTAAGACTCTTATAATGGGAGTAAATGGAAAACAGACTAGGAAAATAAACTACTTCTTCTAGGCATTAAGGGCACAGAGTAAAAGAAGTTTCACAGTAGGAAGAGGAATGGTACTTGGAAAACCATGCATTTTGTATGCATAATGGCATGCATATAAGAGTAACTCTGCTTCATTAAGATGGCAAACAACCTGGAAGTGCACCCAGAGAAGAACCCTAAATAGATGAGGGCATCACACATGCTGGAATGCTGCCCCATGGTGGTAAAAAGGAGACTTCCTGAGTCACCATGAAAAGATTTGGGTACACTAAATGTCTTTCAAGTGCAGAGCTATATGACAAGCATACTGCCATGTATCCAAAAGGGCTGGAGAAGAGATCTTCATATACATCTACTCAAATTTCTGGAAGAATTTATAATAATGTTTGCTTATGGGGGAAGGAAACTGGGTAAATGGTACAGGAGTGAGGAGTGCATCCATCCCTATGGCATGTGGACCTTATGAATCTGGTACCTAAGGAGGTTAGGGCGGTCCTACCTCTGCAAATGTGGGAATGGGGCAAATTTGTCCATAAAGCTCAATGGCCCAGAAGAAGCTTGATATGTCCAGAAATATACATGTATGTCTTTACCTGATACAGGTTCTCTGGCAGAAGAAAGCAAGCTATACAAATAATATGCCCTAAACAATTGTGGACCCCTTCTTTAGCTACAAGTACTGTGCTGTAACAGCATAAACATAAGCCAAGAGAACAAGCCACAGGCCTGCATGAGGGCAGAGGAGGCAGCATGCAGGGGGGCTCTGCCTAGGTAGCACCCACACAAAGGGTACCCATCTCACTATAAAGACTGTCCAAGTCTGCCACTTGCATCCACACGGATGGATCTAAAGCACATTATGCTAAGTGAAATTAGGCAGAGAAAAACAAATACTGCACGTATCGCTTATATGTGTAATCTAAAAAAGCTAAACTCATAAAAACGGAGAACTAAATGGTGGCTCCCAGGGGATGAGGGGGACAAGACAGATACTGTGAAAGGGCACAAACTTACAGCAAGTAGCAAATAAGTCCTAGATACTGAGATGTATAGTAGAGTGAAAACAGACAACGACATGATGTGATAATCACCAAACTTGAAGTTTTCTAACCTCTAAGAAGAAATGAGAATTATGTAACTTTATAGAGATGCATGTACACTTTAAATTTGCACACTGTTATAAGTTGAATATATTTCAACTTTTTTGGTTTGAATTGATTTTAATATTTCTTAAATTTAGCTTTCTGTATGCATTTACATGACATTTTGTCTTCTATTTTTTAAATTAATTAATTTATTTAAGATCAAATTAGTTAACATACAGCGTAGTATTGGTTTCAGAAGTACAACCAGTGACTCATCACTTATATACAACACCCAATGCTCATCTCAACAAGTGCCCTCCCTAATACCCATCACCCATTTAGCCCATCCTCCCACCCACCTCCCTTCCAACAGTCCTCAGAATATATTTCAATTTAAAAAATTAAAAACAAGGGGTGTTTGGGTGGCTCAACAGTTAAGCATCTGACTTCAGTGCAAGTCATGATCTCACAGTTTGTGAGTTCAAGCCCTGCGACGGGTTCTGTGCTGACAGCTCAGAGCCTGGAGCCTGCTTCACAGTCTGTGTCTCCCCTCTCTCTCTGCCTCTTCCTTGCTCACCCTCTGCCCCCCCCCTCAAAAATAAACCATAAATATTTTTCAATTAAAAATAAATTAATAAGAAAGAGTATCCATTTGCTACCTGTCTATGTGCATGGAGGGAAAGCTTGGAAACTCATTGAGGCTCTAAAGTATTTATGGATCCAAGACAAGCTCTGACCATAAACTCACTTACTTATTAAAAATGAAGATGCACTTTAATAAACATTTTGGATTATAAGGTTTGCTTTACCAGAAATGCCACTAAAAAGTTAGAGAAAAACATACAGTATTTTGGAAATTCAAATCGTAGAGTGTTAAGATTTGTTGGAACTGAAAGAAATCAAAGAAGACTGGATATTTTCCAAATGAGAATTCTATTCATGAACTCAAGAGAAAATGGCACCTGCCGATCAGTAATTAAGCCAACTAGTGGATTAGTCCCTCATCCAGGAGTAGGTTCTACACCTTATGTGTAAGAAAAACAAAACTTGCGGGGCGCCTGGGTGGCTTAGTCGGTTAAGCCTCCGACTTTCGCTTAGGTCATTATCTCGCAGTTCGTGGGTTCCAGCCCCACGTCGGGCTCTGTGCTGACTGCCAGCTCAGAGCCTGGAGCCTGTTTCAATCTGTGATTCCCTCTCTCTCTGACCCTTCCCTGCTTACGCTTTCTCTCTCTCTCTCTCTCTCTCTCTCCTAGAAATAAATAAAAAAAAAAAAAAAAAAGAAAAACAAAACTTGCTTTGAAGCTGTAAGATCAAACACACTGCCTGGCAGATGTTAACTGGACTTACTGTACTGATCATTTTGCAATATATACAAATATCAAATCATTATATACCTGAGAGTGGTATAATATTTTATGTCAATTATATATCAATTAAAAAAGAGAGAAAACACAAACAAGGAGTAAAACCAGAACACTACTTGGAATAATAGCTAGGGTTGTTCTGATACCTTTCTGCCCAGCTTAGTCCAATAATGGCAATGGTTTTTCAAGTGAATTTCAACTGAGAGCTGCCAGGAGGCTCCAGCTCCTGAGTCTGGATCAAGGAAGCAAGAGGCACCTACAGGAAAACTGAGCTCACAGTATCACAAAGCAGAAGCCGTGCAAGAGTTTGGGAAGGGCTAGGGTCAGTTTTAGTCTACAAGAGTTAAACTGAATACTTACTGTTCTAGGCAAAATATGTAATATACCCTTATCATAAGCCAAATGTTTTATTTCATAATTAACTGAAGAACAATTCTTTTAGAGGAGCAATAACAGAGCACTGAGAGCTTATTCCCCCTTTCTCCATGTAACAGTAAGCCAAACATACTTGGAATGCAGATTCCTACCTTTTTTTAAAAAAAATTAAAAAAAAATTTTTTTTTTTATGTTTTATTTATTTCTAGGAGAGAGAGAGACAGCGTGAGCAGGTGAGGGTCAGAGAGAGAGGGAGTCACAGACCGAAAGAGGCTCCAGGCTCTGAGCTGGCAGTCAGCACAGAGCCCGACGCGGGGCTCGAACCCATGAACCGCGAGATCACGACCCAAGCGAAAGTCGGACGCTTAACCGACTAAGCCACCCAGGCGCCCCCACAGATTCCTACCTTTGAATGAATGTAGTAGACTCTACAGACACATCAGCCACCTTTCTTTATGCCCCCAGAATAGCTTGCAGAACTTTTCTAGAAGAGAGTGGTCTTCCTTTAACCCACTGAGAGAGAGAAAGAGAGAAAGGGAGGGAGGATTGAGAGAGAGTATAGAAAATCTCTCTCTGCCTCTTCCTTGCTCACCCTCTGCCCCCCCCCTCAAAAATAAACCATAAATATTTTTCAATTAAAAATAAATTAATAAGAAAGAGTATCCATTTGCTACCTGTCTATGTGCATGGAGGGAAAGCTTGGAAACTCATTGAGGCTCTAAAGTATTTTAAAGTACTTTTTAAAGTACTACATGATAACACAAATAACTATTATACTTCCAAACATAAGTGTCCAACCATCCAACAAGTGTCCTTGAGATCACTGCCAGACGCTAAGGCAGGAGACAAGGAAAAAAGAGAACCCAAGAAAGTGAAGAGTCTGAAATACTTTTCTACCTAAATAAACAAACAAACAAAAACCTACCTGAATTCTTTTAATTCTATGCCTTTTAATTCTTTTACAGATACTTTTTTGCCACATGAATTAGCCTACAGGAACCCCTAGAGCTTACTGTGACATGACCCCTGGTAAACTCACTGTTTTGCAGCTCACTAGGTAGAGAAGGAGACATGTGAGCTGACCACCTGAAAGTGGGACAGGATTTGTTAAGTACAGATTTGATCTATAATGGGCGGATCCCCACCAGAAGAAAAAGAACATGGATAAAGATGGGGAGAAAGGGTCTGAATTGTCCCTGTAATATTTTACTTCTCAGGGTGAATACATTTGTGGGTGTTTTTCTCTTTACATTTTACATTTTTTGTGTACCTACTTCATTTCTTTAAAAAAAAAAAAAAAGGAAAACACAATGTATATTCTACAAATAGAAGAAATCTGATATGAGGGTACCTTGGTAGCTCAGTTGGCTAAGTGTCTAATTCAGTTTAAGCTCAGATCATCATCTAACAGTTCATGACACAGAGCCCTGGGTTGGGCTCCACATTGACAGCATGAAGCCTGCTTAGGATTCTCTCCCCCTCTCTGCCCCTTCACAACTTATACATGCATGCCCTCTCTCTCCCAAAATAAATAAAACTTAAAAAAAAAAAAAAAAGAAATCTGATATGGCTAACATGTAACCACAGAGCATAGAGGAAGACCTACTGGTCCAACTCTCACCAGTAATGCTGCAATAGCATTTGATGGGAGCTTTGGATCCTGCTGCACAGAACAGCCACTGCTTGTCTTTAAAAATGATGCAAGGGGTTCTGTCAGTGCCATGCAAAAGAGGGAGGCCAACTCACTTCACAACCTCTCAGGCACAACACCACAGCTGTTTTCTGAGACAGCAAGGCATGCCTCTACTATGCCAACTTGTCCAGGCATGAAGGCACACACACTCCACACTGCACCCCCAGCACTCCACTTCCACATCTGTCAGGCTACAGCACCTATGTTCACACTTCTACACTGGCCATCAATATATTTTCCTGGGGTCACTCAGGCTACTCCAGGACCTAGACCTTACTCAACCCAAGCGTGTAACCTCTCCTGGGACAGTGGACTCCCAGGAGTCCACTTAACTAAGCATAAGTGTTTGTAGCCCCCACTCAGGCCCTTCCTGGGAGTCATAGGATGTCAAAGATACACAAACCTGCATCCAGGTACTCTCATCTTTTCTTCTCCTTACTAGTGGTCAAATGGATGGAAAGCACTCAGTACATACTAAAATGAGTTTTTGTTTTAAAGAGTACAACTTAGTGATTTGACAAATTCATACGTTATGATGCTATATTCACAAGTATAGCTACCATCTGTCCCATTACATCGCTATCGCAACCATTGACTGCATTCTTTATGTTCTTTTTATTCCTGTGACTTACTCATTTCATTACAGTAGGCTTTACTGTACTCTCCCCTTCACCTGTTTTGCCCAATACCCCATCTCTCCCTTGTGGCAACCATCAGTTTGTTCTCTGTATTTATAGTAGCTCGGATTCTGCTTATTCGTTTATTATGTTTTTCTTTCTTTCTTTCTTTCTTTTTCTTTTCTTTCCTTCCTTCCTTCCTTCCTTCCTTCCTTCCTTCCTTCCTTCCTTTTCTAGATTCCATCTGTGAGTGGAATCATGTGGTATTTGCCTTTCACAGTCCGACGTATTTCATTTAGCATAATACCCTCTAGGTCCAGCCATGTTGTCCCAAATAGCATAATTGCATCCTTTTTATAGCTGTTTTTAATATTCCACAGTACATACATATCAAATTTTCCTTATCTGTTTATTGATGGACACTAAGGGTTGTTTCCATGTCTTAGCTATTGTAAATAATGCTGCAATAAACATAGGAGTACATATACCTTTTTGAATTAATGTTTTCATTTTCCCTGTTTAAATAACCAATAGTGGAATTATTGGATCATATGGTATTTTTGTATTTTTTGAGGAACCTCCATACTGTTTTCCTCAGGGGCTATACCATGAACTGAATTATTAATAAAATTATTTACTGCCATGACAAATTCATATAATACTTTACCATATACAAACCACTTTCATCCTTATGTTGCCCCACCTGAACCTGACAAGGAGCTCTAATGTCTACTATATTACTATCCCCTTTTAGGGATGATAAAACTGAAGTCTGAGAGGCTATGAAACTATATAAGGCCACAGCACTAGTGATTTACATACCTCCTTTTATGTAATTGTGGTATTTAATTCATTTATCAGTTGTATTTTTTTTTTTAGTGTCATCAGTATCACTTACTTTTTTGTTGTTGTTAAATGTTTGGGTTTTTTTTGAGAGAGAGAGAGACAGACAGAGGCAGGCAGAGGATCTGTAGCAGGCTCTGCGCTGACAGCAGAGACCCCAATGTGGGGCTCGAACTCACAAACGGCGAGATCATGCAAGCTGTAGTCAGATGCTTAATCAACTGAGCCACCCAGGTACCCCATTCATCATTTTTCAATATTAAAAAGCACAAAGGCATTTAAGTAAGGTGTGAAAAAACTGTGTCTCCTCACCATAAACAATAAATGCTGGCTAATCAGCCCTATCCTATCATGAATGCAAACAGCACCAAAGCAGTGTTTATGATCTGACAGTACTGAGAAGAAGGCTGATGGGCACCACAAGATATTTTAAAGCTCAAGATGCAAGGGCGCCTGGATGGCTCAGTCAGTTGGGCATGTGACTCTTGATTTTGGCTCAGGTCATGATCTCAGGATGGTGGGTTCAAGCCCTGCATCAGATCATGCTGGGCATGGAGGCTGCTTGGGATCCTCTCTCTCCCTCTTTCTCTCTGCCCCTCCCCAATTTGCATGTGTGCATACTTTCTCTCTAAAACAAAAAAATAATTTTAAAAAAATCTCACAAGATGTTTTTAGTTTTTTCCCTAAGAGTTTTTCATATGTAGCTTCTATTATTCATTTGAACTAGTTACTTACATGTAGAAATTGCAAGATTTCACATACATACTTGGATTGATAGCTTCTCTTGAAATTGAGAGGATGTGGCAAAGCTGGAATCACATTCTTGCAAAACAACAGCTGACTGCAGCTTGTTTGTGGTCCTTGTGCTCAGGCAGCGAGGCCCTCTGGGCCTTACTGGTTTGTACCACCCATCTGGGTCCACAGGCATTCCCAGGCTTCCTGACCTGGAACTTGTTCTTAAATAGTTAAAATGAATCAACAGCAAACAAGGTGAGCAGAATAAACTTCTCCAGGCTCACAGAATTACAGTTTGAGAGTGATACATAGCTTGGCTGCCTAGGGACTACTGAGAAATAACTATCCACGTAGCAATGAAATGGAGAGCCTGATTCTTACTGCCTGTCTTCTGGGAAAGCCAGTCTTTCCATTTCTGTAAAACAGAGTGATAGACCATTCCACCTCTTTCAAACAGTTTTACATATATGCATACGTATATACATACAATAGGGCATGGAAGTCAATCCTGATCACACTGTTATGGCATAGGATCCATTTTTTACTGAGGATCCATTTTTTTGGAGCAGGAGAGGTACCTGGGAGGATGAGGCTAGTGGTATATTCCAAAATGAGAACTACCATTCATGACATATTTTTGAGGCACAAAAAATACACACAATATACAATGACTATATTTTCTTCAGAGAAGGGATGATCTCCACCCTAAATTACAGAACACTTATAAACTCTATAGGGCAAAAGAGTGGTCAAAATCTCAAGCTCATCTGCATTGGTTATTTTCTAGGAAAATAGGAAAAAAATATTAAAACAAATCCATACTCTACCCTCATCCCTACAGAAAAAATAAGACATAAAAAATCACTATCCTGTATTCATCACCTCTTTTTTCATTTTTGCTCCTGTTGGTATAACCAAAAAGAAAGGCTGTCTCAGGCTCCTTTACAAAGTACTCTGGTACACAAAACTGGGACTTACGACCCCTAAACAGCCTTGACCTGTGGTGCTTTTCAAAGAAGAGAAGTTGTTGACATTTGGAACTAATAGCATGTCCCAACATAGTGGGACAGAAGTGACAGTGCTATGGTTAACAATATAAAATAGAACTACTACACAAAAACTTATAGAAGGGCTGAGACCTCTGTGTCTAATTCTCATCATCAGATGTCCATGAAATCCCAGTCATACAAGAGTTAGTATTTTAAAATGAAAATAACTTACACAAAAATGTTACCTCTAATTACCTACAGCTAGAGACTATAGAAAGCTTATTGTGATTATGTTAATAATACAGAAAAAATTCAGTAAGAAGGTGTGTGTATCCTACATTATAATTTCTAACTATAAATATCTACGGGCAGGACTAAAACCCATAAAAAAAAAAAGAACACAAAATCTTTAAAATTTTCCTACTGAAGTAATATAAGGGTCAAAATGTGAGTGCTCTTGACCTGAGAAATTATTATCAGACAATCTAAACCAACGCCATTCCATGTTTACAGAGACAACTACAGAGAGGGGGGAAAAAAGTGATTTTATTTAATCACTTTTAATTTCACAAGACTGTTGGGGCTGGGAGAAGGCATAGGGAGTTCTAAGCCTCAAATCTTAATGTTGATTAAATTAATAAAGTCTGTATTAGGTCCTGCCTCCTGCCACCACAGGAAAATGGGCCAAACTCAGGAATGAGTGGACACTGTAAAGACATCATTTGTTTTGTTTTGCTTTTTCACATTTACTGTGCAATCACTGTAGGCAACTTGCCACGTCCTCAAAAATACAAAGCTTTGCAACACACAACTTCGCCATCAAGGACTACAGATATATATTAACTATAAAAACAATTCTGTAGAAACAAGTAGGAGAGAACAGTAATTTGGGTGAGCAAAGATAACACTGGAGGGTTTGGGATGTATATTTCAACATAAGCAAAGGTTAAAAGGTGTGAATATATGGTCTACGAAAAAATCTCCTGTCAGCCCCCATGCCTAGAGGCGTTTCACCTCTGCCTCTTCTATTTCTATTTTTGCCACTGCATATTTTCAACTTATTCAACTCCTTCATCTCTAGTGCACCCACCGCTACAACTTTTCTGGGGAGCACTTTAGCAAAGCTACTTTGTATTTTAATGCTTTCTATCTAAAGCTATCACTTTTTTCGGTATGAAAATTGTGTTTAAGTTTTTCATTTTTTTTCTTAAATAGTTTAATGTCAAGTTGGTTTCCATATAACACCCAGTGCTCATCCCAATAAGTGCCCTCCTCCATGCCCATTACCCCCCTTTCCCCACCCTCATCAGCCCTAAGTTTGTTCTCAGCATTCAAGAGTCCCTCATGGTTTGCCTCCCTCCCTCTCCCCAACTATTTTTCCCCTTCTTCTCCCTCATGATCCTCCATTAAGTTCCTCCTAATCCACCTATATGTGCAAACATGTGGTATCTGTCCTTCTCTGCCTGACTTATTTCACTCACCATAACAACCTCAAGTTCCATCCATGTTGCTACACATGGCCAGATGTCATTCTTTCTCATTGCCATGTAGTATTCCATTGTATAAATATACCACATCTTTTTGATCCATTCGCCAGTTGATGGACACTTAGGCTTTTTCCATGTTTTGGTATTGTGGAGAGTGCTGCTATGAACATTGGGGTACATGTGCCCCTGTGCATCAGCACTCCTGTATCTCTTGGGTAAATTCTTAGCAGTGCTACTACTGGGTCAAAGGAGAGTTCTTTTGTTAATTTTTTAAGGAATCTCCACACTGTTTTCCAGAGGGGCTGCACAAGTTTACATTCCCACCAACAGTGTAGGAGGGTGCCCGTTTCTCCACATCCTCGCCAGCATCTAGAGTCTCCTAATTTGTTCATTTTAGCCACTCTGACTCAGTGTAGTTTTGATTTGTATTTCCCTAATGATGGGGGACGCTGAGCATCGTTTCATGTGTCTGTTGGCCATCTGGATGTCCTCTTTGGAGAAGTGTCTGTTCATGTCTTCTGCCCATTTCTTCACTGGATTATTTGTTTTTCGTGTGTGGAGTTTGGTGAGTTTCTTAAAGATTTTGGATACTAGCCCTTTATCTGATATGTCATTTGCAACTATCTTTTCCCATTCCGTCGGTTGCCTATTAGTTTTATGGATTGTTTCTTTTCCCTTGCAGAAGCTTTTAATCTTGAGAGGTCCCAATAGTTCATTTTTGCTCTTGATTCCCTTGCCTTTGGGGATGTGTCAAGTAAGAAATTGCTGCGGTTGAGGTTACAGAGGTTGTTTCCTGTAAAGCTATCACTTTTGATATGCAATTATGGTGGGGGAAAGTGAGATAATCTCTCCATATTTATGTCTTTAAATTTTTTTTTAAAAGGTTTGACAAAAGCCGAATTTACTTGTTAACAGATGATAAATAAGGGTGACAACTCATCACTTGTTTTGGAAAACAAAGAGTATCAGAATAAGACACATGTAAGTCACATGTATTTTAGTGACTAAACACTCACAAATATGCTTAAACCACAGATAAGCACATTTATATTGAATATTCTGTAATGTCATTTACTGACTTTCGTGCACCTTTAAAACTCTATTATCAACACATAAGAGATCTTTTCTTTCTCCTTCTTTCCTCATTTCCTTCCCCATTTTTTTTTCAGAACTCCAAATTCCAGACTGCAAATTTCTTTCTTATAATGGAAAAATAAAATAAAAGCACATATATATGGAAATGTGTTTGAGGCTCATTGTGCATTCCTTCTTAGAAGCTCAGCTCAATGAAACAAAAGAACCAGTGATTATATGGTGAAGAAAGAAATGTTACTTTGATACTACAGAAAGAATGTAATCCATAACCACAGTGAAATGATGAAGTAAAAATAAAAGAAATTTGACTTCAGCAAATTTCCTCTTTCTCTTGACCTTCCTAAACCCCTCAACTTTGGTCATTTTTTCAGGTAGATATCATAGAACCAAGTGGGAAGTCTTGAGAAACTACCAGATATACACTGAGCAGAACAGAGCACTGTCTCCCACACAGACAAGATAAGCACAGCAAGTTCTGGCAGGTAGCAAGGGAATGGGTGTTAGGACACGGAAACATGGTGGATGATTTTCCCTCTCTTAGATCCAAATAGCAAAGTGTGCCAAGGCCCAGAAATTTGGATGAAAGAATCTAAGTAAAAGATGAACAAAAAGCAAGCTAGTATAGAAAATTTAATGTGTTCTCTTATAAGCTAGGTTGATAAATTCATACTTTCCACCCATTCCTTAATCTCCTATTTATTTAAGAATCAAAACCTTTTACATGAGCACCCAATTGACCAGTAGAACACAGGAGGTTCTTTTTCTTTTATGATCTAATTCAAAGATACCATTGGTTGTCTTCATCTGCCCCTTACCAGCAGAGTAATAGGCCAGGCAAGTTTTTAACTTGGGATATAGCCATGTTACCCAAGAGGCAAAATGAAGACTCATCTCAACAGGGTCACTGTGAAAACTGAGAGAAAATATATGTAAAATAGACTCTGCAGCACCTCTACACAAAATAACACATTTTGAAAACTGAAGTGTAGCATCCAAAATTTTCTAGGGCTTTATGCTGCTGCCCACAAGAAATATATTGTTTGTTCAGTAATGTTTTTCATTAAATTTTTTTCTGGAAATATAAGTTATACAGATCATAATCACACATTCAACCCATGGGATGAATTAGCTTTGTTAATGAGCAGTCTACTTAAAATTTAATTATCACATAAAACCCTGGTAATCTGGTAATAGGTTTTCAAATCACTGAGCCATGTGATCATGCATGATTATTACACACTCATTTCTTTAACTATTTTTCCTAATTGGGTACAGAATCTTTCTCCAGTTAATTTTTCTCATGGTCGTAAATTGTGATTGTATCAGGATGCATATTTTAAGTATTCTCAACTGTGTACTGACGGACACTCTGAAGCAGCTGTTACTAAATGAGATATTACGTGCCGTGACAGCAACTTTACTTTGTCCTGTTATCCTCATCACAGGCATTAACTATGATAAAGGCAGAGAAATTAATAAATATAGAAAAAAAACCTAATATCACTAATTCTACTTCCATAAGACTTAATATTTAGGTATATTTAGTTATGCTTTTCTCCATTTATATAGGTATTTAATTCATGAGTATGTAAGTCTTAAAAAATCACTGCCACTGCAAAATCCATCTGCAAGCCTTGCCTCTACTTCACTTATTCATTTATTCACTCATCCATGATGATGTTAGACCACAAGAAACTTGCAGTCTAGCTGGGAAAACAGGCAGCTAGAGCAACGATTCCCGGAAGCTATGACAAAGGGCACTGCAGAAGCAGGAAGAGTACTAGGGTGATGTAATACCTAAATCCTAACTTTCAACTAACAACTACAATGTACCTCATAAGGAAGGAGGAGAGGCAATATTCACCATTCCAATATTTACCATTGTAAGATTTTCTGAGAAATTCGTGTATACTCAATCTACATAAAACATATTTAATGATGTTTGGAGGTACTTGGAAGTACAAATGATTATTTTTGCCAAATGAAGATTTAATGGGCAAAAAAAAATTCTTCCATTCAAGCTCCACTGGAAGCCCGGTCAACATAACCCATTGCAAAACAAGGTCCCCAAGAAATGTTCACATTATAGCTTTTTGATAACATGTTTGGTTTTAAATACTTAATATGTGTCTGTAAAAGCATATGTTTATGATTTATTTAATATATTTTTTGATGATATAAATACATTTCTAGACCTAAATGTTCCATCATTACAAGTCTGATCTATGACTATTACCCACTGGCTAGGCAGGTTGTGAGCACACAGTGAGCAGCTGAGGACAGGCATGCTGCCAGATTTTAGAAAAGCATGAATGGGTAAGAAAGACAATGATCAATCACAAAAAGAGAAACATTATCAGACATTAGCCAAGAAATCACATATTCCAACAGACACTAAGGCAAGCCTTCTTTAAAACCTTCAACAGGGAGCACCTGGGTGGCTCAGTCAGTTAAGCATCCGACTTCAGCTCAGGTCATGATCTCACAGTTTGTGGGTTCGAGCCTTGTGTCGGGCTCTGTGCTGACAGCCAGCTCAGAGCCTGGAGCCTGTTTTGGATTCTGTGTCTCCCTCTCTCTCTGACCCTCCCCTGCTCATGCTGTGTCTCTCTCTCAGAAATAAATTTTAAAAACATTAAAAAAAAAAAAACCTTCATCAGTATCAACACAAACTAATCACCTTGGTTAAATGCTGCAATGAATAGGAAAAAGTTATTATCTTCTGATGATCTAGTGAGCTAGTTATAAGGAAAGATATGTTTGTTCACTCATTTACACATATGCAAATTAAATATTTGGGGGAGAAATTTGATAAAATATATATAGTTTTCAAGCAAAACTGTTCTAATCTTTAGCTTCCTATATACTAACTGCATTCTGAATACGACAGAGTGAATACTTTTCTGTGACTGGAAAACAAAGATAGTAAATGAGAAAAAAACCATGAGAAAAAAATGAGAAAGAACAATTCCTTCCAATAAATGAATGAATGAATAAAATACTTAAATATATCTTGATGATATACATCTGTTGTCAAGCACTGTATTTTTCCTGCTTCTAATCCACTTTTTCTGATTATTAATTCATATTAGCACTTTCTGACTATGTGTTTTCTTCAGTGGTATAACCTAATACCTTAAATGACACAGCAGAGTCCATTTAGTGCATAGTATATACTTGTCTGGTATGGTTAGGTGAGCTGTGGTATTTCACCAGTTCAGGCATGGCAAGTCAAACAAGAAGGTGGTATCAGTATCAAGCACAGCTTGCAATATGAAGTATTAAAACAAAAAAACCATATCCCTGAAATATAAAAGTAATAATCTTGTTTTAAAACAATTCTTCAGATTCACCTAACATGCAAAGACAAGAGGAGCATTCCTCACTCTGTTCAGAACCTACATTGAAACTTATCCGAATGAACTTGACCCTGGCTGGCAGCAAGCCAGCAATTTTCATCACTGAATGACTTAACAGAACACTGTGTTCCTCACACACACACACACACACACACACACAGTTGAAATCCATGCTAAAAAGAATCTCAGCTTACATTTTAAATCAATTTTTAATTATAATAATAAAAGATACTTAAATATGATTAGTAATTTTCAGTGTTTGGTAAGTATTTATTTCAGGTAATTGTTTTATCCTTAATCCATTTGGATCACTTTCAGTGCTTCCCTAGATAATCACTGGAACCCTCCCCCTAGCACAATGAACCAATACTCTGCCCTTCCCCCTGCACTTTTTCCTCTATAATGTACCTGGAAACTTCCAAAGCACACTGAGCTGGCATATTAGGGAGGGACAGCAAGTTAAGCCAGAAACAATGTATTGACTCACTTCCGCAAAAAGCCCTGGAGAAAAATGTAGGCTACAGTTCAGTTCTCTCACGCGATGTAGTCAAAACAGGTAAGAGTAGTAAAGTTACGTCATTCCCAAATGTTAAATCATCTGCAAATGTGGAAGGCAACTAAAACACAATTTGGCATGGAGTCTATACACTTTCTTTCTGAAAAAACATTAGTCTTTGTCTTTAGTTTTTGCCATCTTCCTTTTCTCCTGCTCCAAAATCCACATCTCCAAAAATGCCATCCAGTATAACAGGATAGTTGCTCTCACCATTGGCTAAAAGCAGTCCACACTCACCTCACACCTTGGGGATAAGCTACCCAGGTCCTAGTGTGTTCAGAGTGAACAAGACTCAAACTACAAAAGTCAGCAGTCTACACTGTCATAAGTAACTAACAAAATGACAAATGTTTGTTTTTGTTACCCTTTAACCACTTAGTTTTTAGTCTTATTCTTTGCTACTTCTACAGGCCTCAGGCCTATGTAATTAACAAATATTTGGAGAGAAAATATTTCAAAGTCATACAAATATATCTTGTTTCTCATTAATTTTAACACTCATTGATGGGTCTTGCCTTCAGCAATTATTACTGTCATAAACTAAAAGATGATTTTCTATTTCCTTTATTCCTTCTAGATTTATTGGAATTCTTCTCTAAGAAAAAGTTGTTTTTTAATTTTCTGTTAATTTATTCAATTATGTATCTGTATCAGTATATATTCATAGACATTTATTTTACTCTGTGGGTTAGAATCCAATATTATCATTGTTTATTGCATTGCTCCAATCATTCTAGCTTTGGCCACACAAAACACTTTCAGATTTAAATGGGTTCTCTGGATCTTCCCCTCCCAACCTTTTCTGAACACTTCCTTATTCCTAACAATATAGGACGTATCAGGCATTTCTTATATTTTCTCTGCCATGGCCACAGATTCAGGCATTTACCAAGGAGCTCGTTTGATTCACTGGAGTGTGGTATTGGAAACCAAGATCTAGGCACTACATGTGCTTGTTGATGATTCTAGGCTCCCTCAGTGGACAGAGATAGGAAAGTAAACACATACATTTATTTCCACATTACTTTCTTAAATCTGTCTACCTGTATGTATGTATATGTGAGAGTGTATACAAAGTAAATAAGTTCACACTGATAGACTGAACTCCAATACAGCACCACAGAGTTCATTTTAGTGTTTCCCATTGCTTATTTGTAACTTCATTCTTCCCTAGCTCTCAATTTCTACAATGATATATATTTACTTACTTGTTCAAACAATAGGACACATGCAAAGTACTTTCAGAACTGCTAAGCCATGCAGCTATGAGAAACAAACTTACCAACTAGAATAACATGTTTGCATATGGTTTTTTGTCTTTATCCTTACAGAATTTCACCCAAGATTGCTTTCCAAAGTTACTTAGGCAAGCTCCCTTTTCCTTAAACCCTTCAGTGAAGTTATATCACCTACCATAGTCCATATCTGTCTTGAGTTCCTCCTGACAAACCCCTTATTTATTTGATTTATATAAATGTGCACTGAGTAAAATTCACTCTGGGGTATATAGTTCTATAGGTTGTAAGAAATGCATAGAGTACGTGTCCACTACTACAGCACATAAAGGACAGTTCCCACACCCTAAAAGCTCATGTTATCCTTTTGTGGTCAGTCCCTTAGCCCAACCTTTCTCAACCACTGACCTATTTTCTATCATGACAAAATTATAATATACTTGGTTCTGATTTCTTTCACTTAGCAAAATACATTTAAGAATCATCCACACTGTTGCATGAATCAATGGTTTTTTTTGTTTTGTTTTGTTTTGTTTAACTGAGAATATTCCAACTGCTGAAGGACTTCTGGGCTAATTCCAATTTGCAGAGGCTATGAGCAAAACTGCTCTGAATGTTCATGTTCAAGATATTCTAAGAACCTAAGTTTTTAGTTTATCTGGGTAAGTGCTTAGAATAAAGACGGTTGGGTCATATGGTAAGGACGTCCTTAACATGTATGTATGTATGTGCTTATTTATTGGAAATGTTTGACATATCATTAAATTTAAGATATACAACATGTTAATTTGATACATTTATATACTGTAATATAACTGTTATTGTAGCAGTACTTAGTACCTCTATTAAATCACATAACTATAATTTCTTCTTTTTGTGGTGGGAATAATCAAGATCTAGTCACCTAGTAAGTTGATGATTATAATATAATATAGTTGTCTATTCACTAACCTGTGCGTTAGATCTCCAGGCCTTATTTGTTAACTAGTTACAAGTCTGTACCTTTACACATCTCTTCTATTCCTCCATACTCCAGCTCCTGGTAACTACCATTTCACTCTGTTTTTATGAGTTTGGGCTTTTTCTTAGATTCCACATATAGGTTCTATCATGCAGTATTTGTATTTTTCTACCTGATTCATCTAACAAGCACAATATTCTTAAAATCAATCTATGTTTTCAAAAATGGCAACATGTCCTTATTTCTTGTGGCTGAATAATATTCCATTGCATATATGATACCACATCCTCTGTATCCATTAAACTTTTCATGGCTCACTTAGGTTTTTTTTCCCATCTTGGCTACTGTGCATGCTTGAAGTAAACACTGGAGTGCAAATCTCTCTGATATTCTGTTTTCGTGTTCTCTGCGTGTATACTAGAGGTGGAATTACTGGCTTGTATGGTAGATTAATTTTAACTTTTTGAGGACTCTCCACACTACTTTCCACAGTGGATGAAATAATTTACATTTCCATCAACAGTGTACAATGGCTCCCTTTTCTACAGATCCTCACCAACACTTGTTATTTTTCATCTTTTTCGTGATAGCTATTCTAACAGGTGTGAGGCACAATCCACACTGTGCTATTTAATTTGCATTTTCCTGATGATTAGTATTCTTGGGCATCTTTTCATATACTTGTTAGCCATTTGAATGTCTTTTTTATTTGGAAAAATGTCTCTTTAGTTCCTCTGCCCATTTTTAAAATCCAATTGGTTTCTATTGTTATTCTTGAGTTGTAGGAGTTATTTTTATATTTTGGATATTGGTCCTTATCTGATATGATTTGCAAATATTTTCTCTCATTCTGTAGGTAGTCTGTTCATTATGTTTATTATTTCTTTTGCTGTTCTAAAGCTTTTAAGTTTGATGTATTGATTTTTGCCCTTTTTATTTGGGCTTTTGGTGATATAGCCAAAAACGAAACAAAACAAAACAAAACAAGACAAACCACCACCAACCAACGCGGAGGATCTTCTTCCCTGTATTTTCCTCAAGAAGTTTTATGGTATCAGGTCTTATATATAAGTGTTTGACCTATTTCAAATTAATTTTTGTGACAAGATAGGGATTCAATTTCATTTTTCAGCATGTGGCTATCCAGTTTTCCCAAATCTATAAAAGAAACTTTCCTTTCTCCAGTAAGTGTCTTGGCTCCCTTATGGAATAGTAGTTGATTTATCTGCCATGGTTTAATTATGGTCTCTCCATTCTGTTCTACTGGTATGTGCCTATTTTTATACTAATACCATAGTGTTTTAATTACTAAATCTTTGTAGTATAGTTTGAGGTCAGGAAGTGTGAAGCTCTGGCTTTGTTCTTCTTTCTCAGGATTGCTTTGACTACTTAGAGTCTTGCTCCATACAAATTTTAGTAAACTTTTTTCTGTTAAGAATGCCATTGGAATTTTGATAGAAATTGTGTTGCATCTATAGATGGCCTTGGGAAGTATGGACATTTTCACAATATTAATTCTTCCTATCTATGAACATGAGATTTCTGTTTTTGTCTTTTTTGATTTCTTTAAACAGTTTTCATTGTACATATCTTTCATTTCCTTGATGCAATTATTCATAGATACTTTATGTGTTTTGGTGCTATTGTGAATGGGATAGTTTTATTTCTTTTGCAGATGTTTTATTATTAGTGTATAGAAATGCAACAGATTTCTGTATGTTTATTTTGTATTCTACAAGATTACTAAATTCATTGTTTTCTTCCAACACTTTTTTGGTTATATCTTTGGGATTTCCTATATATAAAAATCATATCTGCAAATAATGACAAATTTACTTCCTCCTTTGCAATTTGGAAACCGTTTATTTCTTTGTGTTGCCTAATTGCTCTAGCTAGGGCTTCAAGTACTACAATGAATAACAGCAGTAAGAGCTGTCTTCATCCTAACATTAGAGCTTTTCAACATTCAGTATGATGTTAGCTGTGGGCATGTGGCCTTTAGTATACTGAGGTATGTTCCCTTTATACATACTTTGTTGAGAGGTTTTATTATAAATGATGTTGTATTTTCTGAAATGCTTTTTTTTTTTTTGCATCTACTGAGTTGATCATCTGATTTTTGCCTTTCATTACTGATTTACTGATTTGTATATGTTGAACCATCCTTCCATCCTAGGTGAAATCTCACTTTGTCAAGATGTACAATCTTTTTAATGTGTTTCTGAATTTAGTTTGCTAGATTTTGTTGAGAATTTTTGCATCTATATTTATCAGGGATCTTGGTTCATAACTTTTTTACATTGTCTATATCTGGCTTAGTATCAGGGTAATGCTGTCCCCATAGAATATGTTTGGAAATATCCCTTCCTCTTCAGTTTTCTGGAAGAGTTTTAGGAGGTCTGACATTAATTCTTTTAAATATATGGCAGGATTTGCCAGTGAAGCTATCTGGCCCTGACGTTTTCTATGTTCTGAAATTTTGCATTATGGTTGTGATCTATTTGTATTGGTCTGTTCAGATTTTCTATTTCTTCCTGATTCAGTCTCGGTAGGTTTGTTGGTAATTTGTTAACAAATTAACAGAAGGAAGAAAATAATAAACAGCATAGCAGAAATAAATGAAATAGAGGCCAGAAATTAATTGAAAGGATCAATCCAACTAAGGACATGACTCTGTGAAAAAATATACAGAATTGGTAAACTTAAGCTAGAGTAACTAAGAAAAGGAGACTAGAATAAAGATATACCTCAGAGGTATTGCA
Source organism: Proteles cristata cristata (assembly GCA_017311185.1). Lineage (NCBI taxonomy): Eukaryota > Metazoa > Chordata > Mammalia > Carnivora > Hyaenidae > Proteles > Proteles cristata. The sequence continues at coordinate 376,492 of JAESUZ010001610.1, forward strand.
ATGTTGATTCCAGACCACTGCAATAAAACAAAATATTGCCATGAAGTGAGTCAAATGAGTTTTTTGATTTCTCAAGACATATAAATGTTATGTTTACAGTATGCTGGTAGTCTAATGTGCAATAAATAGCATTATGTCTAAAATAACTGTACATACCTAATTTAAAAATGCTTTATTGCTAAAAGTTGCCAACCATTATGTGAACTTTCAGTGAGTCATAATCGGTGACCACAGATTACTGTGAAAAATATAATTAATGAGAAAGTTTGAATTTTTGAGAGTTACTAAAATGTGACACAAAGATATGAAGTGAGCAAATGCACTTGGAAAAATGGTGCCAAAAGATACTTGACACAGGGTTGTCAAAGACCTTCAATCTTTAAAAAATACAGTATCTGTGAAGTGCAATAATGGAGTACAATAAAATGAGGTATGCCTATAAATAAAATTAGAAGTGAAAATGGGAGCTTTATAACTTAGTATTTACTAAGGTCCTGGGGCACGTAGGTGGCTCAGTCAGTTAAGTAGCTGACTTTGGCTCAGGTCATGATCTCACAGTTCGTGGGTTCAAGCCCCATGTCAGGATCTGTGCTGACATCTTAGAGCCTGCTTTGGATTCTGTATCCCCCTCACTCTCTGCCCCTCCCCTATTTGTGCTCGGTCTCTCCCTCTCTCAAAAATAAACATTAAAAAAATTTTTTTAACAAAAAAAAAATACTAAGGTCTTAAGAGACTACTATGAATGATTATATGACAGAAATTAGATAACCCAGAAGAAATTGATACATTCCTACAAATCTATCAAGAAGTGAATCAGGAACAAGTAGAAAATCTGAACAGACCAATAACAAATAAAGAGATTATAGCCATAATAAAAAGTTTCACAACACAGAAACCCTCAGGGCTAGATAGCTTCACTGGCAAATCCTACCAAACATTTAAAAGAATTAATTTTGTTTTCCTTTACCTAGTTCTTTGAGGTACAAAATTAGGTTGTTTGAGATCCTTCTAATATTTAATATATGCATGTTGCCATAAACTTTCATCTCAGAACTACTTTTGTGGCATCCTACAGGTATTCGTGGCTGTGTTTCTATTTTCATATATTTTGAGATAATTTTTTTGAATTCTTCTTTTTGCTTACTGGCTGTTCAAAAGTGTGTTTAGTTTCAACATATTTGTAGACTTTCAAATGTTTCTCCTGTCAATTTCTAGTTTCTTTCCCATGTTGTCTGAAAATACAATCAGTCTTCTTAAATTTTCTAAGACTGGTTTGTGTCCTGTCATTATGATCTTAGAGAATGTTCCATGTGCACTTGTGGGGAATGTGCATTTTGTTGCACTGGATGAAATGTTCTACACATGCCTGTTAAGTCCATTTGGTCTAAAGTATGTTCCAGTTCCAATGTTTTCTTGTTGACTTTCTGTCTGGATGATGTGGTCATTGTTACAAGTTGGATAATGAAGCCCCATACTATTACTGTATTGTTGTTTATTTCTCCCTTACAATCTGTTAGTATTTGCTTAATATATTTAAGTGCTTTGATGTTGGGAGGGTATAAAATTATTGTACCTTATATAATGAACCTTTTATTGTGATAAAATGTCCTTCTTTGTCTCATTATCATTTTGGATTTAAGTATATTTTGTCTGATAGAAATTTGGCTACTCCACTTTCTTTGATTTCTACTTGCATGGAATATCTTCTTCCATTCCTTCACTTTAAGCTTATGTGTGTCTTCAGAGCTGAAAAGAGTCTCTTATAGGGAGCAAATGGTTGGGTCTTGTTTTGCATGTGTGTGTTTAACTCATCCACTCACTCTGTTCCATTTGATTGGTGAATTCAATCCACTTACGTGTAGAATGACTGCTGATACATAAAGAATTACTACTACCATCTAATTTTTCTCTTTCTGGCTGCCTTATATCTCCATTTGTTCTTTTTCCCTCTGTAACTTTGTAAATTAGTGATATGCTCTGTCTCCCACCTCTGGTGTTTTATTTTGTTTTCTTATGTTTTGTGAATCCACTCTAGATTATTGCTTTGTAGTTACCATGAGGTTTACATAGAACCTCTCAAAAATAAAACAGTCCAATATGCTGAAAGCAACTTATCATCACTTGTTCATAAAATCTTCACCCTTTTCTTCCTCCCCTTTCATATTTTTGATGTCACAATTTACTTCTTTATACTGTGCATTTGTTAACATTATAGTTAACTGTAGTTATTTTTAAGACTCTTTGTCTTTAATCTTATACTATAGTTGTTAATACATTGACCTATCACAGTATTGGAATTTTCTAATATGACTATATTTTTACCTTTATTAGAATGTTGTACACTTTCATATATTTTCATGCTGTTGAGTAGTATCTTTTTTATTTCATTTGAAGAGTTCCTTTCAGCATTTATTTTAAGGCAGTTCTAATGGTGATGAACTCCCTCAACTTTTCTTTCTCTGAGAAAGTCTTTATCTCTCTTTCATATCTGAAAGATGCCTTTACTAGATAGAGTACTGGTGGCTGTGAATTTTTGTCTTTCAGCACTTTGAATATGTCAGTCCTCTCTCTCTCTTGGCCTGCAGGGTTTCTGCTGACATATCTACTGATAACCTAACAGGGATTCCTTTGTAGATTATACTCCTCCCCACCCCCTCCACAACCCCCCCAGCTGGCTTTAGTATGCTTTATCTTTGATTTTTAGTAGTTTCATTATGATATGTCTTGGAAGAGGTCTTTTGGCATTAATAATCTATTAGCTTATTGAACTTAGATGTTCAAGTCTTCCCCCAGGCTTATGAAGTTTTCAGCTATTATTTCTTTAATTAAATGTCTACCCCCTTCTTCCTTCTCATCTCCTTCTGGAATCTTAATTATTTTGATGTTTGCCCTTTGGATTGAGTCCCATAAAATCACATAGGCTTTCTTCATTAATTTTCATTCTTTTCTCTTTGTTCTCTTCTAACTAGTTCTTACCAAATTCCTACCATCTAATTCACTGACTCAATTTTCCATGTGTTCTACTTTACTACTTGCTATTGTATTGTTCACCTCATTCACAGAGTTCTTCAGCTCCAGATTAGGCTATTGGTTCTTCTTTACAGTTTCTACCTCTTTTGTAATGAGTTCATTTCTTTTCCCTAATGTCATTGAACTGAGTTTTCTTGTACCTTGCTGAATTTCTTCAATACAATTATTTTTAATTCTTTATAAACTAGATTACAGTATTTTATATGTTTGGGCTCAGCTGTTAGAAAATTACTGATATCTTCTGGTGATGACATATATTCTTTTTATTCAGTTCCTTATATTTTTGTGTTGGTGTTTCCACATTTAAAGTATGTTTGTTGGGGCGGGGGAGGGGGACACCTGGCTGGCTCAGTCTTCACTTTGGGAATGTGAATTTGAGACTCATGTTGGGTGTAGAGACTACTTAAAAATAAAATCTAAAAAATTAAAAATAAATAAAGTGTCTTTGTTGGTTATCTTTAGATTACGGTACTGTTTCTTGGTGTGGCTTCACTGGGGTTTCCTAGGTTTATCATGGATAGATCTATTCCACTCTTCTTGCTCCCCCTTGTGGCAGAACTCTAACCTTTGTGTTTCCTCCAATTCTTATAACTCAGCAGGCTGGCTGCAGGGAATCTCTGTTTTTCAGAAGGTAGTGCTATAGCTCCAATTTGTGGTTTCCTCCCTGATGGCTAACCCTGGTTGATTTTTCTGACACCTATTCTTTTTTTATTATTATTTTAATGTTTATTTAGTTTTGAGAGAGAAAGAGAGTGACAGAACATGACTGGGGAAGGGGCAGAGAGAGGGAGACACAAAATCTGAAGCAGGCTCTGGGCTCTGAGCTGTCAGCACAGTATCAGACACAGGGTTCAAACTCACAAATGGTGGTGTGATCATGACCTGAATCAAAGTCAGACACTCAACCGACTGAGCTACCCAGGTGCCCCCGATACCTGCTCTTATTGCCACACTTGTAAGTACATATAAAGAATTGGCTGCAACTCTCCACAATAGCTGAAACATGGAAAGAGCCTAAGTGTCCATCAACAGATGAATGGATCAAGAAGATGTGGTTTATCTATACCATGGAATACTACATGGCAATGAGAAACAATGAAATCTGGCCATTGTGTAGCAACATGGATGGACCTTGAGGGTGTTATGCTGAGCGAAATAAGTCAGGCAGAGAAAGACAAATATCATATGTGTGTACGTATAGGAGGATTAGGAGGAACTTAACAGAGGACCAAGGGGGAGAAGAAGGGTGGAAATGGTGGGGGAAAGGGAGAGAGGCAAACCATGAGAGACTCTTGAATGCTGACAAAAACTGAGGACTGATGGATGTGGGGGGAGGAGGGATGGGCATGGAGGAGGACACTTGTGGGGATGAGCACTGGGTGTTATGTGGAAACTAATTTGACAATAAACTATTTGTAAAAAAAAAAATTGGCTGCATAGTTGGGGAAAGTGTGCATTTAGCACTCAGGGCACTGGGGGTGACTGTGCTAGTGGGAAGACCCTCAAGTGGAATACTTCATAAAAGTTTTTGGGCAGAGGGGCGCCTGGGTGGCTTAGTCGGTTAAGCGCCCGACTTTCGCTTAGGTCATGATCTCGCGGTTCGTGGGTTCGAGCCCCGCGTCGGGCTCTGTGCTGACTGCCAGCTCAGAGCCTGGAGCCTGTTTCAGTCTGTGACTCCCTCTCTCTCTGACCCTCCCCTGCTCACGCTGTCTCTCTCTCTCTCTCTCTCCTAGAAATAAATAAAACATTAAAAATTAAAAAAAAAAAACTTTTTGGGCAGAATTCCCACTGAAGTACTGGAAGCAGAAAACAAGAACCACATTTGTTTAATACTCTTTAATATTCTTACCTGCTTCCTTCTCTTTCTCCTCCCTCCGCCCTCACCACGGAGCCCCTGCCTCAAAATCAGGGTGCCTGTATAGAGAAATGGGTTTATCTGGCTGCAACACACACAACTGGGATAGCTGGATACTGAACTCACCATTTCACACCTCCTCTACATAAATCTCCACTTTCAGACGGCTTACCAGTGTCACCTTGAGGAGAGAGGAGGCTCTGGCATAGTACCTCTCCTCTGCATCAAACTTACCTCTATATAGCTCTGACGCTGTGCTGGAATGTCCTCTCAAGCAGACAAAACTTCTACAAATTCTTTTTTGCTTATGGATATCTGCCTAGGTGAGCAGTCCCCAGGTTTTTTCCCTGGCCAAGCAAGTCAGAGTGGGGCACATTCACTGACTACCTTGCATCCATAATCGTTTCAAGGTCTTGTTTATTTTCAGATGCAAAGGTGGGCTAGAAGTCTCCCAGAGCCCTGGGCAGGGGTGCCAGAGGCACTTTTGCTTGTGAATGGATGTCTAGTTATTTGTTAAAACTATTTTGTTAAAAATAAGGAAGAATGACTCATATGCCCATGGTGCTGACATTAATCATCAATATATCCTTAACTTTTTAAGGAACTTCCATGCTGTTTTCCAATAGCTAGATGAGTTTGTATTCCCAAAGCAACATATGAGCATCCAGTTACTCCTAATTATCATTAGCATTATGTGTTGTCAAGTTTTCTGGTTATTATTGGGTTTTCAGTCATTCTAACAGACGTGTTGTAGCAAGTGTACTTTACACATGGGAAATCACACATATGAAACTTAATTCTTATTTTCTCCTAGGAATCAGAAATTTAGATAACAATGTATCAGCATTCCTGTAAGGCAACAACTAGTTAGAACTACTGCTACCTTTACATAAACATATTCTTTCCTATATATCACAACCCCTACCATTCCCAATTGTCTATGTCTGTCTGCTTCACACATTCAAGTTACCTGCCTGATCTGAACAGCCACTTGAGTTTAAGGCCCACATACAAATATTGGTGGAAGCCTAGTATGTGAAACCTAGCCAAACCCCCAAACCTTAAATACACATCCTCAGGTCCTTTCACAATCTTGTCCCAAACCACCTTGATAATTTCATCTTGTAACATCTTCTCTATCCTAGAATCTTATACTCTTAACTTGCAATGATACTTAAATATGCCTCTCAATCCCTAGCTCTTATGCCACTTAATCCCATATTTCCTACTTTATGAAATCTTGCTCAGTCTTCAAAATCCAAATCTCTTTCCTCTCTGAACTCATCTAGTTTCTGCACACTGGTTTTGATAACGAAGACCTGAAAATAAGAATCAATTTATTTAAAAAGTTATTTCTCAAATCTTATACTATGCTTTCAAATTTAAACTTTCACTTAAACCAGCAATCCTCAAGCATAATATGATGTAGGATGTGGTCAACAGCAGTGAAAAAATGTAAGATAGGCCATTAATAATACAGTTCAAAGGTTTACATTTGCCTCCTTGTTTAAGAAACTAGAGTAGGATCACATCACACATTCTCTCTTACATTCCAATAGGCTTTCTTGAGTAACAAAGTCAGGCATGAATTATTAGCTAGTACCAGGAACACACATAACCTTGAAAGTATGACACATAAATTATATTAAATGTTATTCTTCATATGTATCAAATTTAAAAAGCAGTTTAGAACCACCAGTCTTGCCATTATACTGTACACATTGCCACAAGTAATCTCTTTCCATGTAGGGTTTCTTCTTGGGAATCTGGAAATTTTCTTTGGTATAATTTACTTAATCTTTCTTCATATAAATTTCATTCTTTAAGATGGGGGTGATAATAATAGAAAGTTCCTGGATTATTATTTAGAAAAATAATATACATGAAATGACCTAGCAGAGTGTTTGCTAGAGACAGGTTAAGTATATAATAAATGTACTAGAAGCATTTTCCCTTCACTTCATCAATTCACTGATTCAGTCAACATTTGGTGAGTATCTACCACATGTCAATCTCTGTGCTAGGTACTGAGAACGACATACAAATCAAAGGTCAGATTAAAGAAGGGATTTACAGTCTCTTCCTGAATACAAAAAAATCTAACTCTCAAATACTGGGAAGCCAAAAATAGGTAATAATACCACTTTTATTTTCCTATTTCTTAGTTTTAATACCATCATCAAATTTTTATACTGGAAACAATACAATATAGAGAGACAAAACAACATGCAACTAAACAATTAACAGGTCAGCCAAGAAATCATTAGAAATTTTTTTAAAAGTACATGTAGACAAATGAAAGCGAAAATGCAATAGACCAAATCTTTGGAACATAAAAGCAGTTCTAAGAGAGAAATTTATAGTGATATTGGCCTACCTCAAGAAAAAAGAAAAATCACAACAGCCTAACCCTCCACCTAAAGGAGCCAGAAGAACAAAGCTAGTAGAAGGAAGGAAATAATTAAGATTAGAACAGAAATAAATGAAATAAAACACTAAAAAACCCAACAACAGAAAAGATCAATAAAATCAAGAGCTACCTCTATGAAAAGATAAATAATATTAATAAACCTTTAGTCAGATTCATCAAGAAAAGAATGAGGCAAGACTCAAATAAATAAAATCAGAAATTAAGTAGGAGAAATAACAACCAACACTATAGAAATACAAAGGATTGTAAGAGAAAATCATGAAATTTTATGTCAAATAAAACTGGACAAACTAGAAAAAAATAGATAAATTCATTAAAACATAACAATCTTCAAATACTAAATCAGGAGGGGCCACCTGGGTAGCTCGGTTGGTTAAGTGTTTAACTTGGGCTCAGGTCATGATCTCATGGTTCGTGAGTTCGAACCCCATGTCGGGCTCTGTGCTGACAACTCAGAGCCTGGAGCCTATTTTGGATTCTGTGTCTCCCTCTCTCTCTGCTCCTTCCTTATTTGTGCCTTCTCTATCTCTCAAATAAATAAACTTAAAATTAAAAGACCTGAATCGGGAAGAAATATAAAATTTAAACAGACTAATTGTTAGTAACAGTAATAAAAAAACTGCCAACAAACAAAGTCCAGGATCAGATGGCTTCACAGGTGAATTCCCCCAAACAAAAAGAGGAGAAAGAAGTTTCCTGATCCATTCTAAAAGGTGAGCATTGGGCAGGTAGAACTCCCCTATGACCCAGCAATAGCACTGCTAGAAATTTACCCAAGGGAAACAGGAGTGCTGATGCATAGGGGCACATGGACCCCCATGTTCATAGCAGCACTCTCAACAATAGCCAAATCATGGAAACAGCCTAAATGTCCATCAACTGACAAATGGATCAAGATGTGGTTTATACAATGGAATACTACATGGCAATGAGAAAGAATGAAATCTGTAGCAACATGGATGGAACTTGAGGGTGTTACTGCTGAGCACAATAAGTCAGGCAGAGAAAGACAGATACCATATGTTTTCACTCATATGTGGAACTGGAGAAATTAACAGAGGACCATAGGGGAGGGGAAGGGGAAAATAGTTAAGGAGAGGGATGGAGGCAAACCATAAGAAGACAAACGCTGAGAACAAACTGAGGGTTGATGGAGGGTGGGGGAGAGGGGGAAAAGGGGTGATGGGCATGGAGGCGGGCATCTGTTAGGATGAGCACTGGATTTTATATGGAAACCAATGTGACAATAAAGTATATAATAAAAAAATAAAATGATATAAAATATTAGATAGAAATACTTAATGTTTATTATCTAATCATACCATGAATATTCTTTATTGACTTAAACACCATCTCTGTGTTCTTCATTATCATATGCCTTCATTATCATATGCCTTCATTATCATATGCTATTCCTGGTTAATTTTGTAACTCCCACACAAGAAAAAGGTAACAATACTGTTGTTACTCAGGATGCCATGGCTCTTAGGACATATTGGCATTAAACAACATAAATCTGTTGAGTTCCTTAATACCATTTAATGTTGGTTACATCATTGCTAATGACACTGTATCTTTCATTATAATGTCTATGAACACTAATTTCCATTGTCTCTGTCAAAGTTTGTGAGATTTGTTTGAAATCTCAAGCCTCGGGGCGCCTAGGTGGCTCAGTCAGTTAAACGTCCGACTTCAGCTCAGGTCGGTTAAGCACATGATTCAGCTCAAGGTCATGATCTTGCAGTTCACGGGTTCAAGCCCCACATCAGACTCTGTCCTGCCTGCTGAGAGCCTGGAACCTACTTCTGATTTTGTGTCTCCCTCTCTCTCTCTTCCCCTCTCCTGCTTGTTCTCATTCTCTCATTCTCTCTCTCTCTCTCTCTCAGAAATAAATAAACATTTAAAATTTTTTAAAAAAGAAAAGAAAAGAAAATCTCAAGACTTAACTAAATATACGACAATGTATGAATGAGAACTTGTTTTCTGGTCATGTTAAATTTACTGTTAGGATTTCATAGCATAAAAGTAGAACACATCTTCTGACCATGCCCACTCTTAAACTCTTCACACCATTATTAGAATGTGACCTCTTTCAATGTGGAAAGCAAGCCTGCCTCTCATACACCACTACTCACCCACAGGAGGGTCTGTAACAAGAGGACAGAAATTGAAAGGCTAATTCTAAAATACATGCAGAAATGCAAGAACCCTAGGATGGCCAAAACAATCTTGAAAAAGAAAAACAGAATGAAAAACTCTTAACTTCCCAATTTCAAAACCTACTACAAAATGAGCAAAAGATACACATACATATGCACATACAGAATGCAATACAGAACCTAGAAATAAACCTCAAAATAAACCTATACATCTATGGTAACCTGATTCCTGACAAGTGTGCCATGATATTTAAATGTGTAAAGAATAGTCTTTAAAACAACAGTGCTGGGGCAACTGTATACCCACATGCAAAAGAATAAATTTGGACCTACCTAACACCACCTGAAAAATCAACTCAAAATGGACCAGACATATACATTTAAGAGCCAACCCAGGGGTACCTGAGTCAGTTGAGCATCCAACTCCTGATTTTGGCTCAGGTCATGATATCACAGTTGTTGGATCAAGCCACGCATGGGCCCTCATGTGGAGTGAGCAGGGAGTCTGCTTGGGACTCTCACCCTCTCCCTCTCTCATTACCCTCCCTCCCAAATAAGTAAACTTAAAAAAGAAAAAGAGCTAAACTCCAAAACCATAAGAATAAAATATAGATTAAATATTCATGACCATATATTATACAATGATTTCTTACATATAACAAAAAAAACACAAGCAACCAAAGTGAAATAGATACACTCCTTAAAAATAAAAATGTCTGTGCAACAGAATACAGTACGAAAAAGTAAAAAGACAATTCACATATGTGAGAAAATATTTCCAAATCATATATCTGATAAAGCTTATTTATGTACACAATACATTCAGAATTCATATAATTCAATACTAAAACCATAAATAAGCCAAGTGAAAAGTGGGTGAAAGATTTGAATAGACATAGCTCCTAAAAAGACATAGAAGTAGTCAATAAGTACATGTAAAACAATAAGCTAAACATCATTAGCCATTAGAGAGGTACAAATTGAAATGAAAATGAGATCCACCTTCACAGGAGGTCTGTTGAAAAAAAAAAACTCTGAAAGTGGGGAATAGCTACTTTGTCAAGGATATGGAGAAACCAGAACATTCATAAATTGCTAGTGAGAAGGTAACATGGTGCAGCCACTCCAGAAAGCAGTCTGATGGCTCCAAAAAATGTTAGAGTAACCATATGAATCAGCAATTCCATTTCTACAGAACATAAAACAGATATTCATAGAAAAACTGGTACCTGAATTATATAAAAGTATTCCTGACAACCAAAAAGTAGAAAAATTCACATGTAGATCAACTGATAAATAGAATTTAAAATAAAGTGGGGGGCGCCTGGGTGGCCCAGTCAGTTGAGCATTCGACTTAGGCTCAGATCATGATCTCATGGTTCCGTGGGTTTGAGCCCGCATCAGCCTCTGTGCTAACAGTTAGCTCAGAGCCTGGAGCCTGTCTTCAGATTCTGTCTCCCTCTCTCTCTGACCCTCTCCTGCTCACGCTGTCTCTATCTCTCTCTCAGAAATAAAAACCAAAAAGACAAAACAAAAAACATTAAAATAAAAAAGTGGTATATCTATACAATGGGGTATTATTCAGCCACAAAAAGAATGAAGGACTAATACCTTATACAACATGAATGAACACTGAAAAGGATGCTTAATGAAACAATCCAAACACAAAAGACCACATACTTTATAATTCCATTTACGTGAAAAGTTTAGAATAGACAAATCCATGGACACTGAATGTAGATTAGAGAGTTCTGCAAATAAGGAAAGGGAAGAATGGGGATTGACTACTAATGAGTAGAGTTGACAAAAATGTTCTAGAATTAGAAAGTGGTGACAGTTGCACAGCCTTACCTGATAAATATAACTATATACTTCTGAATGGTACACTTTAAAAAGGAATGTTTTTTGTTGTTTGAATTATATTTCAATATTTAAGTGTAAAGGCAGGTATGATAAAAAATGTCTCATCAAATGCAAAATATCACTAAAGATAAATTATAACGTACAACCAAATAGAAATCCTATAGCTGAAGGGCTCCGGGGTGGCTCAGTTAGTTAAGCATGAGTCTTGATTTTGGCTATCTCACAGTTGTGAGACTGAAAGCAAATGACCTCAGAACACACACAAACCCACATGAAAAAACAGTCAATGAAATTAATTTTTAAGTAATATAATGTTTACTCTTTGTCTTAATTGATTTTAAAAACAACTGCATAAAACAGTCTGTATATAATTGTACTGCTGTACCTATAACATATAGAAATGTAATACATCTGTCAATAATACAAAAATGGTAGGTGCAAACAAACTGTACTGAATCAAGGAAATGTTCACCACATGATAATGTGATTCCATGGAAACAAATGAAGAGAACAATAAATGATAATAGAGATCATATAACACTTTATAAAAATATACTCACCCTCCTCTCCACTTCTATAAAATACATAAAACTATATCAATTCATAAATGGGAAAAGGCATTAATGGTTTGCAACATAGGCAAATATATGTAACAATAACAGCACAAAAAAGTGTTTAAAGAAAACAGAGCTATATAAATTTCTATCTCACTGGAATAAAATTATTATATATGAGGGACATTAAGCTAAATTAATATATATACAGTAAACATTACAGCTGAAGGGCTGTATCTCCGAGAACATAAAAAACCTTGGAGAAAAAAACCATTAAAGGAATTATGTTACAATAGAAAACACCACTTTCCTGCAAAAAAAAAAAATCAAGAAAAAAAACAGAGAAAAAATTAAAAATAAAAACCTTGACATAAAAAAATAAATAAAAAGTGGAGGAGTATAAGGACTTCCAGGGAAGATAGTGGAGTAGGCTTACCTCACCCACAGATACAACTAGGGTCTAATCACACCACTGTACACAACCCAGAAAACAACCCAAAGACTGGGAGAATAAACTCCACAACTAAATGTACGACGAGGCCACATCAAAGAGTCAGAGAAAAATTGGGAAGCTAAATGGGTTCTCAGAACTGGGGCTGGGGGAACACCTGGAAAGAGAAAAGAAACAGACTCTCACATTGGGGTTTCCCACAAGGGGAAGACAAATCCCCATACCATTTGGATTTGAACCAGAGGCATTGAATTTCATGAGTTCTTACAACCAGCAGGACTTAAAACCTAAAGTCTTAAAAAATCAGCCAGCTTGGCTCTGGGAGAACAGGGAGGACAAAGAAACTGGGTCCCTGCCCTTAAATAGACAGCATAACAAACAGCCCCCTGGAGATGCAGCACAGAAGCAGCAGCTAGAAAGGTGCCTCTCACATGAAAGTGAGAGTTATTTACTAATCCTAGAGCCTGACCTGGAAGCGACAGAAATTGCTGGGGAATTCCTACAAGAACAAAGGAACAAGGAGGTGCCACTTCCTTGCCCCTCCCTCCAGGCAGTTTAAACATCTGGTCACCTTGGGACCAGATAAAGGGACTTGCTACAAAACTTGTTAGCACTGCCACCATCCCCTCCTTCCCCTCTCCCCCCACCAAATCCCCTACTGTGCTTACATCAATCCACCCCTCTGAACAGCTTACTTCATTCTGGGCATGGTAGGGTCCCTCCCACAAAGGAACGGCTGCATACAAAATTTCCTAGCACTGCCAGCCAATCCAATCCCAGCCGCCTCCACCTCACCCCCCACCCTCCCACTCTCAGTGCTGTGCTTCCTTGAATCAACCGTTTCCAATATGCATTTGGTGAGAGCCTGTAGACTGGTGCCGCAGGCCTGGCAGTGTGTCCAGGACCACTCCAAAGTTACTCCTGCCCTGGACAGAAGGAAAGATAACCACGTACCAGTCAGACAAAGGCTCCAGGAGCAGGCTGGAAGCACACAAGTGGTCTGACTACAGGTCCCGCACACCAATAAAACTTTCTCAGGGGATAACACAGGGAAAGCACCCTGAAGTTTGGTACAAGTCTGGCAAATGTACAGTCTGACTCAACTCAAGCCCAAGGCATCCCACTGACTCACTAACACCACAGGGAACAACACTGCCTACCACAGGCAAAGAGCAACTGCACATGATTGGACTGAAAGAACAGCAGAGTACATGCATCACAATGAGACACACCTGAAGTACCAGGTTGTAGTAAACAGGGGTGAAGACTACATGGCAGGGCACTATAGGACTTCAGAAGGCCATTACTTTTCAGTGAAGAAGATATAGATGCCTTTCCTAACACAGAGAAACACAGGCAGAGATTCAGACAAAATGAGGAGACAGAGGCATGAGATCACTAACGAAAGAACAGGACAAAGTCACAGCAAGAGACCTAAGCAAAGTGGAGATAAGTAATATGCTTGAAAAAGAATTTAAAGTAATGATCATAAAGATACTCCCTGGATTTGAGAAAAAAAAAGTGGAGGACATCACTGAGATCCTTAACAATGAGCTAAAAAAGAACCAGAGATGAAGAACAAAATAAATGAAATTAGAAATACACTAAATGGAATAAACAGACTAGACAAAGCAGAAAGACAAATCAGGGACAGGGAAGAAAGAATAATAGAAACTAATTAAAATGAGCAAGTGAGAGAAAAAAATGTGCAAAATGAGAATAGACTTAGGAAAATCAGCATACTATCAGGCATACTAACATTCACAGTGTAGTGATTCCAGAAAAAGAAGAGAAAGAAAAGGGGACATAAAACTTATTTGAAGAAATAATAGCTCAAAATTTCCTGAATCTCAGGAAAGAACTAGAAATCCAGATCCAAGAGGCACAGAGATTCCCCCAACAAAATCAATCCAAGAAAGTCCAAAACAAGGCACAAAGTAATATAAATGAAAAAAGAAATGATAAAGAGAGAATCTCAAAAACAGCAAGAGAAAAGAAAGCAGTTATATACAAGGGAAATCCCATAGGCTATAAGCTCATTTTTCAGCAGAAACTTAGCAGACCAAAAGCAAGTGGAATGATATATTCAAAGTGCTGAAAAGAAAAAAATCTGCAGCCAAGAATACTCTATCCATCAAGGCTAACATTCAGAATATAAGGAGAGAGTTTCCCCAGATAAACAAAAGTTAAAGGAATTCATGACCACTCACCCAGGCCTACAAGAAATATTAAAGGCGACTCTTTGAGTGGAAAAGGCCACAAGCAAAAGTAAAGAAAATAGGAAGCACAAAACAGTAAAAATAAGTATATCTACAAAAATCTGTTAAGGGACTGACAAAATAAAAGGATATAAAGTATGGCACCATATACCTTAAATGTAGGGAGGAGAGGAGTAAATAATGGGTTCAAAGTTAAGTGATCATCCACTTAATATAGACTGCGACATTCGGAAGATGTTATACACAGACCAAATGTTAACCACAAAACAAAAACCAGTAATACATATACAAAAAAATAAAGAGAAAGGAAGGAAATATATCACTAAAGAAAGCCAAATAACTGTGAGAAGAGAATAAGAAAGGAAAAGAGAAAAACTAATAACCACCATAAAACAAATACCAAGATGGCCATAAATAAATACCTACTGATAATTTGGAATATAAATGGCTAAATCCTTAATCAAAAGACATAGGGTGATGAAATGAACAAAAAACAAGACCCATCTACATGTTGCCTATAAGAGACTCATTTCAGGTCTAAAGACACAGACAAATTGAAAGTGAAGGGATGAAGAAACATTTATAATGCAAATGGATATGAAAGGAAAGCAGTGGTAGCAATACTTACATAGGACAAAACAGACTTTCAAATAAAGAGTGTAGGGGCACCTGGGTAGCTCAGTCAGTTTAGCATCTGACTTCGACTTAGGTCATAAATTCACAGTTCGTGGGTTGAAGCCCCGATCAGGCTCTGTGGTGACAGCCAGCTCAGAGCCTGGAGCTTGTTTCAGATTCTGTATCTCCCTCTCTCTCTGACCCTACCCTGCTCATGCTGTCTCTCTCTCTGTCAGAAATAAAACATTAAAAAAAATTTTAAATAAAGAGTGTAACAACAAGAGACAAAGGACACTATGTAATCATTAAGAGGACAATCCAATAAGAAGATATAACAATTATAAATATTTATGCACACAACATAGAGGCACCCAAATATATAACGCAATTCATAACAACATAAGGAAACTCACTGAGAAAGTAACACAATAATCGTAGGAGTCTTTAACACCCAACTTACATCAATGGACTGATCATCTAAACAACTTCAACAGGTAGACAATGGCTTTGAATGAGACACTGGACCAGATGGATTTAACAGATATATTCAGAAGATTACATCCTAAAATAACGGAATACACATTCTTTTCAAGTGCACATAGAACATTTTCTAGAACAGATCACATATAAGGCCACAAAACAAGTCTCAACAAATTCAAAAAGATCAAAGTCATCCCATGCAACTTTTCTGATCACAACACTATGAAACTCAAACTCAATCACAAGAAAAAAAATCTGGAAAGACCACAAATACATGTAGGTTGAATAACATGCTGCAAAACAATGAATGCTGAAGTCAACGAAGAAATTACGAGGAAATTAAATATTCATAAAGACAAATTAAAATAAAACACAATGGACCAAAATCTTTGGGATGCAGAAAAGATGTTCTAAGACGGAAGTTGATAGCAATACAAGCCTACCTCAAGAAGCAAAAAAAATCTCAAGTAAACAACCTCATCTTACACCTAAAAGAGCTACAAAGAGAACAAAACTCGAAACCAATACCAGGAAGGAAATAATAAAGATTAAAATTGAAATGAACAAAATAAAAACTAAAAAAAAAAAAAATAGAACAGATCAATGAAACCAGAAGCTAGTTCTTTGAAAATATTAACAAACTTGATAAAACTGTAGCCAGAATAAAAAAAAAAAAGAGGACTCAAATAAAACCAAAAGGAAACAGAAATAACTGGTACCACAATACAAAAGATTATGAGACACTATGATGCAAAATTATATGCCAAGAAATTAAACAATGCTAATGAAATGGATAAATTCCTAGAAACACATTACCTCCCAAAACTGAATCAGGAAGAAACAGAAAATTTGAACAGACAATTACCAGCAACAAAATTGAAGAGTAATCAAAAAACAACCAACAAACAAAAGTCCAGGACAAGATGGCTTCACAGGTGAATTCTACCTTTGAATTCTACATTTAAAGAGTTAATACCTCTTCTCAAGCTATTCCAAAATATAGAAGAGGGAAGAAAACCTCCAAAAGCATTCTGAGGTGCCTGCATTACCCTGATACCAAAACCAGGTAAAGACACTACTAAAAAAGAAAACTACAGGGGCGCCTGGGTGGCTTATTCGGTTAAGCGTCTGACTTTCGCTTAGGTCATGATCTCGCGGTTCGTGGGTTCGAGCCCCGCGTCGGGCTCTGTGCTGACTGCCAGCTCAGAGCCTGGAGCCAGTTTCAGATTCTGTGTCTCCCTCTCTCTCTGACCCTCCCCTGCTCACGCTGTCTGTCTCTCTCTCTCTCTCTCTCTCTCCTAGAAATAAATAAAACATAAAAAAAAAGAAGAAAAAAAAAAAAGAAAACTACAGGCCATTATCTTTGATGAAAATAGATGCAAAAAAATCCTCAACAAAATGGGAGAAAACGAAATCCAATAATACTTTTCAAAAAAGTCATACACCACGATCAAATGGGATTTATTTCCAGGAAACAAGGGTGATTCAATATTTGCAAATACATAACTGATACCTCATATCAATAAGAGAAAGAGTAAAAACCAAATGATTATTTCAAGAGATGCAGAAAAAGTATTTGAAAAAAATACAACATCCATTCATGACAAAAACCCTCAAAGAAGTAGGGTTACAGGGAACATAACTTACCATTATAAAGGCCTTACATGAAAAACCCAGAGCAAACATCATACTTGGGGAAAAACTAAGAGCTTTGCCCCTAAGGTCAGGAACAAGACAAGGATGTCTACTCTCACCCCTGTTATTTTACCATACTACTGAAGTCCTAGCCATAGCAATCAGACAAGAAGAAGAAATAAAAGGCATCCAAATTGGTAGGAAGAAGAAAATCTTTCACTATTTACAGATGACAAGATACTCTATACAGAACACTTGAACAAACTCCACCAAAAACTGCTACAACTGATAAATGAATTCAGTAAAGTTGTAGTATACAAAACCAATGTGCAAAAATCTGAAACATCTGTATACTCCAACAAGAAGCAGCAGGAAGAGAAATTAAGAAAACAATCCCAATTATAACTGCACCAAAAACTATAGCAAGATACATAGGAATAAACCCAAATAATGGAAATAAACCAAAAATAAAGTGTTTGGAGAGGATGCAGCATGCAAACATAAACCATAAGAAAGCTGTAGTGGTTATAACATCAAACAAGAACAACCTTTTAAAAATATTATTAGAGGGGCACCTCAGTGGCTCAACTGGGGTAGGCATCCAACTTTGGTTCATGTCATGATCTCGTATCTCATGAGTTCAAGCCCTGCACTGGGCTCTGTGCTGACAGCCAGGAGCCTGAAGCCTGCCTCAGATTCTGTGTCTCCCTCTCTTTATGCCCCTCCTCCACTCATGCTCTCTCTCAAAAATAAAACATTAAAAAATAAGATAAAAAGAGTACAAGAAATAAAAAGGTATATTTATAATGATACAAAGTAGTTCATCAAGAAGATACAAAAATTATAAACATGTTTGCACACACAAAAAAATCAAAATATAGGAAGCAAAAACTAACACCTGAAAAGGGAAACTAGTACAATTATTGTTGCAGACTTAACTACTCTACCTTCAGTAACGGATTGGGAAACTCAGCACAAGATCAACAAGAAAACAAAAGAATTTAACAGCATTATGATATAATTAGACCAAATAGACAGCAAAACAACTCTCCACACAAAAGCGTGAATATACATATTCTTTTCTTTTGCATATAGGACATTCTCCAGAACAGACGATAAATTAAACACAAAAAAAAGGTTTGATGAAGGTAAAAGGACTGAAATCTATGTGTGCTATTCAAACAAGAATGGAATAAAGATAAAATACAATAGCCACTAGAAATTTGGGGAAATTACCAGTATAGAAAAAATAAACAACACAGTCCTAAATAATAAATGGGTCAAAGAAAAGATGACAAGAGAAGGCAGAAAATCATTAGAAAGTAATCATAATGAAGACACAACATACCAAAACATACAGGAATATAGCTAACACTAAGGCTTATCAGAATTAACCTAATCCAATAAACCAACAGAAACTTGTTTCTAGCTAGAAATGTATATTTTAAGAAAGGAAGAAATAAGAAAGAAAGTTCTCAAATCAATAACCTAACCTTTGATTTTAAGACAATGGGAAAACAAAAGCATACGAAACCTAAACTAAGTAGAGAAAAAAAAAAGATTAATACAAATTTAATCAAATAGTCAAGACAAAAATATTACAGGTCAGCAAAAATGAAACCTGATTCTTGGGAAAGATTAATACAACTGACAAACATTTCGCTAGATTGATGAAGAGAAAAAGAGAAAAGGTCAAATTGCAAAAATAAGGAATGAAAGCTGAGAAATCAATGCTGATCTTACAGAAATAAATAGCTAAAAAGATACAGCATAAAGATATGAAAGCAAACAAATTAGATAACTTTGAAAACGACAAATTCCTAGAAAAAACATGAACAACCAAAACTGACTCAAACGGAAATAAAAACTTGGAATAGAACTATAAAAAGTAAATACACTGAATAAAGTTTTAAAACTTCCTAACAAGAAAATCCTAGTATATCTGTCTTCCCAGGTAAATTCTACCATTTACAGAAAATACCTATTCTTTACAAAGTCTCAAAAAAATTTTAAAAGAAACACTTCTAGTTATGGGTTGGATTTTGTCCTGAAAAAATTCATATACTGAAATCCCAACTCCCAGTACATTAAAATGTGACCTTGATTAGAAATAGGGTCATTGCTGATGCAATTAATCAAGTTACTATGAAGTTACTCTGGAATAAGGTAAGCTCATAACCCAATAGGACTAATGTCCTTATAAAACAAGGAGATTTGTAAATACACCCACCAAGAGATGGTCATGTGAAGACTGAAATTTTCTGCCACAAGCCACTGAACTACCAGAAGTTTGGAAAGAGAATGGAAACAATTCTTTGTAGTACCTTTCAAGGGCCCTGGTGACACCTTGATCTTGGACTAACATCATATTTTGGATTATAAAACAAATCTATACTTTTTTAAAAGACTGAAATTATAAGAAGCATTTTCTCAAACCAATATGGAATTACTAGAAATCAATAAAAATATAGAAAATTCATATATATGTATAATAACACATTTTTTAAAAATGTTTTATTTATTTTTGAGACAAAGAGAGAGCATGTGAGTGAGCACATAAGAAGGGGAGGGGCAGGAGAGAGGGGGACAGAAGATCCAAAGTGGGCACTGTGCTGACAGCAGCAAGCAAGCCCAATGCGGGGCACAAACTCAGAAACCCTGAGAAAATAACCTGAGATGAAGTCAGACACTCAAACAATTGAGCCACCAAGCCACCCCCGATATTATACGCTTTTATTAACTTACATGTCAAAGAAGAAATCACAAGAAAATTAGAACATGTATCAAGATGAGTGAAAACAATAACACAACATACTGATACCTATAAGATTAGGTGAAAGATGTGTTCAAGGGAGATTTAGCACTGTGCTGTCTACATTTAAGAAAAAAAAGAAACCCAAGTTAGCAGAAGGAAAAATAATAAATTAAGATTAAATTACAGAAAATAAAAATAGGAAAAAAAATGACACCAAAAGTTTTTTTTTTCATAAATAGTTTATTCTCAAGTTGGTTTCCATATAACATCCAGTGGTCATCCCAACAAGTGCCCTCCTCCATGTCCATCATCCCCCCTTCCCCGCTCACCAACTGCCATCAGCTCTCAGTTTGTTCTCAGCATTCAAGAATCTCTCATGTTTTGCCTCCATCCCTCTCCCCAACTATTTTTCCCCTTCATCTTCCCCATTGTCCTCCATTAAGTTCCTCCTAATGCACCTATACAGGCAAACATGTGGTTATCTGTCCTTCTCTGCCTGACTTATTTCGCTCAGCATAACGCCCTCAAGTTCCATCCACGTTGCTACACATGGCTAGATTTCATTCTTTCTCATTGCCATGTAGTATTCCATCGTAGAGATACACCAGATCTTCTGGACCCATTTGTCAGTTGACGGACACTTAGGCTCTTTCCATGTTTTGGCTATTGTGGAGAGTGCTGCTATGAACACTGGGATACATGTGCCCCTATGCATCAGCACTCCTGTATCCCTTGGGTAAATTCCTAGCAGTGTTATTGCTGGGTCCTAGGGGAGTTCTACTGGTAATTTTTTAAGGAACTGCCACACTGTTTTCCAAAGGGGCTGCACCAGTTTACATTCCCACCAACAGTGTAGGAAGCCCATTTCTCCACATCCTCACCAGCATCTAGAGTCTCCTAATTTGTTCATTTTAGCCACTCTGACCGGTGTGAGGTGGTATCTCAAGGTAGTTTTGATTTGTATTTTCCTGATGAAGAGGGACGCTGAGCATCGTTTCATGTGTTTATTGGCCATCTGGATATCCTCTTTGCAGAAGTGACTGTTCATGTCTTCTGCTCATTTCTTCACTGGGTTGTTTTTCAGGTGTGGAGTTTGGTGAGTTCCTTACAGATTTTGGATACTAGCCCTTTATTTGATATGACATTTGCAACTATCTTTTCCCATTCCGTCAGTTGCCTATTAGTTTCACTGATTGTTTCCTTTGCCGTCCAGAAGCTTTTAATCTTGATGAGGTCCCAAAAGTTCATTTTTGCTCTTGATTCCCTTGCCTTTGGGGATGTGTCAAGTAAGAAATTGCTGCAGTGGAGGTCAAGGAGGTTGTTTCCTGCTTTCTCCTCTAAGGTTTTGATGGTTTCCTGTCTCACATTCAGGTCCTTTATCCATTTTGAGTTTATTTTTGTGTATGGTGTGGGAAAATGATCTAGTTTCATTCTTCTGGCATGTTGTGGTCCAGTTCTTCAAGCACCGTCTGTTAAAGAGTCTGTCTTTATTCCATTGGATACTCTTTCCCGTTTAGTCAAAGATTAGCTGGCCATACATTTGTGGGTCCAATTCTGAGTTCTCAATTCTATTCCATTGGTCTATGTGTCTGTGTTTGTGCCAATACCATACTGTCTTGATGATGACAGCTTTGTAGTAGAGGTTGAGGTCTGGGATTCTGATGCGTCCCATTTTGGTTTTCTTCGTGAATATTAATTTGGCTATTCTGGGTCTTTTGTGGTTCCATAAAAATTTTAGGATAGTTTGTTCTAGTTTTGAGAAGAATGCCGGTGCAATTTTGATTGGGATTGCATTGAATGTGTAGATTGCTTTGGGTAGTAATAACAACTTAACAGTATTTATTCCTCTGATCCATGTGTCTTCTTTCCATTTCTTTGTGTCTTCTTCAGTTTCCCTCATAAGTTTTCTATAGTTTTCATCATACAGATGTCCTATATCCTTGGTTAGGTTTATTCCTAGGTCCTTTATGGTTTTTTGTGCAATTGTGAATGGGATCAGTTTCTTGATTTCTCTTTCTGTTGTTTCATTGTTGGTGTATAAGAATGCAACCGATTTCTGCACGTTGATTTGGATCCTGCAACTTTGCTGAATTCTTGGATCAGTTCTAGTAGGCTTCTGGTGGAGTCTGTCGGGTTTTTGATGTAGAGTATCATGTCGTCTGCAAAACGTGAAAGTTTGACTTCTTCTTTGCCAATTCTGATGCCTTTGATTTCCTTTCATTGTCTGATGGCTGATGCTAGGACTTCCAGCACTATGTTAAACATCAGTGATGGGTGTGGACATCCCTGTCGTGTTCCTGATCTCATGGGGAAAGCTCTCTGTTGTTCCCCATTGAGGATAATGTTAGCTGAGGGCTTCTCATAGATGGCTCTTATGATGTTTAAGTAATTCCTTCTATCCCGACTTTCTCCAGGGTCTTTATTAAGAAGGGATGGTGTATTTTTTCAAATGTTTTTTCTGCATCTATTGACAAGATCATATGGGTTTTATCTTTTCTTTTGCCGATGTGATGTATCAGATTGATTGATTTGTGAATACTGAACCGGCCCTGTGATCCAGAAATGAATCCCACGTGATCATGGTGGAGAATTCCTTTTATGAGCTGTTGGATTCGATTTCTAAGTATCTTGTTGAGGATTTTTGCCTCTGTATTCATCAATGATATTGGCCGGTAGTTCTGTTTTTTTTTTTGTTGAGTCTGTTTGGCTTTGGAATCAATATGATGCTGGCTTCATAAAATGCATCCAGTAGTTTTCCTTCGATTTCTATTTTTGGGAATAGCTTGAGAAGAATGGTTATTAATGCTGTTTTAAATATCTGGTAGAATTCTCCAGGGAAGCCATCTGGCCCAGGGCTCTTATTTGTTGGGAGATTTTTGATAACTGATTAGATTTCTTCATTAGTTATGGGTCTGTTCAGATTTTCTATCTCTTCCTGTGTGAATTTTGGTAGTTAGTGTGTGTCTAGGAGTCTGTATATTTCTTCTAAGTTGTCTAGTTTGTTGGCATATAATTTTTAATAGTATTCCCTGATAATTGCTTGTATTTCTGAGGGGTTGGTTGTAATAAGTCCATTTTCATTCATGATTTTGTCTATTTGGGTGCTCTCTCTTTTCTTTTTGAGAAGCCTGGTAGAGGTTTGTCAATTTTGTTTAATTTTTCAATAAACCAACTCTTGGTATCATTGATCTGTTCAACTGGTTTTTTTGGATTCTATATTGTTTATTTCTGCCCTGATTTTTATTATTTCTCTTCTCCTACTGGGCTTGGGGTCCTCTTGTTGCTCTCCTTCTAGTTCTCTTACGTGCACTGTTAGATTTTGTACTTGTGCTTTTTCTAATTTCTTGAAATAGGCCTGAAATGCAATGTACTTTCCTCTTAGGACTGCCTTTGGTGCATCCCATAGACTTTGGATTGTTGTACTTTCATTTTCATTTGTTTCCACATATATTTTATTTCTTCTCTAATTGCCTGATTAGCCTATTCGTTCTTTAGTAGGGAGTTTTTTAACCTCCATGTTTTTGGAGATTTTCCAGACTTTTTCCTGTGATTGATTTCAAGTTTCATAGCACTGTGATCTGAAAGTGTGCATGGTATGATCTGAATTCTTTTATATTTATTGAGGGCTGCTTTATGTCCCAGTATGTGATCTATTTTGGAGAACGTGCCATGTGCACCTGAGAAGAAAGTGAATTCCATGGCCTCTGGATGTAGAGTTCTAAATATATCTGTCAAATTCATCTGGTCCAATGTGTCATTCAAGCACATTGCTTCTTCAGTGATTTTCTGTCTAGATGATCTATCCATTGCTTTACATGGAGTATTAAAGTCCCCTGCTATTAGCACATTCTTACCCATATGATTGTTTCTGTTTATGATTGTTTTATGTATTTAGGTGCTCCCTTATTTGGTGCACAGACTTTTATAATTGTTAGCTCTTCTTGACGGGTATACCCTGTAATTATATAATGCCCTTCTTCATCCCTTGTTACTGCCTTTATTTATTTATTTTTTTTATTTTGCATTTATTTCTAGGAGAGAGAGAGAGACAGAGAGAGACAGAGAGAGAGAGAGAGAGACGGCGTGAGCCGTGGAGGGTCAGAGAGAGAGGGAGACACAGAATCTGAAGCAGTCTCCAGGCTCTGAGCTGGCAGTCAGCACAGAGCCCGACGCGGGGCGAACCCACGAACCGCAAGATCATGACCTAAGCGAAAGTCGGATGCTTAACCGACTAAGCCACCCATGAGCCCCTGCCTTTATTTTAAAGCCCAGTTTGTCCAATATAAGTATAGCTACTCCAGCTTTCTTTTGACTTCCAGTAGCATGATAGATATTTCTCCATCCCCTTCCTTTCAATCTGAAGGTGTCCTCAGGTCTAAAATGAGTTTCTTGTAGACAGAAAATAGATGGAGTTTGTTTTTTTATCCATTCTGCTACCCTATTTCTTTTGATGGGAGTATTTAGTCCATTTACATTCAGTGTAATGTTATTGAAAACTACGTGTTTAAAGTCAGTGTGTTCTTTGTAGGATTCATGCTTGTAGTGGTGTCTCTGGTAACTTGTGTTCCTTGCAACATTTCCCTCAGAGACTCCCCCTCAGGATTTCTTGTAGTGCTGGTTTAGTGTGATGAATTCTTTCAATTTTTTTTTATTTGGAAAGACTTTTATATCTCCTTCTATTCTGAATGACAGACTTGCTGGATAGAGGATTCTTGGCTGCATATTTTTTCTGACACATTGAAGATTTCCTGCCAATCCTTTCTTGCCTGCCAAGTTTCAGTAGATAGGTCTGTCACCA
This sequence comes from Proteles cristata cristata, assembly GCA_017311185.1. NCBI lineage: Eukaryota > Metazoa > Chordata > Mammalia > Carnivora > Hyaenidae > Proteles > Proteles cristata. Next base: position 401,337 of record JAESUZ010001610.1, read on the forward strand.
CTCTGACAGGTTTCCCTTTGTATGTAAGAACCCTTTTCTCTCTAGCTGCTTTCAAAATTCTCTCTTTGTCCTTAAATTTTGCCAGTTTCACTATGATATGTCGTGCAGAAGATCAATTCAAATTATGTCTGAGGGGAGTTCTCTTTGCCGCTTGGATTTCAATGTCTGTTTCCTTCCCCAGATTGGGGAAGTTCTCTGCTATAATTTGTTCAAGGACTCCTTCAGCGCCTTTCCCTCTCTCTTCCTCTTCTGGAATTCCTATGTTATGGATATTGTTCCATTTGGTTGTATAACTCAGCTCTCAAAGTCTCCTGTCACGCTACTGGATCAGTTTATCTGTCTTTTTCTAGGCTTCCTCTTTTTCTATAATTGTGTCTTCTAATTCACCTATTCTCTTTTCCTCTTCGATCGGTGCATTGGACGCCTCCATTTTATTATGCATCTCACTTACAGCATTTTTAAATTCATCACAACTATTTTTAATCTCCATAATCTTTGTATCAATAATTTCTCTGATGTCTTCCATGCCTTTTTCAAGCCTAGCAATTAATTTGACTATTGTTCTAAATTCTTGTTCAGTTAGGTTCTTATCTATTTTGAGCAGGAAGCTGTCATTTCTTCCTGGAATTTCTTTAGAGGGGAGTTCCCACATTTCATCATTTTGGCTAGCTTTCTGTCTCCTGTTTGTTTTAAAAGCTTCTTATTCACTCTGCACCTGCAAGTACTGCTGTATTAAAGAAGGCTCTTTTGACTGTCCTGGGCCTGTCCATTCAGGAAGTGTTCTTTTAATGGTGTCTTGGTCTCTCTTGTTGGAACTTTGGTTATTTTATTTCCCTACTCATAGTGGTATTTGGGACTCTCCACCATGTGTACTTTGGCTTGTTTTTTGAGGTAGCTCTGGAAAAGAAAGCAGAGAGACAAACACACAGGGAACACAGGCACACAAACACACAGACAAATCCAACAAACATGCAAACCGAAAGGGAAAAAGAAAGAAAAAAGAAGGTGGGGGGGAGAGGAAGGAGGAAAAACAAATAATAAAAATAAAAATTAAATAAATAAATAAATAAATAAGAAGAAGAAGAAAAGAAAAGAAAAAGAAAAAAACCCAAAAGAAGGGGCGCCTGGGTGGCTTAGTCGGTTAAGCATCCGACTTTCGCTTAGGTCATGATCTCACGGTTCGTGGGTTCGAGACCCGCGTCTGGCTCTGTGCTGACTGCCAGCTGAGAGCCTGGAGCCTGTTTCAGTCTGTGACTCCCTCTCTCTCTGACCCTCCCCTGCTCACGCTGCCTCTCTCTCTCTCTCCTAACAATAAATAAAACATAAAAAACAAACAAACAAACAAACCCAAAAGACAAAGCACAGTCTAAAAGCATAAAACCAGAATTACCAGTTATAAATAAAGAGCCAGGTTATGCAGTTCTGATGGAAGAGCATATACAAAGAGTTAAATGACAGGGTGGGGAGGAAGTGAAATTGAAAGAGAAATGGCCACGCAGAAATACTAAGAGGCTTAATTCAGAGAGAGAAAGAGGAGAATATGTTAAGAGGCAACGAGAAAGAAACAAAGATAATGTTACTCAGCGAAACTATATATTCTAATTACTCCATTGAGAGAAAGAGAAAGATCGCATTGGAGATGTAGAATATACATCTAGAGAATGGATTAAATGTGACTGTTTAAGCAAACCAGTGACCTGAGTGCCCAGTCCAGCAGAGGGGAGGGATAGGAATGAGACAAGGGAAAATATATCTGAATAGAAAGAACTGATCTAGAATTAATCATGGTAGTGCATCCATGTTGGTCTTGCCCTGGGCTCAAGGAAAAAAAAAAGGCGGCTCTTTACTGGAGATGGGCGTGGTTTGGTATAGGCGGGTCTTAGCCTCCACTGCCTCCTAAGGTGGCTTCCTGATGTTCTGCCTTGGTGGTTGTGGGGAGAAAAATGGTGGTGCCCCAATCCCTTCTCAAACCAAGTGTTGCAACTCACTCTTTTGTGTCCAATCTCCCTGTGCCATGGGCGTAGCCAAGGTGGGCCATGCTCTATATCCCAAGCCATGCCTCATTTCCAGATCTTAGTCTGAGTACCCCATTGATACCGCCTGAAATATAAACCTACAGACCAAGTCCCTCAGAGCAGTTTCAAGCCTCTCATCTCCCCACTGGAATTCGAGCCAAGGCAGAAGAGCAGTGGAGAGGCTTCAGGCACCCCCCTTCCGCTCCAGATCAAGCTGGTGAGCAGAGGAGCAGTTTCTCCTGGTGTTGCCTGAGACCAGTGCATCGGGCTCAAGGTCAGCGGCTCAAGGTCAGCTGCACAGCTGGAAACCGGATCCCTCTGTGTCCTGAGCCAAGGTTTTTCTCTTCTCCAGGAACAGGGACAGTTCCTTGAGCAATTTCAGCCGTTCTTTCTTTTCCCCTCGACTCACCGCAGCTCCCCACAAAGGGGGGGTACCTCCAATCCCTCCGTGTCTCTGGCCCCAGCCTGTTTTTATCTCTCCCCATTCACACTCACACTATAAGGTTTTCTCAGTAGACTCTGTCTCCTTTTCCTCCCAAACTCCTGTATTATGTAAGGGTTCCTATGGCTTCAGGCCTTCTCCGTTTGAGATGGGGGCAAGTGAAATGTATGGAGCTCCCTACTTCTCCACCATCTTGCCTCCACCCCCAAAAGTTGATTCTTTAAAAGATCAATGAAAATGACAAATTCAGCTAGACACTCTAAATAAATCAAATTAAAAAGACAAAAAAGCAAATGAATCAGAAATGAAAGTAGGAAAAGTAATACCGATCTCACAGAATAAAATGAATTATAAGAGAATACCAAGAATCAGGGTGCCTGGTTAGCTCAGTCAGTAGAGCATCTGATTCTTGATTTTTGGCTCAGGTCTTGATCCCATGAGCCCTGCATCAGGCTGTGTGCTGAGCATGGAACCTGCTTGGGATTCTAGCTCACCCTCTGCCATTCCTTCTCCCCTGCTTGTGCTCTTTCTCTTAAAAAAAAAAAAAAAAGCTTTGAAAAAAAGAATACCATGAACAAGCTGTACACCAAGTTAGAATAATGTATAAGAGACAAGCAAATTCCTAGAAACATAGTAGAAAGTCCTTCTCCTAAGAAATGCAAGACCTAGATGGCTTCACTGGTTATTATCTCTACGAAACACTTAAAGAAGAATTAATACCCCTTGGGTAAATTCCTAGCAGTGCTATGGACAGACGAATGGATCAAGAAGATGTGGTTGATCTATACGATGGAATACTACATGGCAATGAGAAACAATGAAATCTGGCCATGTCTAGCAACATGGATGGACCTTGAGGATGTTATGCTGAGCGAAATAAGTCAGGCAGAGAAGGACAAATATAATATGTTTGCACGTTTAGGAGGATTAGGAGGAACTTAACTGAGGAACAAGGGGGAGAAGAAGGGGGAAATGGTGGGGGAAAGGGAGGGAGGCAAACCATGAGAGACTCTTGAATGCTGACAAAAACGGAGGACTGATGGATGTGGGGAGGGAGGGGAATGAGCATGGAGGAGGGCACTTGTGGGGATGAGCACTGGGTGTTATGTGAACCAATTTGACAATAAACTATTTGTAAAGAAAAGAAAAGGAAAAGAAAAGAAAAGAAAAGAAAAGAAAAGAAAAGAAAAGAAAAGAAAAGAAAAGAAAAGAAAGAAAAGAAAAGAAAAGAAAAGAAAAGAAAAGAAAAGAAAAGAAGAGAAACATTAAAAAATTAAAAAAAAAAAAAAGAATTAATACCCCTTGGGTAAATTCCTAGCAGTGCTATTGACAGACGAATGGATCAAGAAGATGTGGTTTATCAGAATACGTACAGGAAGATTAGGAGGAACTTAGGGAACTTAAACTATTTGTAAAAAAAAATTAAAAAAATAAAATTAAATTAAAATTAAATTAAAAAATAAAAAAAAAAAGAATTAACACCAATCCTTCTGAAACTCCTCAAAAAATAGAAAAGGAAAACTTCCTAACTCACTCTATAAGATCAGAATTACCCTGATACAAAGGCCAACCAGAGACATTATCACAGAAAAAGAAAACTACAGATTAATACCCCTTAAAATATAAATCCAGCCGCACATTGAATGAATATGTACCATGATCAAGTGAGATACATCCCAGCAATCAAAGAGTGGTATATATATATGTATGAAAAACAATTAATGTAATACACTACATCAATGGAATGAAGGGGGAAAAGTAACAGGATCATTTCAATTAATGCAGAAAAAGAACTTGACAAAACAACTCTTTAATGACTAAAAAGAATCTAGGAATAGAAAGGAACTTCCTCAGGGTACCTAGATGGCTCAGTTGGTTGAGCATTCAACTTTGGCTCAGGTCATGATCTCACGGTTCCTGAGTTCGAGCCCCACGTTGAGCTCTGTGCTAACTGCTCAGAGCCTGGAGCCTGCTTCAGATTCTGTGTCTCCCTCTCTCTCTGACCCTCCCCTGCTCACGCTGTCTCTCTCTCTCTCTCTCAGAAATAAATAAAACATTATTTTAAAAAAAGAAATTTAAACAGACTTCTTTAAGCTGAAAATAAAAAGTGCAAATTCATAAGAAAACATATTAAATCAACCTCGGAGTTTTCTGTACCAGCAGTTTTCAGGTGGCTTGGAAGATGTCAAAAGCTGTGACAGCAGAGAAGAAGTTCCAAATCATTAGGAACCTCTACCTGTGCAGTTTTACTGTGAAATAGAGGGGGAACAACCCACATCTAAAAGAGGTCACCATATAGTAGGAGCAAAAGTGTCTCTGTTTCCACTACACCAGGAGCAGCTGAGCCACCACCAAAGTAGCCATGAGGATGAAAATCACTTCAGTGTGCATGGCTTCCTGACCACAGTGCTTGGCATACATATGTGTGTTCTCAACCCTCCGTTGCTCCTCTGGGGAGGAGGCTGACATAACAACCTCATCCAGCTTCTGTTTCCTAGCAGCACTTCCTCCAACCTCAACCTCTACCACTGCTGCCATTTTCATTGCTAGTACAGACAACCCCAAGGTCAGCCTATAAGTGGTTCCTGTTAATCTATAAAAATCATCTATACCACCGTCATTGTTGGCTATGTGGCTTCATGTTTACCCTCTCTGATCTCCATTTATTATTCAAAATCAAATCAGAAGATGCCATGGACTTTGGCATTTCTCTCCTCTTCAGAGGCCTCTACTATGGAGTTCTTGAAGGAGACTGCAGAAACGTGTGCAGACTAGATGGCATCAATCATAGCGTTCTACAGTGAGTTGCACATGCCTATTAAACATCTCTTAGTGTGTGTGCCATGTGTGAGCAGCAGATCTTTGTGGATGTCAGTGAAGAGGGTGTCATCAAGAACATATACGAGCAGTCTTGCAATCAAGTATTCCATGAGTTCTGCATCCTCGGCTGGTGCATTATCAGAAAGAAGTAGGCATGTCCCTATTACAAAGAGAAGGCAAAACTCAAAGGATGTTCAGCAACCACTAGGAGAGGCCTCACATCATGTATGGGCAACTGATGGGTTGGGTTTAATACTTGGTAGCCTAGCATCCTGTCATCATTGGCCTGGTGTAGGCAGGCATCAACTACATCCTGGGCCTGGAATAGTCATGAAGACAAGCATCTATTCACTATGGACCTAGGGCACTCTCCTCCCTGCCCTCCAAAATGTCCTGGGTAGGAAAGACTCAAAGGCACTTGGGCCACTCAGGACCTCTCCAGCTGTGTCCCAGCTGGGGAGGAAAATGATGGAGAGCCAGCCAGTGGGGCTGTCAGCAGTGGGGGCTTCTTAAAAGAAAATTATTTTGATAAATTAAAAAACAAGAAAAGATATGAAAGTATAAATATCATTAGTAAAGGTAAACATATGGTAAAAATGATGGATTAATCACTTATAAAGCTAACATAAGAATTAAAAGACAAAAGTAGTAGAAATAAGTATAACTATAATGATTAGTTAAGGGATACACAAGATAAAAAATATGTAAAATGTGACATGAAAACCAAAAAACATGGGGTAGAGGAAGTAAAAATGAGGAGTTTTAGAATGCATTCAAGCTTACATTATCAACTTAAAATAGTTATAAATAAATAGAGGTTGTTATACTAAGCTTCATGGGAACCACCAGGCAAAAACCTATGGTAGATTTCCAACAAACTGTGAGAAAGGAGATTATTCTCTGAGCAAACAAATGGCAGATGATGTCAGCGCTCTAAGAGGGCCAAGGGCCTTGGAATGGGAGGTCACAGTGGCTTCCATGGCAGTTTCAGCAGCAGCAACTGGACCAGGTGCATGGCCACAGAACTCACAGAGATAAAGCCAAAGACAAGGAGTGGTTCCTCACCACCAAGCTGGGCTACCTGGTCAAAACATGAAGACTGACTCTCTGGAGGAGATCTATCTCTTCTCCCTGCACATCAAGGAACCTGAGATCATTATTTTCCTGGGGACACCCCTCAAGGATAAAGTTTTGAAGATTATGCCTATGCAAAAGCAGACCCCTACTGGTCAGCAGACTCGGTTCTAGGCATTTGCTGCCACTGGAGATTATAATGGACAGGTCGGTCTGGGTGTTAAGTGCTCTAAGGAAGTAGCTACTGCCATCTGTAGGGTCATCATCATGGCCAAGCGTTCCATCATCCCCATGCGGCAAGGCTACTGGGGAAACAAGACCCGCATTCCCATACTATCCCATGCAAGGTGACTGGTCGCTGTGACTTTGTGCTGGTCCCCCTCATCCCTGCCCCAAAAGGCACTGGTACTGTCTCAGCCCATGCCCAAGAAGCTACTAATGATGGCTGGTATTGACAACTGCTACATCTTCGCCAAGGGCTACACTGCCACTCTGGGTAACTGCACTAAGACCACTTTTGATGCCATTTCTAAGACCTACTGCTAGCTCACTCCTGACCTCTGGAAAGAGGCTGTGTTCACCAAGTCTCCCTATCAGGAATTCACTGACCAGCTTGTAAAGACACACACCAGAGTCTCCGTGCAGAGGACCCTGGCTACAGCTGTGGCCACCACATAGTTTTATACAAGAAAATAAAGTGAATTAGAGGAAGGAGAAGGAGAAGGAGAAGGAGAAGGAGAAGGATTGTGAGAAAGGAATCTAAGCATATCACTAACAAAGTCATCAAACCACAAAGGAAGAGACCAAGAGAAGAAAGACACAGAAAGGAACTACAAAACAGCTAGAAAACAATGAACAAAATAGCAATAAGCACATACTCATCATAATTACTTTAAATACAAATAGGCTAAATTCTACAATCAAAAGACATAGAATGACTAATTGGATTAAAATCCTCCAGAACAGATCATATGTTAGGCCACAAAATGAGTCCTACTAAATTTAAAAAGATTGAAATTATATCAAATCATCTTTTCCAACCACAATAGTATGAAACTAAAAATCAAGTATACACTGCTTACAAGAGACTCATTTCAGATTTAAGGACATACACTGACTGAAAGTGAAGGGATTAAAAACATTTGCAAATATTTATGCACCCAAACTAGAAGCATCTAAATATATAAAGCAAGTATTAACAGACCTAAAGGGAGAAACAAACAGCAATACAATAATAGTATAGAACTTTCATACCTCATTTTCATAACAGATAGATCCTCCAGACAGAAGATCAATAAAGAAACACTGGACTTACACAACACATTTACCAGATTAACTGAACAGATATATACAGAACATTCCATCCAGCGCAGTAGAATACACATTCTTCTCAAGAGCACATTGAACAACCTCCAGAATAGATCACATGTTAGGCCACAAAATGAGTCCTACTAAATTTAAAAAGACTGAAATTATCAACCATCTTTTCCAATCACAATAGTATGAAACTAAAAATCAACTACAAAAAGAAAACTGGAAAATTGACAAATATGTGGAGATTAACACATACTACTGAACAATGAAGAAATCAAAGGAGAAATAATAAGATTCCTTGAGACAACAGAAAATGGAAATACAATATACCAAAACTTATGGGAAACAACAAAAGCAGTTCAAAGAAAGTTCATAGAGAGAAATACTAACCTCAAGAAAGAAGAAAAATCTCAAATAAACAACCTAACATTATACTTTATGGAACTAGAAAAAGAAGAACAAGTTAGGTGCAAAGTTAGTAGAAGAAAGAAAATAACAGAGCGGATATAAATTATATAGACTAAAAAGATAACAAGATCAATGAAACTAAGAGCTGGTTCTGTGAAAAGATGAATAAAATTAGCAAACCTTTAGCAAGACTCAGCAATAAAAAAAAGAGAGAGGACTCAAAATCAGAAATTATAACTAAACACAAAGAATCACAAAATACTACAAAGAACAATTATATGCCAACATATTTTACAATCTACAAGAAATGGATAAATTCCTAGAAACATTCAACCTTTTAAGACTGAATCATGAAGAAATAAAAAATTTTAACAGACTGATTACTCACTAGTAAGGACATTGAATCAGTAATCAGAAATCTCCCAACAAGCAAAAGTCCAGAACCAGAGGCCTTCACTGGTAAATTCTACCAAACATTTCTCAAACTCTTTCAAAAATAGAAATTATGGGTACACTTTCAAACTCATTTTACACACAAGAAAAGACAACATCCCTGATGTATGTAAATGCAAACCTTCTCAATAAAATATTAGCAAACCAAATTCAACAATACATTAAAATTCTCATTCACCACAATCAAGTGGGTATTGTTTTGGGGATGCAAGGTGGTTCAACATCTGCTAATCAATCAATGTGATATACCATATAAATAAAACAAAAATCATTTGATCATCTCAAAAGATGTAGAAATAGCATGACAGAATTCAACATCCATTTATGATCAAAATACTCAATAAAGTGGATATAGAAGGAATGTACCTCAACATAATGAGGGCCGCATGACAAGCCCTGCTAACATCACTTTTTCTCTAAGATCAGCAACAAAACAAGCATGCCAATTCTCATCACTTTTATTCAACAGAGTACAGGAAGTCCTGGCCAGTGCAATTAGGGAAGGAAAAGAAATAATAGGCATCCAGATTGGAAAGGAAGAAGTAAAATGATCAGTATTTGCAGATGATAATGATATTACATATAGAAAATCCTAAGGATTCCACCAAAAAACGGTAGAATAAATGAATTCAGTAAAGTTGCAGAATATAAATATGCAGAAATCTGTTGCATTTCTACACACTAATAACAAAGTAGTAAAAACAGAAATTAAGAAAACAATCCCATTTACAATTACATAACAAGAATGAAATACCAAGAAATAAATTTAACCAAGGAGGTGAAAGACCTGTACAATGAAAAATGTAAGACACTGATTAAAGTAATTAACAAAGATAAATAAATAGATATTCCACTCTTTTGGATTGAAAAACTTAACACTGTTAAAATGTTAATGCTACCCAGAGCAATCTACAAATTCAATGCAATCCCTAAAATTTACAATGTCACTTTTGACAGATATAGAACAAATGTTTTTAAATTTGTATGGAACCACAAAAAAACCCAAATAGCCAAAACAATCTTAAGAAAGAACAAAGCTGGAGGTATAATATTCCTAGATTTCATATTATATTACAAAGCTATCGTAAGCAGGGATGCTTGGGTGACTCAACTGGTTAAGTTTAAGACTCAGTTTCAGTTAAGGTCATAATCTCATGGTTCCTGGAATAGAGCTCCATGAAAGCTGAAAGCATAAAGCCTGATTGGGATCCTCTCTCTCTGCCTCTCCCATGAACAGACTCATGCTAGTCTGTTCTCTCTCTCTCAAAATAAAGAAACTTAGACCTGCATTAAAATTTTTTTTAAAAAAGCAAAAAAAAAAAGCTATTGTAATCAAAACAGTATGGTCCTAGCTTAAAAACAGACAAATGGATTAATAGACCACAACAGAGAGCCCAGAATTAGACCGAGGTATATGTGGTCAACTAATCAATTAATTTACAACAAAAATGTCTAGAATATAAAACATGGAAAGGATAGACATTCCCTTCAATAAATGATTTTGAGAAAATAACCACCGCATGCAAAAGAATGAAATTAGACCCACAATCTTACATCATGCACAAAAATCAACTCAAAATGGATTAAAAACTTGATTGTGAGACCTGAAATCATAAAACTCCTAGAAAAAACAAAGATGGTACACTACTCATTATTGGTCTTGGCCTCTGAGGCTCCGATCTGGCTGCAAAAGTAAAGGCAACAAAAGCAAAAATGAACAAGTAGAACTGTAACATGCTAAAAATCTTCAGCACAGCAAAGGAATTCATCCATAAAATGAAAAGCCAACACTCTATGTGGGAAATCCTGTATTTGACAAAAGTTAATATCCAACACATAAAGAATTCATACAACTCAACAGTAGAAAAACAACCTGACTAAAAACTGAACATTTTTCCAAAGAACATACTGATGGCCAAGAGACACATTAAAAGATGCTCAATATCACTCATCATCAGAGAAACGTACATCAAAACCACAATGAGGTATCATTTCACACCTGTTAGAATGACTATAATCAAAAAGACAAACAATAACAACTACAATAAAACCTTGGTTTGCAAGCCTACTTTGTTCCAGAAACATGCTTGTAATAAAGCACTTCTACATCAAAGCAAATTTCCCCATAATGGTAACTCAGATGATTCAATCTGCAGCCCAAAAAATATTCATATAGAAATGATTACAACACTAAAATGTAATACAAAATAAAAAAGAAAAATAAACAAATTAACCTGCACTTAATCTTTGAAAACTTTTGTGGCTGGTGTGAGGAGACGAGAGAGGAGAGTTATTGTGTAGGATGACTTTCACTAACAGAATCACTGCTATCTATTGGCTTGACGGATAGAATCTTTCTTTTCATGTAACTTTAACAAGGAACCTATCCAATGATATTTCCTTTTGCCTCCTTTGAGGATTTTGAGTAAATGTGACGTGGCATTGTCATTAAACAGATTCATCATTCTCATTGCTACAGCCTTATTTAGGTGGTGCTTTTCTACAAAATTTTGCACTGTTTCCCACATTTTATATATTTCCCTAATCTCTCACTTGAGAGATTCCTCTGCCTTTTTCTCTTCCTCCTCTGCAGACTAGATGCAGATGTAGACTTCTTACAAAATCTTGCAATTTTGCACTTACAAATCTTCTTACTGCCTTTCTTTTCAACCTTTTTCTGCATAGAGGCCATTGTATATGCTTGCATGAATGTTGACTACAGTACAGTATTAATAAACTTTTGTCATATACTGTATTTAATGTAATGGCAATAAGGCAGCAAAGGAAAGATGGCAGCCTCATCTAGAATGAAGCAAAGCATTCCTAAGTTTACTCTTGTACAGAAAAGCAAAGGGTTGTCCATAGGTGCTTTGAAGTGACAAAAAACTCACCCAGTTGTGGGTACCTTCCAACGTTCTGAAAAAAATCACTGATTGCTGCCAAACACTACAGCCTGAGACGGAGCATCCAAGCTTGGGAGACGATCGCCAACAAGCCCTCAGTAAAAGAGAAGAACCACTGGCTCAGTGGTGATCATGTGACATTCGGTGTCACCTAATACTCATATTGCAAGACTTGCTTATCAAGTTAAAATTTATTAGAAATGTTTGATCATCCTGCAAAACACTCACAGAACAAGTTACTTGCAATCCAAGGTTTTACTGTATGTGCCAAGAGTGTGTAAAAAAGGAATCTAAATTTGTGCACTGTTGGTGAGAATCTAAATTGGTACAGACACTGTGGAAAACAGTATGGAAGTTCTTCAAAAAATTAAAAACAGAATCCCCATATGGTCCAGTAATGGTCCACTTCTGATATTTATGTGAACAAAAACACTAATTGGAAAAAATACATGCCACCCTAATTTTCACTGCATCATTAGTTTCAATAGACAAGATATGGATGCAATCTGTCCACTAACAGATGAATGGCTAAATATGTGGTATGTATAGAAAATGGAAGTGTTCAACCACAAAAAAAGAAAATCTTATTTGTGACAACACTGACACACTGTGAGGCCATTAGCTTAAGTGAAACAAAGAAAAAGACAAACAGTGTCTTGTATGTGGAATTTAAAAAAACAAAACAAATAAAAACATCTCCAAATTCACAGATACAAAGAATAGACTGGTGGTTGCCAGAGGCAGGGCTTGGAGGTGGGAAAAGCAGTGAAGATTTAAGTTTTCAGGTATAAAATAATTAAGTTATGGGAATGTAATGTATAATATGGTGACTATAGTTAATAATGTTGTACTGTATACTTGAAAGGTGCTAAGAGTAAATCTTAAAAGTCCTTATCACAAGGGGAAAAAAAGGTTTTTTTCTTTTTAAAAATTTTTTTAAAATGTTTTATTTATTTCTGAGAGAGAGACAGCATAAGCAGGGGAGGGTCAAAGAGAGAGGGAGACACAGAATCTGAAGCAGGCTCCAGGATCTGAGCTAGCTGTCAGCACAGAGCCCAAAACGAGGCTCAAACTCACGAACTGTGAGATCATGACCTGAGCCAAAGTCGGACACTTAACCGACTGAGCCACCCAGGAGCCCCCCAAAAAATTTTTTTTTCTATATACATGGTGAGATGTTAACTAGACATTGTTGTGATCACTTCACAATATGTACAAATATGAATCATTATGTTGCACACCTAAAATTTATATAATGGAATATGTCAATTATAACAATAAAAATTTAAAGCTGTATCAAGTGGTATTCCTAGAACTAGAAATTAGAAAAACACCATTATTACAAATATGGACCTGATCTTTTACAATTAATGTAAGCTTAGACTGACTTAAAGTAATATAATGAAGACAGTCACACATATTTAAAAAAAAAAAAAAAATCGGGGCGCCTGGATGGCTTAGTCGGTTAAGCGTCCGACTTTCGCTTAGGTCATGATCTCGCGGTTCGTGGGTTCGAGCCCCGCGTCGGGCTCTGTGCTGACTGCCAGCTCAGAGCCTGGAGCCTGTTTCAGTCTGCGACTCCCTCTCTCTCTGACCCTCTCCTGCTCACGCTGTCTCTCTCTCTCTCCTAAAAATAAATAAAACATTAAAAAAATTTAAAAAAAAAAAATTCCTCTAGGGAAAAAAATGATTTTGATTACATTAAATCTGTAGATTAACTATGGAAAATTACATTGTTTTAATTCCAAATTTGGTTCCATGCATATCATGGAACTATTAATGATTTACTTTAAATTCTATCATGGTTAGAAATTACATTCTTACAACTTCAATTTTTTGAAATTTATTGAAAAGATTTATGGATCAATATATGGTTTATCTTGGTATGCACATCATGTGCACTTGAATGGAATGTGCATTCTGGTATATTCCAGTTACATGTGATGTTCTGAAAATGTCAATTCAGTCAGAGTGGTTGATACTATTTTTCAGATCATCTATGTTCAAACTGATTGGTTTTTTTTCTAGGTTTTCTATAATTTATAGACAGCATGGTGTTAAAATTTCTGTCTGTGATTACAGCATTTACAAATTTGTGGCTGACATGTCTTCCTGCTAAGTGCTTTCATTATGAAATGCCCTTCATTATCTCCATTAATACTGGTTGAAATCGATTTTATCTAATATTAATATAACCAATCTAGCATTCTCATAATTACTATTTGCATGCTACATCTTATTTATTTTTTTAAATTTATTTTGTAAATTCAAGTTAACTAACATACAGTTTAATATTGGTTTCATGAGTAGAACCCAGTGATTCATAACTTACATTCAACATCCAGTGCTAATCTCAAGTGCTCTCCTTAATGCCCATCACCCACTTATCCTATCCCCCCACCCACCAATATTTCAACTTTGCTTTTATCTCCCTTCCCTCCAGAGACAGATCTAGTGACCGAGGTCAAAAAAGTTGTTGCCTGTTTTCTCCTTTAGGATTCTGATGATTTCCTGTTTCATATTTAGGTCTTTCATCATTTTGAATTTATTTTTGTGTATCATATAAGAAGATTGTCCAGTTTCATTATTCAGCATATCACTATCCAGATTTCATAGTACCATTTGTTAAAGAAACTATCTTTTTTCTAATGGATTCTCTTTCCTGCTTTGTCAAAGATTAGTTGGCCATACATCTGTGGATCCATTTTTGGGTTCTCTATTCTATTCCAATGATCTATGTGTCTGCTTTTGTTCCAGTATCATACCATCTTGATGATTACAGCTTTGTAATTCCAGGCTGAAGTCTGGAATTGTGATGCCTAGAGATTTGCTTTGCTTTTTCAGCATAACTGGCTATTCGTGGCCATTGCTGGTTCCATACAAATTTTAGGATAGTTTATTCTAGCTCTGTGAAGAAGGCTAATGTTTTTTGATAGGGAATGCACTGAATGTGTAGACTGCTTTGGGTAGTAGCAACATTTCAACAGTATGTTCTTATAATCCATGAGCATGGGGTATTTTCCCATTTTTTGTCTTCAATTTCATTCATAAGCTTCCTATACTTTACAGCATACACATTTTACCTTTTAGATTAGGTTTATTGTTAGGTATCTTTGGGTTTTTGGTGCAACTGTAAATGAGACAGATTACTTGATTTGTCTTTCTGCTGCTTCATTATTGGTGTATAAAAATGCAACCAGTTTATATACATTGACTTTGTATCCTCAACTTTGCTGAATTCAGGTAACAGTTCTAGAAGTTTTTTGCTGGAGTCTTTCAGGATTTCTATGTAGAATGTAATGTCATCCACAAAGAGTGAATGTCTGGCTTCTTCTTTGCCAATTTGTAGGCTTTGTATTTCTTTTTGTTGGCTGATTGCTGAAGCCAGGACTTCCAAAACTATGTTGAACACCAGTGATAAGAGCTGACATTCCTGTCATATTCCTGACCTTAAGGGGAGAGCTCTGTTTTTCCCCACTGATATTAGTTGTGAGCCTTTTATATATGGCCTTTATGATGCTGAGGTATGTTTCTTGTATACCTATGTTCTTGACAGTTATCAAGAAAAAATGCTGTATTTTATCAAATGCTTTGTCTGCAACTATTGGAAGGTCATACGCTTCTTATCCTTTCTATATCAATGTGATGCATCATATTGATTGATTTGCAAATACTGAACCAGCCCTGAAGCCCAGGAATAAATCCCACTTGATCATGGTGAATAATTCTTTTAATGTACTGTTGAATTCAGTTTGCTAGAATTTTTGCATCTGGATCCATCGGGGATATTGCCTATAATTTTCTTTCTGAGTGGGGTCTTTGTCCAGGTTTGGAATGAAGGTAATGCTGGCTTCATAGAATGAATTTGGAAGCTTTCCTTCCATTTCTATTTTATTTTTTTAACAGCTTGGGAACAGGTATTAACTCTTCTTTAAATGTCAGAATTCCCCCAGGAAGCCATCTAGCCCAGGACTCTTGCCTGTTGGGAACATGTTAATAAATGATTCTATTTCTTTGCTGATATGCATCTGTTCATAGTTTCTATTTCTTCCTGTTTGTTCTGGTAGTATGCAATTTTCCAGGAACTTGCCCATTCCTTCCCAACTGACCAACAGTTCCCAACTGTTGATATATGATTTTTCGCATTATTCTCATAATTGTTTGTATTTCTGTGGTGTTGCTTGTGACCGCTCCTCTTTCATTTGTGATTTTTATCTGCTTGGGTCATCTTTTTTGGTAAGTCTGGCTGGGGGTTATCAATTTTGTTTATTCCTTCAAAAAAACCAGCTTAGTTTCATTGATCTGTTCCATTGTGTTTTGGGTTGTTGCTTTTTTTGTATCTATCTAATTTATTTCTGCTCTAACCTTTATTTTTTTCCTTCTCCAGCTATCTTTGGGCTTTTTATGCTGCTTCTTTCCTATGTCCAGTAGAAACAAGGTTAGGTTGTGCATTTGGGACTCTACTTACTTTTTTTTTTTTTTTAACATTTTATTTATTTCTGAGAGAGAGAGAGAGAAAGACAATGTGATGAGGGGAGGGTCAGAGAGAGAGGGAAATACAGAATCTGAAATAGGCTCCAGGCTCTGAGCTGGCTGTCAGCACAGAGCCCGATCGGGGCTTGAACCCAAGAACCGTGAGATCATGACCTGAGCCGAAGTCAGACGCTTAACCAACTGAGCCACCCAGGCGCCCCTCTTCTTGCTTCTTGAGATAGGCCTGAATTGCAATGTACTTCCCCCTTAAGACTGCCTTTGTTGCAGTCCAAAGGTTTTGGACTGTCACGTTTTCATTTTCACTGGATTTCATGTATTTTTTTAATTTCCCAATTGCTTGGTTAACCCATTCATTTAGTAGGATTTCTTTAACCTTCATTTATTTGAGGGCTTTGCAAATTTTTTCTTGTGGTTGATGTCAAGTTTCATAGCACTGTGATCTGAATATAGGCATGGGATGAACTTGATGTTTTTGCACCTATTGAGGGCTGATTTGTAACTTAATACGTGATCTATTCTGGATAACGTTTCATGTGCACTTGAGGAGAATGCATCTTCTCCTGCTTTTAGGATGAAATGTTCTGAATGTATCTGTTAAGTCAATCTGGTCCAGTGTGTCATTCAAAGCCACTGTTTCCCTGATTTTCTGCTCAGATAATCTATCCATTGCTGTAAGCGGGGTGCTGATGTCTCTTACAATTATAGTATTTTATCAATGAGTTTATGTTTATTAATTAGTTTACATATGTGTCCTTCAAATTGGGGGCATAAATATTTACAATTGTTTTATCACCTGGATGGGTAGACCATTATGATATAATGTCCTTCTTCATCTCTTGTTAAGTCTTAGTTTGTCTGATACATGAATGGTTATTCGGCTTTTTTTTTATTTCCATTAGCATGATAGACGGTTCTCCATTCCCTCACTTTCAATCTGCCTGTGTCCTCACGTCTAAAATCAGTCTTTTATAGACAACATATAGATGGATCTTGTTTTTGGTTTTTTTTCCATTCTGATACCCTATGTCTTTTGATTGGAGCATTCAGTCCACTTACATTCAGAGTGATTACTGAAATATATGAATTTAATTCACTGTGTTTCCTGCAGAGTTGGTGTTTCCATAACGTTCTGTAGTTCTTTGTAGTCTTTTTTGCTTTGGTCTTCCTTTTTAATCCCCACTCAAAGAATCTCCCTTTAAAATTTCTTGCAGGGCTGGTTTACTGGTCACAAAATCCTTTCGTTTCTGTCTGGGAAACCCTTTTTATCTCTCTTTCTATTCTGAATGCCAACTTTGCTGAATAAAGGATTCTTGACTGCATATTTTTTCCCATTCAGCACACTGAATATATCCTGCCACTCCCTTCTGGCCTGCCAAGCTTCAGTGGACAGGTCTCCTGCTAACCTCATGTGTCTGCCCTTATAGGTTAAGGACCTTTTCTCCCTAGCTGCTGAAAGAATTCTCTCATCTTTGTATTTTGCAAGTTTCACTATGACATGTCATGATTTTGACCTGTCTTTGTTGATTTTGAGTGGAGTTTTCTGTGCCTCTAGGACTTGAATGTCTGTTTCTTTCCCCACATTAGGTAAGTTCTCAGCTATAATGTATTCAAATAAACCTTCTGCCTCTTTTACCCGCTCTTTTTCTTCTGGGACTCCTATGATATGGATATTGCTTCATTTCATGGAATCACTTAAGCTCTCTAACTCTCCCCTCATGACCTAACAATTTCCTTTCCCTCTTCTTTTTTTCAGATTCATTATTTTCCATAATTTAATCTTTTATTTCACCTTTTCTCTTTTCTGCCTCTTAAATCATCATTGTCACTGAATCCAGTTTGTTTTGCATCTCAGTTATAAGCACTTTTTATTTCATCCTGACTAGTTCTTAGGTCTTTGATCTCAGCATCAAGGGTTACTCTGGTGTCTTCTATGCTTTTTTCAAAGCACAGTTAATAATCTTAGGATTGTTGTTATAAATTCTTTTTCAGATATATTGTTTAAATCTGTTTTGAGCCAGTCCCTGGCTATGATTTCTTCTTGACTTTTCTTTTGGGGAGAATTCCTCTGTCTTGTCATTTTGGGTAAGTTTCTGTCTTTTTTTGTTTTTTAAAACCCTATTATGTGTCCTTACCTAAGTGTACTGCTATATTAAAAGGGGGTCATACACTGTCCAGAGCCTGGCCCTTCAGGATGCGTTTCTGGTATGTGCTGTCTGCGCTCTGCAGTTATGTTTCGGCTGTTCTTTCCCACTTGTCAGTCCTCTGCAGTGTTCACCCAAGCTTGCAGTGGTGGAGTGTTTGGACCTTTAACTAGATGTGTTTTGATTTGTTTCTTGAAGTAACCCTGGAAAACAGGGGAGGGGAGGGAACCTGATCCCAAAAAGAGAAAAAAGGGAACAAACAAAAACCAGAATCAAAAACCTCTAAGGCTGATTCTGAAGAAAGAGGGGGTAGAAAAGGAGAAAAAAAATAAAGAATGAAAAGCCTGATCCCATAAAAAGAGAAAAGGAAAAGAAATGAACAGACACACTGTGAGCTTGATTCCAAAAGAAAAAAAAGAAAAGAGACCTGATGGGAAGTGCTGGCTATGCTGGTCTGGAGGAGACACCTGCTGTGTTGCCTCAGACACAGTCTCACCCCAGCAAATAAGCAATTGCCAGGCACGGGGAGGTGGAGGGTGGTATCAGAGCTTGGTGTCAGCGGATCCCATTTCCACTGGAAACTGTGGTGTTGCTCTCTGAAGTCCTATCATGTTGGTATTGGAGAGAAAATAGCGCCACCCCAATCTCTTATCCCCAGACAGGAGATCTCACAGCCACGATGTTCAGGCAGCCCTCACAGATTAGCAAGGGAATGTCCTGCACCAAAGTGTCTTGTGTTTTTTCTTTGGTGCATGGCTGGGATTCAAAACACAAAGTCTTAAAGGCCCTGGCATGGCACAGATCTGTTCCCCTTCTCTGGAGTACACCCTTTCCACCTTGTTGAGGGCACATGCAGGGGTTTTTGTCCTTGGGGAGGCAATAAACCCTCTTCAAAAGTACTCCAGGAAGGGGAAAGTTCTCTCCCAGTGTGCCCCGGAGAACTCTACACCATCCTATGTATTCTGGGGCCAGCTCCTTCCTCCCCAGGAGCGCATGCCATGGCTCCACTCCAGAGAAAGCCATGTACTTCTAAAACCTGAGTTGGAGCTCCAAACCCGTTTTGCAAAAAAGAACTGGGACACTCAGTATTTTCTGCTCTCAAGTCTGTGGTCCAGAGGTTTCCTCTTGTGTGAACTCGATGTCACATTTTCTCAACCCCTCTCTTTCTCTCCCTTTGTCTCTCCACAGAAAGGTTCCCTCCTCTCCATGGCACTGCTGTTTTTCTCTCTCCCAATTCACGCCCACATACCTCACACCTGCCACGGTGTCCCCCTCTAGCTGTGGAGATCCTTCTCCAGATCGATTTCCTGGGTCTTCCAAGTAACTGGACTTCAATACAGCCATGTTAGAGAGATGAGAAAAGCCCAGGATCCCTGGCTTCTCTGCCATTTTAACTCCACTTCCTCATACATTTATTTTTTTATCTGTGTCATTACATTTAAAATGCATTTCTAGTAGACAGCAGATACGGAGGTCTTACATTTTACCAATGTACCTTTTCAATAAAATACTTTATCAGTTTTCATTTAATGTAACTCTTGATAGGGTTAATCTAGGTCTATCATTTTGCTATTTGTTATCTTTTCATCTCATCTGTTTATGTTAATCTGTTACAACCTTTATATCTCCTTCTATATTCTCTGGATACACTTTTACTTCTATTTTGATTACTCTGTTGTTTTTAAGCTATATTTCTTTGTATATATTTTTCTTTTTTTAGTGTTAGCTGTACGAATCATAACATACACCTTTATCATTTCACGGTGGACTTAGAGCTACTATTCCACCAGCCACATAAAATAAGAACCCAATAAGGCACAATTCCATCCACCTAGCCCATCCCTATTCTATAGCTGTAATATTACATCAACATATGCCATAAATGCCACACCATAATGTAATTTTTTTATTTAAATTGACAGGTTTCTTTTCATTGGTGAGGAGGAAACTTTTATTTTTCCACATGTTTACCAACTGCAGTTCCTTCTATTCCATCCTAAATATCTGAACTTTCATATGGTATCACTTCTTTTCAGCCTGAAGAACTTCCTTTATCTTGTAGTGCATATCGGCTGGAATGAAATCTTTTGATTTTTATTTCTCTTTGTTTGCCTTCATTCTTAAATAATATTTTCACTGATAGTAGAATTCTGGGTTGACCTCTGTTTTTCCAGCAATATAAAAGTGTTCCTTGCCTGCTGGCCAGCACTGTTTCTGATAAGGAGTCAGCTATCATTTGTTATTATTGTATCAGTTCTCAGGGTGCTTTCAAGATTCTTTCTTTATCTGTCATTTCAACTGATGATGATGTGTGTGATTTTCTTGTACTTACCTGGTTTGGAGTTTACTGATCTTCTTGAATATGTAAATTTATGCCTTTCACCAATCTGGGATTAATTTTCAACCATTATTTTTCTGAAAATTTTTGCTCCAACTTCTCCTCTCTACTTCTAAGATTCCACTGAATACGTGCTGCTGGATCTTTTGATACTATCCTACCAGTCTCTAAGGCTAATTTTTCTATAACCTTTTTCTTTTTGGATTAAATAATTTCTATTCATCTATCAAGTTCATTGACTTCATTCCCAATCTTCTATGATCTTATGTAATAAATCATTTTTTAATTCAGGTATTGTATATTTAATTATTAAATTTCATTTGCCTCCTTTCTTATAGTTTGTTTTTCTGTTAATGTTTTTGTATTTGCATTCATTATGTGCCTATTTTCCTTTATGTCCCCAAATAGTTAAAAGAGATACTCACTCATGAGTCATATCAGGACCCATCTCAATTAATCACTTTTTCATTTAAGTGATACTTTGTGTGTGTGTGTGTGTGTGTGTGTGTGTGTGTGTGTGTGTGTGTGTGTGTATCTAATAAATGTGGATTGTACCCTGGACCACAGATTTTCAGACTCTGGATTCTAACACTCTTCTGAAGAATATCTACACTCTCCAAACTCTCCCCTGTGGTGGAGAGCCACTGAAATCTGTTTAATCCTCTTAGCCTATATGAATTATATGCAGAATTTGGGGGAATCTTCCTCTGGTACTACTTTATACTAACTTTCTGGCTCCTACAGCCACTCCAAATTTTGTGCTCATTTCTATACAACTTTTAGTCACCCTGTAGAACATTGATGGAGGCCTATCCTCAGGCAAAAAGCTGTGAAAAGTGAAAAACTCAACCTTGTAAAATCTGCCAAATGTCAACATCCTCCAGTTTCTGCCTGCTATGTCCTTTCACTGTACCTTCAAATAGTTTTATATCCTTTCTATATTTCTGTATACATTTATAAAATATATTTTATGTATTTGTATTTCTATATTGTGTCTCAAATTTGTCATTGTTATTTGTGAGAAACATAGTCTGACACATGCTACTCTATCATAAATGTAAGAACTCCTAAGGATTGTTTTTAATATTAGAAAACTAGAGGACTCTAAAAGTCACATTTGTAATAACTTATATCATTACTTTTTTAAATTTTATTTATTTATTTGGACAGAGAGTACACACATGAGCACAAGTAGGGGAGGGGCAGAGAAAGAGGAAGAGAGAATGATGCTCAGGCAAGCTCCACACCGTCAGGGCAGACATCAACGTGGGGCTTGAACTCACAAACCATGAGATCATGACCTAAACCAAAGTAGGAGGCTTAACCAGCTGAGGCACCCAGGCACCCCTATATCATTACTTTTTAGTATTACATAGTTGTAACAATATTTCCTAGGGACTCCTTTTTCTAAATCACTCCTTGTATCAGAAAATATAACAAAAGGAAGGAGAAGAAAGAGGAGAGGAAAAGGGATAATAGGGTGACAGTGAAAGAGGAGGAACATTTATACAAGAGAAATTGATAGTTACTGTCTTGCTACCTCATTAGTTAAAGTTTAGACAATTAAGAAGGGAAATGTTGGAAAAATAAGGATGAAATTCTGAAACAGATGCTATCAAATGATATCAGCACATACTCACTTCCATAAAAAGAAACAATACCAAAATATACTTTGTTATGAGATCAGGAATAGATATCAGATATCTATCACAGATATAGATATAGATGATATATAGATGATATATGTAGGCATTACTTCATTTATTGCAATTCACCTTACTAAGCTTCACAGATAATTGTACTTTTTTGCCAATTGAAGGTCTGTTTCAAGCCTGCATCAAGCAAGTCTATCAGCACCATTTTTTCCAATAGTATGTACTTGCTTTGTGTCTCTGGGTCACATTTTGGTAATTTTTCAAAATTCATAATATTTCAGACTTTCACATTATTATTATATTTGTGATGGTGATCTGTGATCAGTAATTATAAGTTGTGAAAGGTCAGATAATGATTATCACTTTTCAGAAATAAAGTGGGCTTTTTTTTAATTTTTCAAAAATTTTTTATTTATTTCTGTGAGAGAGAGATAAAGAGAGAGAGGGAGAGAGACTTTGAGCAGGGTCAGAGACAGAGGGAGACACAGAATCCGAAGACAGGCTCCAGGCTCTGAGCTGGCTGTCAGCACAGAATCCATCGCAGGGCTCAAACCCATGAACCGTGAGATCATGACCTATGCTGAAGTCAGACGCTTAACCAACTGAGCCACCCAGGTGCCCCAGAAATAAAGTGTTTTTTAACTAAGGTAGTAGACTGTTTTGTTAGACATAATGCTATTGCACACTTAATAGGCAAATAATTGTATACTGTAAATACAACTTCTACATGCCCTGGGAAACCAAAAAATTCATTTGACTCCCTTTCTTACAATATTTGCTTTACTGTGGTGATCTACAATAGAACCTAAATGTCTCCAAGGTATGCCTTGTATACACACAAATTATAATATTAAATAACAAACAAAAGAACCCCACACTCCTCAATACAAGCTCTAACATCCCTCCTTTTTTTTTTTTTTTTAACTACGGGAACACAATAGAATATGGATTTCTTCTGAACTGCAATGTTTCTCTAATGAAATCTTTAAAACATAATCAAAGAAAAGGCATGAGTAAAAACTCCAGGCTTTCCTTTATAAACATTAAATTTTGTCAGTTTTTACATATACATTATTATATTTGAGAGCTGATTTCCAAAATAAGTGTTTTTCATCATCATAATTAAATTAATTCAAGTCCATACACAATGTATGCAATAGAAAGTCCTCAGACATTAACAATTAGGACATATCTAGTCACAACATTTCATCCAATTCACCATCAAAACTGATTAAAAGTAAAATCAGATGTATTCTTTTCAAATTCCTATATAAACCAATGAATCAAAATAAAAATAAAATTACAAACATGATCATTAAATTTAGAAAGATTTTCAAAGTTTGCCAAATCACTTTGTAAAGGGTTACAATATCTACCCCTACGTAAGAATACAAACTTTTGTTTACCCTCACTTTGTTGAAACTTTTCCATACTTCATCTTCTATAAGATACTGAATCATTTGTTCTACCAATACTGTTAAGTATACAAAGAAAACATCTGTTTCGTAACAATGACTTCATATTTCAAATTTGAAAAACTCATTTGCTTTCTCTTTAAAACTTCATGAATTATTCTGAGATCTTTCTTTTGTGCCAGCCAGATTCTGTTATACAGCTTCAACAAAAGCATGAATCTTAATTAGGTCGACTGATATCTACTATGCTAGTTAACCTGTATCTGCATAGGAATCACTACATAAAATACATGAGAATTAACAGAGATCACTTAAATTCAACTTCCTTCACACTTCCTGAAAAATGTAGGTTACAAGGAGACATCACTGCTGTGTCTCTGCTGCGCTCTACAAGAAGGGTTCTTGGAAGACACTGATAAATTGGGAAAACCCAGACAGCGATACTAAATAGTACGGAAAGTCACATCAATTATCAACTACATTTGTTAAATATGCTAAAAAACAACATTACAAAGAGAAGATATTGCTATTGTCTTTGATTTCTATAATGCTTTTCCTCCATGTAGTTGAACTAGTAGTAATGTTATACTCCAAGAAATACAACAGAAGTAATTAAGATAATTTGGAATCAGACTATATGAGATAAAATCTTATTCTGCTGTTTATTAGCTATATTTCCATTCTCTCATCAGTAAAATGGGGTTAATAATAGCATCTACCTCATATGATCAGCACTTAGCAAAGTTCCTGATATACAGTAAGAACACAGGGTTATCGTGTTGTTATTAATATTATCGCTGTTACTGGGGCGCCTGGGTGGCTTAGTCGGTTAAGCGTCCATCTTTCGCTTAGGTCATGATCTCACGGTTCGAGACCCGCGTCGGGCTCTGTGCTGACTGCCAGCTCAGAGCCTGAGCCTGTTTCAGTCTGTGACTCCCTCTCTCTCTGACCCTCCCCTGCTCATGCTGTCTCTCTCTCTCCTAGAAATAAATAAAACATTAAAAAAAAATTAAAAAAAAATATTATTGCTGTTACTATTATTGACACTAACAGAATGACCAGGACTACAGCTCAGAAGCCAGAGTGCCTGAGTTAAAATCCCAGCAGAGTCACATACTACTTTATAACCATATAAAAACTCCTTAATCTCTCTGTGCCTCAGAATCCTCTGAAAATTAGGGATAACAATAGCTCTCACCTCACAGAGTTATTGAGATTTTAATAAGCTAATGTATATAGCACAGCACTTAGAAGAATGCCCCACAACAAGGAAGAGCTCATAAGGTTAGCTGCTGCTATCATTATGAGTTCAGTTGCCATTACATAAGCACTAGCAGAAATCTGCTCTAGAGAACTGGCAGAATTATGCTCACAGGCAAGACTATTTCCTAAATCAACAACATCCCTCATGCCATCCTGAGCAAGGGATTCAAGAAAGACCTGAATTATAATCAATGCTTCCCACTGAATAAAAGTGTGGTACTCCCACAGAGTAAGTATCCACACACCATATATCTTCTATTTCCACAAATTTGCATAAGGGACAAATGGCCTCGCATTCATAAAATAGTAACAATTACTCAATAGTAAAAGTATAAAAGAGAATCTGCTTCTGGAGAGCTAAGTAATAGTTAGAAAAAGTATAATTATAGTATAAATCTTCCCCCTTCCATTTTATGCAATGTACATGGCTCATTTAAACATTATAGCAGAAGATGATGGAGTAGGAGGACCCTATGCTTGTCTCCTCCCTTGAACACAGCCAGTTATAAAATCATCCTGAACACCCAATAAATCAATCAGAGGTCTGAGAGAACAAAAACTGCAAGTCTTCAAATAGAAAAGTGACCACCTTTTGGAAGGTAGGAGGTGTAGAGTTCACCTGGATAAGATAAAGAGATGGATACCTTGGTGGGGACAGTGCATGCTTACAGAGGACACTGCAAAATAGTATACACGGTGGAGTGCAAAATCTGAAATTTTAAAACTCTGCTACCCTAGCAGACATGCCTAGCTTACAGGTGCTCAGGTGGTGAAGCAGGGTTGAATCCTAGGGGTGAAAGTTTGGTCTGAAGATCCCTTGGATGGCAAGGAAAATGGCCGGCACCAACGTGCTGCACTGCTCCCACGCACAGGTGCAGGGAAGCCGACAGAGAGAAGCAGGTCTTGGCTCTGGCTTTCTGCTCTGTTTTACCATAAACTATGAAATGCTGTGCACTCGTGCAAAGGCTCTCCTGGGACCAGCCAGCAAAGGGAAAAGCATGGCGGGCCACCTCCCACTTCCCGGGGGAAAATTGCAGGTCCACTCCTGGGAGTCCCTAAAAATTGGAGTTTTGAAACTCAGTTGTGTGCCTGAGATAAAAGAGCTTGGACGTGGGCAGGGTGAACACAGGTTCAGATGGAACCAGGGACACAAATAGGGAGACTGATGACTCTTCTGTGAGGGCTCAATGAAGAGTGGAGGGGAGAGGGGAGTGCACAAACTTTCACCCCCAAGGCTAGAGAGTCCAGCAGTGAGCAAAACAAATCAGGCAGAGAAGGACAGATACCATACATTTGCACATATAGGAAGATTAGGAGGAATTTAACGGAGGACCATGGGGGGAGAAGAAGGGGAAAAATAGTGGAGGAGAGAGAGGGAGGCAAACCATGAGAGACTCTTGAATGCTGAGAACTGATGGGGTGGGGGTGATGGGCACGGAGGAGGACACTTGTGGGGATGAGCACTGGGTGTTATAAGGAAACTAACTTGACAATAAACTATTAAAAAATAAAATAATAAATTAAAATAAAATAAATAAAATTAAAGTAAATAAATAAAATAAAATAAAATAAGAGAGAATCAAGCAGAGCCATATTCATCGCACCCTTCAGCACTGAAAGCGTTTAGGTAGCAAAACGGTGCCACCTAGTGGAAGCTGGAGCTGATTACATCAAGCTCGCCCTCACTCCCAACACCCGTGGCCCAGCCAGTCAGTCCAGCAAGCACTACCCCAGAAAACCAGCACAAACACCTTGCTCACCAAGTTAACTGCTCATAGAGTGTCACAGAGTTCAGTTCTGAATAAAGAAGGACTAGCTCCCTTTTTGCTTTTATTCTTTATTTTATTATGTTTTCATTTATTTTTTTTCAATTCCCTTTTTCAATTTTTTATTAATTTTGTAATATTTATATATATACTTTACATATTATTTATTTTCACTGTATTTTATTTACTTTTTTTTTTTTTTTTGAGATCTAGACTCGTTTAACAAGCGGACCAAAACACACCCAGGATCTAGGTTTTTTGTTTTCCGAGGTTTTTTTTTCCTCTCTCTTCTCTTCTTTTCTGAACAAAATGACAAGATGGGAAAATCTGCCCCAAAAGAAAGAATAGCAAGTAGAACTCACAGTCAAGAATTTAATCAACAGAGATATAAGTAAAATGTCTGAACCAGATTTTAAATCAATAATTATAAGGATATTAGCTAGACTTAAAAAAAAAGGCATAGAAGACACTAGAGATTCCATTACTGCTGAGATAAAAGGAACTAAAATCCAGTCAGGAAGAAATTAAAATTGCTATAACGGAGATGCAATCCCAAATGGAGGCCATAAAAACAAGGATGACGAAATTAGAGAAGTGAATCAGTTTATCAGAAGATTTATGGAATATAATGAAACTTAAAAGAAGGAAGAAAGGTAATGACCATGGTGGTACACATAGGGAATGCAGTGACTCTTTAAAACATAATAACATTTGTATCATAGGAGTTCCAGAAGATGAAGAGAGACGAAAAGGGGCACAAGGTTTATTCAAACAAATTATAGTTGAAAAGTTCCCTAATAAGGGGAAGGGCACAGACATCAAAATCCAAGAAGCACAGACAACTCCCAATAAATTCAGCAAAAGGTAACCACTGCAAAGGCATGCCACAGTTAAATTCACAAAAAACACAGAAGAGGAATGAATCCTGAAAGCGGCAAGGGAAAAAAGTCCTTAATCTATAAGGGAAGACAAATCGGGTTTGCAGCAGATGTGTCCACAGAAACTTGCCAGGCCATAAAAGACTGGCAAGAAATATTCAACATGCTGCAATGGGAAATACAGGCAGCGAAGAATTCTTTAACCTGTCATTCATAAAAGAGATAAAGAGTCAAAAACTAAAGGGGTCATGCCCACTAAACCAGTCCTGCAAGAAATTTAAAGGGGGAATCTCTGAGTGGAGAAAAAAACACCAAAACCAATAAAGACTAGAAAGGAACAGAGAATATCACCAGAAACACCAACTACAGGCAACACAAAGGCATAAATTCATACCCATCAATAATCTCTCTGAATGGACATGGCTCCAACCAAAAGACAAAGGGTATCAGAATGAATTAAAAAAAAAAAAAAAAAAGGCAAAATCCATCTATATGTTGCCCACAAGAGACTCAATGTAGACCTAAAGAAACCTGCAGATTGAAAGTGAGGCCATGGAGAACAATCTATCGTGCTAAAGGAGGTCAGAAGAAAGCCAAAGTAGCAATAACTTATATCAGACAAACTAAATTTTTTTAAAAAGACCATAAAAAGAGATGAAGAAGGGCATTATATCATAATTAAGGGTCTATCCATCAAGAAGATCAAACAATTGTAAATACTTTTGCCCCCAACTTGAACACCCAAATATAGAAATCAATATATAATAAACATAAGGACTCTTATTGATAATAATATCATAATAGTAGGAGGCATTAATACGTGACTTACAGCAATGGGCAGATCATCTAAGCAGAAAAACTGACAAGGAAACAACGGCTTTGAATGACACACTGGACCAGATGTACTTAACAGATATATTCAGAAGATTTCATCGTACAGTAGCAGAATACACATTCTTTTGGAGTGCACATGGAACATTCTCCAAAATGGATCACATACTGGGTCACAAATGAGACCTCAACCAGTACAAAAACATCAAGATTATATCATGCCTATATTCACCACAATTCTATGAAATTTGAAGTCAGCCACAAGAAAAAATTTGGAAAGCCCTCAAATATATGGAGGTTAAAGAACATCCTGCTAACAAATTAATGGGTTAACCCAGAAATTAAAGAAAGCAAAAAATACACGGAAGCCAATGAAAATGAAAGCAGGATGACCCAAAATCCTTGGCATGAAGCAAAGGCAGTACTAAAAGGGAAGTATATTGCAATACAGGCCTATCTTAAGAAGAAAGGTCTCAAATACACAACCTACCCTTACACCTGAAGGAGATAGAAAAACAACAGCAAATAAAGCCAAAAGTCAGCAGAAGAAGGGAAATAATAAAGATTAGAGCAAAAATAAATATGGAAATCAAAAAAACAGTAGAACAGATTAATGAAACTAGAAGCTGGCTCTTTGAAAGAACTACAAAATTAATAAACCCATAGCCAGATTAATTAAAAAGAAAAGAGAAAGGACCCAAATAGATAAAATCACAAATGAACAAGGAGATATCACAACCACCACTGAAGAAATATAATTATAAAAGAATATTATGAAAAATTATGTGCCAACAATTTGCAATCTTGAAGAAATGGACAATGCTAAAAACCTACAAACTACCAAAACAGAAACAAGAAGAAATAGAAAATCTGAACAGACCCATAACCCAGTAAAGAAACTGAGTCAGTAATCAAAAGTCTCTTAACAAATAGAAGCCCTGGGTCAGATGGCTTCCTGGGGGAATTCTCTCAGACATTTAAAGAAGAGTTAATATCTATTCTTCTAAAAATGTTCCAAAAAAGAGAAATAGAAGGAAAACTTCCAAAACATTCTATGAATACAGCATTATCTTCATTCCAAAACTAGACAAAGACCCCATTAGAAAGGGAAATTACAGGCCAATACCCCCAAATAACACTGATGCAGAAATTCCCAATAAAATGCTAACAAACTGAATTCAACATTACATTAAATGAATTATTTAACATGATCATGTGGGATTTATTCCTGAGCTGCAGGGCTGGTGCAACACTCTCAAATCAATCAATGTGATCCACCACATTAAGAAAAGAACGGGTAAGAATCATATGATCCTCTCAATAGATGCAGAAAAAACATTTGACAAAATACAGCCTCTATTCTTGATAAAACACCTTCAAGAAAGTAGAGATAGATGGAAAATACCTCAACATCATAAAGGCCATATATGAAAGACCCTGAGATTAATATCATCCTTAATGGGGAAAACCTAAGAGCTTTCTCCTATAGTCAGGAACAAGACAAGGATGTCCACTCCACTCTGACCTTTACTATTAAACATAGTACCTGAAGTCTTAGTCTCAGCAGTCAGACAACAAAAAGAAATAAAAGGCATATAATCTGGTTGAGGAAGAAGTCAAATTTTCACTATTTGCAAATTACACGATACTCCAAGTAGAAAATCCAAAAAGACTCCACCAAAAAATTGCTAAAATTAATACATGAATTCAGCAAAGTTGCAGGATATAAAATTGATATGTGGGAAATCTGTTACATTTCTACACATCAATGATGAAGCTGCAGAAAAAGAAATCAAGAAATTGGACCCAGTAATGGACCCACCACTACATAGCAGGAATCTTTGACAAAGCAGGAAAGAATATCCAATGGAAAAAAAGACACATCTCTTCAACAAATGGTGCTGGGAAAACTGGACAGCAACAAACAGATGAAAGAAACTGGACCGCTTTCTTACACCATATACAAAAATAAATTCAAAATGGATGAAAGACTAAATATGAAACAGGAAACCATCAGAGTCCTAAAGGAGAACACAGGTAGAAACCTCGTTGACCTCAGCCAGAGCAACTTCTTCCTAGACATGTCACTGGAGGCAAGGCAAGCAAACATGAACTCTTGGGACCTCATCAAGATAAAAATTTTCTGCATGGTGAAGGAAACAATCAACAAAATAAAGACAGTTGTGGAATGGGAAAAGATACTTGCAAATGACATACCTGACAAAGCGTTAGTATCCAAAATATGTAAAGAACTTACCAAACTCAACACCCAAAATACAAATAATCCAGTGAAGAAATGGGCAAAAGAACGAAGACATTGAGATGGCTAACAGACCCATGAAAAGATCCTCAACATCACTCATCATCAGGAAAATACAAATCAAAACTGCAATGACATACCACCTCACACGTGTCAGAACGTCTAAAATTAACAACACAAGAGACAGTGGGTGTTGGCCGGAATGCAGAGAAGGGGGAATCTTCTTGCACTGTGGGTAGGAATGCAAACCTGTACAGCCACTCTGGAGAATAGTACAAAGGTTCCTCAAAGAGTTTAAAATAGAACTATCCTTGACCCAGCAATTGAACTATTAGGTATTTACCCAAAGGATACAAAAATACAGATGTGAAAAAGTACATGCGCCACAATGTTTATAGCAACATTATCAGTAACAACCAAACTATGGAGAGAGCTGGTGACTGGATAAAGGAGATGTTATTTATACAATGGGATATTACTCAGCCATCAAAAAGAAAATGAAATCTTGCCACATGCAAGATGTGTATGGAGCTAGAGTGTATTATGCAAAGTGAATTAAGTCAGCCAGAGAAAGACAAATACCATATGATCTCACCATATGTGGAATTTAAGAAAGAAAACAGATGAACATATAGGAAGAAGTCAAAGAAAATAAGAACAGTGGGAAACAAACCGTAAGAGACTCTTAACAATAGAGAATAAACTGAGGGTTGAGGGAGGGAGGTGAGGAGGACAGGCTAGATAGGTGATGGGTATTAAAAGAGGGTACTTGTGATGAACACGGAGTGTTATATATAAGTGATGAACCAACAAATTCTACTCTAGAAACCAATATTGCAGTGTAATGTTACTTAAATTTAAAACCATAAAAAATAAAGTTAATATTTAAAAAATAAATTTAAAAAATGAAGAAATAGTAAAATTAACATTATAGCAGACCCTGCTTATACCCTACTCATATCTTCTCCCCTATCTTCAGTGTCACTGGCCCTATTTCCAATTTCCAACACATTTTTTTTAATGTTTATTTACTATAAAGAGAGGAGAGAGAGAGAGCGTGCAAGCAGGGGAGGGGCAGAGAGAAAGGAAGTCACAGAATCTGAAGCAGGCTCCAGGCTCTGAGCTATCAGCACAGAGCCTGACACGAGGCTTGAACTCACGACATTCGAGATCATGACCCAAGCCGAAGCTGGACACTAAACCAACTGAGCCACCCAGGCGCCCCTCAGTACTTCCATTTCTTTGCCTTAGGGATTTCTGGGGCTGCTGGAAGCCATTTTTTACACTTGTGCAGTAGCCTGCAAGAAGTAGGAAATGATCCATTCCCCAACTCCACCAAGAACCAGCCTATAACCAATGAATGAAGGGATCTACATATAAATAATCCAGCTACCTTGCTCTTTCCTCATCCCTCTGATAGGGTAATTCACAGGCTCCCAGAGTTTTCCCAGCAGTGCTAAGCCAAAGCTGCCCATTATGGTTAATGATCCCTTAATCAACTGCTATCCCTTCCCAGGCTCACTTGCTCACCATTAGATGGGTTAGGTGTTCCCAGGGCATGATCCATGCAAATCAAAGAAAAACAATAAACTGTGATAGAGGTAAGTCCACAAAAAACATACATCAACATATTTTACTTTTTTCAACCTACCTGAAATGTTGAATAAACAGAAGAGAAAGGTTTAGGTATTAGTTTAAATATTAGGAAGGAAGTGCTAGTGTGACTGCAAGATGCTGGGCAGCATGCAGGTATGAGTTAGCCTCTTAAGAGGCAGATGCCAAGACAACATCAGGTATAGAAGAGACTTACTGAAGGAAACACCTGCAAAAGGATAAAGAGGTGAAAATAAGAGTCAAGGAGAGCTTGCAATGCAGGTCTGAAAACTATGAAAGGAGGACAAAAAGGAAAGGTAGGGTAGGAAGAGTTTCAGACTGCAGTGCAGCCATTGGCAGTATGACCCCGATATAAACAAACTAATGGATTCTGAAGGATGGTAGGTAGGGCCATCAATCAACTGTGTTCCTTGCAACTGAAGATATAAGTGCAAATTTCCACAGCTACACTGCAGGGAATGATGATGTAAAGTGATGTTATCTCAGCAACTTGAAAAATGTGTCTAGAGAAAAACTTCCTCTCCTCCAAGATTGTTCATTATCAATATGTACTATGGTTTTGCATGTTTATACACTTCTTAAAATGTAGTATCAAACTGTACATATTCTTTGGCAAACTGGCTTACGTCTTCATTATTATCCATGATAACTATTGCTCTCTACTATATACACAACAATGTTCATGTGTTAATATAAAATTAGGTAACTTTCCAAGGATTTGTCTCTTATAGACAATGCTACCAATGAGTATTCATGTACATATATTCTTCTAAGCCCCATTCTTTTGAGGGATAAGGCCAAACCGTGAAGAATAAGTTATATGGACCTTGACTTTCAAGCAATAAGGAACCATCAAAAGGGTTTCAGTAAGTGAGTGATAAGGTCATAATTTTTATTAAGATAAATCTAATAAAAAGACATATGCTAAGAAATCAATTATGAAGTAATTGAAACAATACAGAGATTGGTGAAAAGGCCCAACTTAGGGCAGAAAGAGTAGGGATATTATAGTTTAGAGGCCAAATCTTCACAACATGGTAATGACATAGATTCAGGCAATGAAAAAGAAAGAAACACACAAAAAGGATGAGCTCAGGTTAAAAAGAAAAGAAAGGAAATGTCTTGGGATCCCTTTGACTTCTAGTAACTTTAGGACAGTCACACAAAGATGTCACTAGGCAACTGGAAATCCACATGGAACAGTAACCAGTTTATAGAAAGATTTAACAGTTATCAGCATTTGGAAGAGAATGATACTTGATAAGAAAATAAAATTGAATCCCATATGAGAAAAAGAATGGAAGAAAAGGAGACAGGGGGGCGTGTGGGTGGCTCAATTGGTTGAATGTCCCCACATTGGGCTCCATTCTGAGTGTGGACCCTGCTTAAGATTCTGTCTCTCCCCCTGCCCCTCTCCTCCACTTGCTCACTCTTTCTCTCTCTCATAAGTAAATAAATAAATAAGAAAAGGAACAGGAATTAAGGTCATAGAGGGCTGCCTGGGTGGCTCAGTCGACTGGGTATCAAACTTCAGCTCAGGTCATCTCACAGCTCATGGGTTCAAGCCCCACGTCGGGCTCTGTGCTGACAGCTCAGAGCCTGGAGCCTGCTTCAGATTTTGTATCTCCCTCTCTCTCTGATCCTCCCCTGCTCACGCTGTCTCTCTCTGTCTCTCAGACACAAATTTTAAAAATTTAAAAAAATTTTAATAAAAAAAAGGAATTAAGGTCATAGAGAATACCACTGTATTTAGACCACAAGTCCTAAAGGATTTTTGTTATAGGAATGCTTCTCAAAAAAAAAAAAAAAAAAAGGAATGCTTCTCAATACCTACTTGGAGAAATCCATTTTTGAGTCAATGGATTCAATTTATTCATTTCCAATGACAATGTAGTAAGTTATGCTTTAATGTACAGGTTTATTAAGAAAAACAGTGGGGCGCCTGGGTGGCTTAGTCGGTTGAGTGTCCGACTTTCGCTTAGGTCATGATCTCGCGGTTCGTGCGTTCCAGCCCCGCATCGGGCTCTGTGCTGACTGCTAGCTCAGAGCCTGGAGCCTGTTTCAGTCTGTGACACCCTCTCTCTGACCCTCCCCTGTTCACGCTGTCTCTTTCTCTCTCTCCTAGAAATAAATAAAACATTTTAAAACAGTGTTCCTCTGCAAAAAAGAAAAGAAAAACAGTGTACTTCAAGATGACCTACATGGAAGATGTCTTGAATTTTTTAAAAACAAAGTAAGCCAAGGTCTTCCCTTTTCTATGGCCATATCTTTCAAAGTTCTGCCCATTTGCATGCTTCTTCCAATATAAGAAACCAATCAATGTACATTTTGAGGCATTCAACAAAAACCTGAATACTTCTACAGCAAGATTTAAATCACAGCTGCCTTACTACATAAGTAACTTGTTCGTAACTATATTATCTTTTCTAACAGTTTCGTTGTCTGAAAATTGGGTATAAACACATCTCCTTCACAAGTGTTTTAAGCTCAAATGGAAAATGTACTGCTACAAACTGAATGTTGAAACCTAATCATATGTTGAAACCTAATCCTTAATGTGATAGTATTTGGATGTGGGGCCTTTGAATGGGCCGTCATGAATGGGATTAGGGCCCTTATAAAAAGGCACCAGAGAGTCTTCACCCCTCTCACCGTGTGAGAAGTCATCCTTCAACAAACCAGGAAGTGGGCCGTAAATAGACACCCTATCTGCCAACACATGAAACTTTCCAGCCGCCGAAACTGGGAGAAATAAATTTCTGTTGTTTCAACCATTCAGCCTATGGTATTTTTGTTATAGCAGCTCAAACAGACTAATAATACATGTACATAAAGAAACTAGTACAATATAAGGCTTTGTGTATGTGATCTGTTTTTTATTTTAATTTTT
Organism: Proteles cristata cristata; assembly: GCA_017311185.1. Lineage (NCBI taxonomy): Eukaryota > Metazoa > Chordata > Mammalia > Carnivora > Hyaenidae > Proteles > Proteles cristata. The sequence goes on from JAESUZ010001610.1 coordinate 436,311, forward strand.
TTTAATGTTTTATTTTTTTCTGAGAGAGAGAGAGAGAGAGAGAGGCAGTGTGAGGAGGGGAGGGTCAGAAAGAGAGGGAGACAAAGAATCAGAAGCAGGCTCCAGGCTCTGAGCTAGCTGTCAGCACAGAGCCCGACGCAGAGCTCGAACCCAAGAACTGTGAGATCATGACCTGAGCCAACGTTGAACACTTAGCCGACTGAACCACCCAGGCTCCCCTGTTTTGTCTTTGAGGAAGAAGCCACTGACTGCTATTTTTCTTGTTTTATATTTTAATTTGAAATAAATAAATCCAACAAAAAAGAAAATAAACTTCTCCAATAACCCTACTACCCAGAGATATGCTGTTTACCTCTTAAAGAACTATGGAGGCTTAACACTTACTTCTTATAATTATATATTTGATTATTTAAGAGCTTCCCTGAAAAGTCTGTGTCATACTGTAATTTGTAATTTTAACATGGTATGAAATGAACTGCAAGCACTACAAAACCTGAGCACAAGAGTTTCTCGGTTAGGTAGTGAACACAGCCAATCACCCGGCATCTCGATCTATGCTTTCTAAAAGTCGTGGTTATTAACAGCATCTTTCAAAGGATAAACATATCCTCAGTTCACATATTTCTCCCACAAAAAAGGCAGGAAAAAATTAAAAGTACTAATAAACTGTTATTTCCTAATAAAAAATTTAAAGTTTCTGGTAAGAGTAAAATACCAGATTTTTAATTTGGTGATGGCAATAATCTATGATGAGATTTATGAATCCACAGTTCTTTCTATTCAAAAATCAGAAAAAGGAATTCATAAACTAATTTTATCAAATGCCTTATTATCTTATCAATATAGAACCTGCTAATCAAATATCAGATAAAAGTCTATAATTACAAAAACAGGTAGCCTATGATATGAGGCTATGAACAAAAATCCCATCTTTCTGAACAGAAATGAGGTGCTCTAAAAAGCCAAGCACATGAAGTAACAGATATTTCAGTGACTGAAACCACCACCACGATAAGTAAATATTAGGAAAAAAGTTTAAGGAGTATGTTTTTGGTGTAATGGACATGTATTAAAGTAAGACCATGCTATTACAGAAGGCTTTCTTTCACACTGTAGAAGTTATTAGAGGTAAAGGGTTACTAGTCCAGTCCATAACCTGAAAAGTCAACAAAAACTTTCAGGTCATGGCACAACATTCCGGGTCTGGTTAGATATGATTTATCTCAAGAGGGGTTTGGTGGCAGTCTTGGGATCTCAGTGGTCCTTTGTAATCCCTGAGTTAAGATTTTATTTTATGTATGGGTTAGTATTTTGCTTTATGATTTAGCATTTTCTCCATAAACATTTTGCCACACCAACAATAAAATGTTCTCAAAAACAAACATTTTAATAGTGATATATTTTAAATTAAAAATATGCTATAGAGGGGCGCCTGGGTGGCTTAGTCGGTTAAGTGTCCGACTATCACTTAGGTCATGATCTCACGGTTCGTGGGTTCGAGCCCTGCGTCAGACTCTGGGCTGACTGCCAGCTCAGAGCCTGGAGCCTATTTCAGAGTCTGTATCTCCCTCTCTCTCTCTGACCCTCCCCTGCTCACGCTGTCTCTCTCTCTCTCTCTCTCCTAGAAATAAATAAAAATATAAAAAAAAATATATGCTATAGGATTTTTTTTCATTTTTTACTGTGGTGAAACATACATAGCAAAAACTTTACCATATTAATCATTTTTAGATGTACACATCAGTAGCATTAAATGCATTCATAATGTTTATAAACTCACCACTAACCATCTCTAGAACCTTTTAACATCATTCCAATCAGAAACTCTATACACATTTAAACAATAATTCCCCTTACTCCTCAGCTCCTGGTAACCTCTATTCTACTTTGTTTCTATGAATTTGCTTATTCAAGGTAGTGCCTATACATAAAACTATACAGCACTTGTCCTTTTGTGTCTGGCTTATTTTATCTAAAATAATGTTTTCAAAGTTCATCCATATTGTACTCGTATCAGAATTTCATTCTAGGTGCCTGGGTGGCTCAGTTGGTTAAGCATCTGATTCTTGATTTTGACTCAGGTCATTATCTCACAGTTCATAAGATCCAGCCCTGAGCTAGAAGCCTGCACTGACAACAGGAAGCCTGCTTAGGATTCTCTCCCTCTTTCTCTGCCCCACCCCCATTTGGGCACATGGGCTCGCTTGTTATCTCTCCTCTCAAAATAAATATTTAAAATTTTAGAAAAAGGAATGAAATTCTTTTTTTAATTTTAGAGAGTGCACAAGCAAAGGAGAGGGGCAGAGGGAGAGAGAGAAAGAATCTTAAGCAGGCTCCACGCCCAGCACTGAGCTTGACAGGTGGCTTGATCCCATGACCCTGGGATCATGACAAGAGCCAAAATCAAGAGTCAGACACACCGACAGAACCATCCAGACACCCCAGAATTTCCTTCCTTTTTAAGGCTGAATAACAATCCACTGTACCTATATGCAACATTTTGCTTATCCATTATTCTGTTGATGGACATTTGGATTGTTTCCACCATCCAACCATTGTGAATAATGATACTATGAACACTGGTGTACAAATATATTTGAGTTCCCGCTTTCAATTTTCCTGTGTATATATATTCAGAAGCTGAATTGCTGGTAACTTTTTGAGAAACTATCAAACTTTTGTATAAGGGTTCCAATACCTCAATTTTTTTTTCCATTTATAGATATCCTAATAGGTATAAAGTGCTATCTCATCATGGTTTGGACTTGCAACTCCTTAATGTCTAATGATGATGAGCATCTTATGTACTGGACTGCATGAAAGATCAGGAAGGTGGCCAAGATGGAATAATAGCAAATGGATTTATCCTCCCACCTAAAACACCAAAAACAAGAACAACAATGAAACAAAAAACAAGAGACAGAGACAGACAGACAGAGACAGAGAGAGAGAGAGACAGGAAGGCAGGCAGGCAGGTAGGAAGAAAGGAAATAATCCAGACAAAATAACACGAAACAATGGTTTTCAAGCACTGAACATGAGACAAGAACACTAATCCCTGAAAGTCAGGAAATAAAGTACTGAGCTCTACAACTGCCCAAGCTTACTTTCTTGAGAGAATTTCCAAACCATGCAATAGAAAAGAAGAACTGAGGTCGAGTCCAGTGGGTTCCCTGAGTTGAAGAGACAGAGCTGAGAGTTCAGGGAGAAAAAAAGTAGCTAGAGTTCATAGGACAGAGTAATAGAAAAACCAGAGCTACACAAAAACTCCAGCAATCCATCTCAAGTATTCAGCTGAGTACTGATCAGTATGCGCATATAAAAAAAAAAACTACTCTAGACCAGGGAAAGAACCATCTGAAGAACAGTGTCCAGTACTCACACAGTATCAGGCCACAGCAGCTACTCCTAACAGTCAGACTGGAAAAACCCATAATTAGGAGTGTCACATAGAATCCTCAGGAAGGTAGTAACAGAAGACTGAACATTTCTCAGACCCACCTAATAAATAATAAAGCAACACCCAAAAAAGGATGAAACTGTTTCCAAATAACTGCACCTGTGAACAAAGTTACAAAATATTTGAAGAATTTTTTTTTACTCCAGCAACAAACAACATAAAATTCACAGTATCTGTTATCCACTCAAAAATTTCTAGGCATGCAAAGAAGCAGAAAAATATAATCTATAATAAAGAAAAATATTTAACACAAACGATAGATTTATGAAAAAGTCACTAACACGACTATTTTAAATGCATTCTATATTTTCAAAACATAGAAAAGATATGAGGTTAAGAAGAGATAATATAAAATGATTCATATCAAACTTTAAAAGACGACAAATACACTGGAGTGTATGAACAGCTGATTAGACATTGAGAGCAAAAAGATATTAAACTTTGAAGATACAGCAATAGAAGCCATTATAAATTAAAAAGAGAGGGGGGAAAATGAATACAGCATCAATGAGCCCATGATATAACATGAAGCAGCCTCATTAATATACATACAATAGTAGTCCAAAAGAAAAGGAAAAAGTCAAAAAAAGAAAAAATGAAGGCAAAAATCCTTCCAAATGTGATGAAAACTTTAAACCCATATGAGAAGAAAATTAACATAGCTGACCTGAAAGGCCTGCTTGCAATGTTGGTCCTTGTCTACCTCTGCTTATTTAGCCACCAGGAGAGTGCCCACCCTCCCCTAAATGTTAAAAGTGGCTCCCTCGGTCTAAGTTGGCAAATATGCCTTAGTTTGCATACCTGTTTTCCTTCTTGAAATCTAAAATGCTGGTACATGCTAGGCAAGGGAGAGTGCCTATTTTACCAGCCCCCCAATAAAAACCCCGGGCACTGAGTCGTTAATGAGCTCCCCTGGCAGGTAACACTTTCCTAATGTTGTCAAAACTCATTGTTGAAGCAATTAAGCATATCCTATATGACTCCACGAGACTAGGATTCTTAAAAGATTGCAATTTTGTTTTGTATCATTTCACTGTATGTAATACATCATAGCCATGAGTATGAGCATATGCTAAATTCTGAGTGTCCTCCTAGTGAATTACCAAACCTAGAGGTGGGCTTGGGGACTTCTGATTCTCCATGTACCCAAAAAGCTTGATAAACTCCAAGCAGAAAACCACACATATCACAATCATGCTGCTTAAAAGAAGTGACAAAGAGAAAATCCTTAAAAATCAAGAATGAAAATAGCTCCATGCTTCTTGACAGCAAATCTGGAACTAGAAGACAATGAAGCAAGGTCTTCAAAATTCTGAAGAAAACTGATTTCCAAACTAAAATTCTATATAAATTGTTAACCACTTATCAAAGTATGATAAATACATCTCTGGCATGCCATTTATCTACCATATATCCTCTCTTGGAAGCTACTAGAGGATGTGCTTAATCAAACTGAGAATTAAAAACCAAGAAAGAAGAGGACATGGAACCCAGGATAAAGCTGTTCCACACAGAAGAGAAGTAAAGGGAATTGCAGGAAGAGGGTAAGGAGAGACCAAAGGATGGTTACATCCACAAAGCAGTGGAACTGATTAAAGTACCTAGGAGGCTGTGAGAATGAGTCCTCCAAGAAAACAAAACTGACGGGATGCCTGCTATGCCTAAAAACCTTAACAGGAAAGCCAAACCATGACAGAAAGTTAAACTTTTAGTATCAATAAATAAAGGTAGGCAAACAAAAACCCAAAATAATTAACTCCAAGGAAAGTGAAAAGCTGTGAAGGAAAAATAATCATAATTAATATTTGCCATGGTTATGAATATTATGCAATGCTGAATACTAATCTCAGCGAACCATGACACATGTGTCCTGGGAGAATGGAGGAATGGGAAAAGTGTAAAAGTGCAGGTGGAGGAGTGGGTGAGGAGAGCTACCCATGTTTACAAGTACATTACAAGCATGTTATTTAGATCAAGGAAGTAAAGAATAAAAGAATCCCTAAGAATCAAAAGTGACTGTCCTGGAAAAAAAAGAGTTAAAAATGAAACTCTAAATGGCTATAATTAACAAATGTGATAAACAGAATGAAAAATTTTGAGACAACTGTTTCTTACCTTCAAGAGCTCAGAGAGCCCCTCTTCACTAGTCGAAGAATGATTGCTTGAACAAGAAGCACAGTCTGATATTTCCACAACATTCTCACAGTCTTCAAATTCATTATACTCACTAATATCTTCCCTGTCACTGTCAATCTCCCAGTCAATAAACTGTGGTTCATCTAAAAAATACAATTTTAACTATTTAAAATCTTAATATTTCTTAATCCATTTTTTTATTCTCAGTAGTTACAGACATCCATATTGTTGAGTAATTTTCTTTAAAAGATTCTTACTCTTCTTACTCTTATCTCTCGCCATCCTGTTTCTCCTATCCTCATTCCTTTTTTCTTTTTTTCTTTCTAATGAGAGAGAGAGAGCAAGCGCAGGGAAGGGGCAGAAAGAGAGGGAAACACAGAATCTGAGGCAGGCTCTAGGCTCTGAGCTATCAGCACAGAGCCCGATGCAGGGCTCAGACCCACAAACCATAAGATCAAGACCTGAGCTGAAGTCAGATGTCAACCAAGTGAGCCACCCAGGTGCCCCCTCATTCTTTTTAGTAACATACTATTTCACTGCATAGTTAACTACAGTTTATTTAATCAGTCTTCTACTAACAGACTTATTCAAGGATTTTCACCTAAAACTTTTTCGATATATTTCTCATCAATAAAGAAACAAGTAAATTTACTTTTTAGCTTACTTTATAAGCATTTTTATCTAGGTGGTACTTCTACAAAATTTAATTTGCAAGTTAAATTATTTTCATAAATTAAATAACCAAATTTAATCTGTATTTAAAGAAATAAAAGTAGTTACTAAGGATAAATTAATCTCTGAGAAATATAACATAAACCTTTCCTACAGTACAAAGCCCAAGTATTCCCCTCATAGCTACTTTAGCAACTCACTAACTAGAGGACTAGGAAGATATTTCGGCCCTATTTCAGAGGTCTGACAGCAACAATCTTATTTCCAGATAGAAGTCATATTAAAATAAAATAACTTATTAGCTTTAATAATTGAAGGGAATTCAAAATAAAAACAACAAAAAAAGGGTGAAAAGAAAAATTTAAGCTAAAGTATGGAATAAAGTAAACAAAAACATCTTTTTTTATCTAACACTGTTGTTCCAAAAAATAAAAGTCCATTAGAGTAATAATTATAAAAGACTAGAGGTCAGACAGTCATAGAGAAGCAGATGCATAATGGCAATTATTTCCCACATGTAATAACACATTTACTATGGAAGCCAGGCACTGGAAAGCATAAGACATTCTCCAGGGTGCTAAAGCATCACAGCAGAAAGCCACAGAAAAGCAGAGGAGGAGCACAAGTGCCCTCAAACTACTATACTTTTGTAGCATTTGTTCAATCATTCCTCATTCATTTGGTAGATCAGTGCTTACTGAGGGGAAATGCACCATTCTAGATGTTCACAATACCAAAACAAGCAAGCAAATAATACGAGTTTCTAATAAGACTTTTCACTGGTCACAATAATTTTATGAAGCAGTCAAGACAACTAATGTTAGACTACAATTTGCATTTTATAGATGAAGAAACTGAGTCTTCAAAAAGTTAAGAAGTTTTCTCCAAGTCATATAAAAGACAAATGGACAGGGAAAGATTTTTTTTAAAGAAGAAAATATTTTGACAACTTTAACTCAGGGCTCTTCCCTCTCAATCCCAATTCTGGCCTTAAAGCCCAGACAGTCGAATCCAATAAAGCTGGAAGGAGGTCTGGTTATATTAGTATGTATGTATGTATGTAAGTATGTATGTATTTGGAGGGAGAAGGAGAGAAAGAATCCCAGACAGGATCCATGTTCAGCATGGAGCCCATTGTGGGGCTCAATCTCATGACCATGAAATTGTAACCTGAGTTGAAACTAAGAGTCAGACATTTAACTGAGCCACCCAGACGCCCTAGGTATACTGTTTTCAAAGTTCACCTGAAAATTCTGATAAGAAGCCAGGTTTGGTAAGCACCAGTGTTGAAGCACACAGCATTGAAGTTAGACATCCCGACCATAAATGTCAATTGGCATACTTGTTAAATATGTGACTCTGAGCAAGCAATTTGACTTCTCTGAGTCACAATTTCCTTCTGTAAAATGAGGGTATTTGGCTTATAGGATACAGTAGATTTAAAAGGAAATAATATTCATGTACTCCAAGTGTCTGGGGTAAAACAAAAAACTGATAAATGGTAAGTAAAGGTAAAATGAGAGAGGGAGGAGGGGAAGGAAAATGAAGAGAGAAGAGAAAGATAAACAAACTAGCATTTACACACATGATAAGATACACTCCAAGGGATCATTTACTTATAGCCCAACAGTCAACTTGCTTAAGAGAAGTCAACAATTTGTGAACTCATTAAAAAAAATTGTTTGTTTGTTTGTTTGTTTGTTTTTATTTATTTCTAGGAGAGAGAGAGAGAGACAGTGTGAGCAGGGGAGGATCAGAGAGAGAGGGAGTCACAGGCTGAAACAGGCTCCAGGCTCCGAGCTGGCAGTCAGCACAGAGCCTGACGCGGGGCTCGAACCCACGAACCGCAAGATCATGACCCAAGTGAAAGTCGGACGCTTAACCGACTAAGCCACCCAGGCGCCCCCAAAAAAATTGTTTTAATCTTTATTTTCTTTGAAAGAGAGAGGGACCATGAGCAGGAGAGGAGCAAAGAGAGAGGCAGACACAGAATGTGAAGCAGGCTCCAGGCACTGAGCTGTCAGCACAGAGCCAGACTCAGGGCTTGAACCCACCGACCGCAAGATCATGACCTGAGCCAAAGACAGATGCTTAACACATTGAGCCACCCAGGCACCCCATATGAACTCATTTTAAAGTCATTAGCTCAAGGAGGAGGAATTAAGATGGTGGAGTAGTGAGACCCTATGCTTGCCTCTTCCCTTGAATACAGATAAATATCAAATCATTCTGAAAACCTAAGAAATTTATCTGAGAACTGACAGAACAAACTGTACATCTAGAGGTGGAAAAATGGCCACATCATGGAAGGTAGGAGCTGCAGCGAGTAGATTTGGAAGAGAAAAGAATTGCGGATGCTGTGAAGGGGAGGGAGCCCTGATAATGGAGAAAGGAGCACAAGAAAAAAGAGAGAAAGCAGCGCACAGGGGATTGCACAAGAAAAAGTCTTCCCCAAAATCACTAACTGGGAAACAGAGAAGGGCTGAATTTTACAAGTTTGTATAAGCAGCAGAACTCACAGTCTGAAGTTTTAGAAGGCCCCACCACTGCAGGGAGAGGTCATGCCTGGTGGGACTAGCAGTGCTCCTGTGGGGAAGGACACAGACATTGCAGAGCAGGAAGTGTGGTCTGAGGATCTCTGGGTCTCATGGAGAGAAACAGTTCCTCTTCTTGGGGTGCAACTAGGAATGGTGGCACAGCCTCTCAAGGGATAAAAGATCTATCAGGGGCCAACATGCATAGGAACAGAGACATCTGCTGAGGGCAGCAGACCTTGGTTGCCAGCTTTTTTGCAGCGCTTTACCATAAACTCCAAACCACTGCATGGTTGTGTGACTGCTTTTCTGGGACAAACCTGCACCAGCCACAGTATGGCAAGACCCTCCCCCAGAGGATCAGTGCAGATCCATGCCATGCAGATTCATAAAATCTGGAGATTTAAAAGCCAGCTGCATGCCTGAGATAAAACACAGGAGGTACTATGCCGCATGGCAGGCACAGACAGATGTTTGGACACAAACAGGGTGAAATCAGATGCCAGGGATACAAGAGAAGTGACGGTTTCCTGAAGACTGGCGGGCACAAACTTTCTGCTCTAAGGACAAAAGGACACCATTTCCTCTGTCCATCAGCACTAACCAACTTCAGTGAGCAAAACAGCAGCACCACTAAGTAATGGCCAGAGCCACTTATACCAAGCCCCAGCCCTCTGCACCCTGCAGGGGCACCTCCACTAGGGCAAATCTGCCTAAGAATCAGCCCAGCAGGCTGCTCTCCCCAGAAGACCAGCACAAACCCATCGCACACAGAGTACTGCAAAGCTTAAGCTCTAGGGGAAATAGGTTCTAGCTTCATTTAACAAGCAGACCAAATTACACCTAGTTAAAACTTGTCACACAGTGGACAAGGTCCAAAAACCCCCCACGGCAGGCAAAAAGAAACTATGCAGAAGACTGACCTGAGGGAAGGTGCAGCCAAAACACAACAGCAAAGTACACACCCAAACACTTCCTGAAGCACCAGGCCCAAGACAGTATAGGACTTCTTCTTAATATAGCCATTACTCTCAGGAGTAGAAATAGAACAGGATTTCCTAACCATCATAAAAAAACAGTAACCTAGACAAAATGAAAAGATGGAGAAATTCACCCCAAAGAACATGAAGAAGTACTGGCAAGGGATTTAATCAAAATTTATATAAGATGCCTGAATTAGAATTTAAAGCAACAGTCATACGGATACTAGCTAGGCTTGAGTAAAGCATAGAAGATACTAGATAATCCCTTACTGCAGAGATAAAAGAACTAAAAACTAGTCAGGCTGAAATAAAAAATGCTAGGGGCACCTGTGTGACTCCTCTGGTTAACCATACAATTCTTTTTTTTTTTTTTTTTAATGTTTTATTTCAGAGAGAGAGACAGCGTGAGCAGGGGAGGGTCAGAGAGAGAGGGAAACACAGAATCTGAAACAGGCTCCAGGTTCTGAGATAGCTGTCAGCACAGAGCCTGATGCGGGGTTCGAACCCACGAACCGTGAGGTCATGACCTGAGCCGATGTCAGAGGCTTAACCAACTGAGCCACCCAGGCGCCCCTAACCATCCAATTCTTGACTTTAGCTCAGCTGAGTCATGATCGCACAGTTGGTGGGTTCAAGCCCCACGTCGGGCTCTGCACTGACAGTGTGAAGCCTGCCTGAGATTCTCTCTTCCTCTTTTTCTGCCTCCCCTCCTTTTACTGTCTCTAAATAAACTTCAAAAAATTTGTTAAGAAAAAATGCTAGAACTGAGATACAAAACCAACTGGATGCAATGACAATGAGGATGGGCGAAGCAGAAGAACGATCAGTAGTATACAAGATATCATGGGAAATAATGAAGCTGAAAAGAAGAGGGAAAGAAAAGTATTGGATCATGAATGTATTCAGGGAAATCAATGACTCCATTAAGAAAGATAACATTTGTATCATAAGAATTCCAGATGAAGAGAGAGAAAAGGCAGCAGACGGTTTGAGCAAATTATAGCTGAAAAGTTCTTAATCTGAGGAAGGACACAGACATCCAAATCCAAGGCACAGAGAACTCCCATTAAATTTAACAAAAGCCAGCCCACAACAAGACATACCATAGTCAAATTCACAAAATACACAGATAAGTAAAGAATCAGGAAGGCAGCAAGGGAAAAAAGTACTTAACCTACAAGGGAAGACAAAACAGGTTCACAGCAGATCAAAGTATATCATGTATGGGAAAAATATGCAGCCAAGAATTCTTCACCCAGAAGGTTGTCATTGAGAAAAGGAGGAGAGACAAAGAATTTCCCAAACAAAAACTAAAGGAGTTCATGACCACTAAACCAGCCCCGCAAGAAATTTTAAGGGGACTCTTTGAGTGAGAAAGACAGACCAAAACCAACATATACTAGAAAGGACCAACTTTCTGGGTAACACAATGGCACTAAATTCATATCTATCAATAATCACTCTGTATGTAAACAGACTAAATGCTCCAATCAAAAGACATAAGTATCAGCATATATTTAAAAAAAAAGACCCATCTACATGCTGCCTACAAGATACTCATTTTAGACCTAAAGACAACTGCAAATTGAAAGTGAGGGGATAGAGAAGCATCTATTATGTTAATGGACGTCAAAAGAAGGCTGGAGTAGCCATACTAATATCAGACAAACTAGATTTTAAACCAAAGACTGTATCAAGAGATGAAGGACACTATATCAGTTAAGAGGTCTATCCACCAAGAAGATCAAACAATTGTAAATATTTATCCCCCCCCTCCCAACTTGGGAGCATCCAAATATATAAATCAATTAATAACAAATATAATCAGTTCAAAATCCCTTTCTAGTCTTAGTTTTGAAAACTATCTCTTTTAATAAAGAAGGACACAGTTTTTATTTCTTTCAATAGCAGCTTTAATAAGATGTAATTCACATACCATACTATACACCTATAGAAAACATAGTTTTTAATAATGAAATTATGTTCTGAGATGTGTAAAGACAGACCAAAAGTTACATTACAATGAATATCATTTATATGATTGAATTAACAATATAAAGCCCTGCGAGCTTATGTATAACCCTAAAATACCACTCATCTGTTTATTACTAGAATGTCAATTGGTAGTTATCTTTTTTTTTATTATTATTTTTTTTATATTTTTATTTATTTCTAGGAGAGAGAGAGACAGAGTGAGCAGGGGAGGTCAGAGAGAGAGGGAGTCACAGACTGAAACAGGCTCCAGGCTCTGAGCTGGCAGTCAGCACAGAGCCCGACGCGGGCTCAAACCCACGAACCGCGAGATCATGACCTAAGAGAAAGTCGGACGCTTAACCGACTAAGCCACCCAGGCGCCCCATGTCAATTGGTAGTTATCAAGATGGCATACAAAGTGGCCAAAGGAATATCATCACCTTCCACAGAGTTTGTCTGCATAAACTTAACCTTAACCAAGTAACTAACTCACATGAACTTCAAAATAAGAGTTAAAAGTCAAAGCTTATTTTGAAAGCATTAAGATTTTTTTTTTTTACTATTTATTTTTGAGAGAGAGAGAATGAGCAGGGGAGGGGCAGAGAGAGAGGGAGACAGAATCTGAAGCAGCTCCAGGCTGTGAGCTGTAAACATAGAGACTGATGCAAGGCTCGAACCTACGAACCACGAGATCATAACCTTAGCAGAAGTCGGATGCTTAACCAACTGAGCCACCCTGGAGCCCCTAAAAGCACTAAGACTTTTAAATACTCTAGATAAGCTATATATTTTAAAAATTATAAAAAGAACATGATTTTCCTAAGTCTATGGTTCTCAACTCAGGATGATTTTGTTCTCCTGGGGATATCTTAAAACATCTGGAGACTGGGGCGCCTGGGTGGCTTAGTCGGTTAAGCGTCCGACTTTCGCTTAGGTCATGATCTCGCGGTTCGTGGGTTCGGCCCCGCGTCGGGCTCTGTGCTGACTGCCAGCTCAGAGCCTGGAGCCTGTTTCAGTCTGTGACTCCCTCTCTCTCTGACCCTCCCCTGCTCATACTGTCTCTCTCTCTCTCTACTAGAAATAAAAAATAAAACAAAAAAAAAAAAATCTGGAGACATTCATAGCTGTCACAAGTGGGAATGGGGGAGCTACTGTCACCTAGTGAAAAAAGGCTAGAGATGCTGCTAAATACCCTTCACTGCATAGGAAAGTCCCTCTCCCCACAACAAAGAATTTTTTGGCCCCAAATGGCATTAGTGTCAAGGCTGGGAAACCCTTCTTCAAACTGGCAAAAACACACTACAATATGGGGCGCCCTGGGTGGCTCGGTTGGTTGAACATCTGATTCTTAATTTCGGATCAGGTCATGATCCCAGGGTTGTGGAATCAAGCTCCTATTGGGGAGCTTAAGATTTTCTCCCTTCCTCTACCTCTCTTCCCCATTCATGCTCTCTCTCAAATAAATAAAAAAACCACACAATATAAAATGCCATCAGAACAGAAGCTTGTTTTACACTTCTATCACAATTGGCTATCATAGTATTTACCCAAATCAGGTCAGCAAGGAGGCAATATGGGTGCAGCATTATGCAGCAGTCGAAAGAACTGGCTTTGCTGTCAGAGACCCTAAGTGGAATCCCAATCAATTCTACATGTTCAAGCTTAAATTGTTAGCTGTAAAAATAATACTTGTAATACTTATCTCTTAGAGTTGTTGTGAAAAATATTAAATGAGAAAATGTTTCTAAAGGCCTAAGCATAGAGGCAAAGACTATTTATTAGTCATCACTAAGTGTTATAAAAGGAATGACATTTTTCCCAATACTGAACCCAATATGTAACAGAAAAAAAGTGAAGAAAAATTTCAATTTACCTTCACTGGGCCCATCTTCTGTACATAAAATATTCTTGTTCCTATTATAAAACCTGTCTATTCTAGAACCGCGTCCATTATCTCCTTGTGATTTAAAAAGTGTTTTATCCTCATCTGACACATCGCTTCCACTGGAACTCCATGTTATATCTGTAAGCCCACTGGTACTCTTAGATATGGTAGTTTCTGTTAAAGAAAAAAGAAATATATAAACCAATTAACTGATATTTATCAGATAAGATTTTATGCATGTTACTTTCCCGAAGTCACAAATAATAAAATTCTAACGATAAGCAATGTCTTATGCCAAATATTCCTGCCTAAAGTTCTATGTGCAACACAAAATTCTTTGAATTAAAACCAAATTATAAGAAGAAAAAGAAGTAGAACAAATTGAGGTAAGTTATAAAAGACAAGGAAAATGACTGGAGCACAAAGGAAAACTTAAAAAATTAACTTTGAAATAATTATAGAAGTATAATTTCCTAGAATATTTGATAAAGCCAAAAGAGAAAAAAAAAAAACAAACCACAAATCCAGTACTTAATGTACAACAGGAATGTTTCTCTGTGCCCCCTTTGCCATATTAGAAGCCCTGATATCAGTCCTGTGCTTAAAAACACTTAACAGCAAACTGTTTTATTTAACTAAATTTGTTATTTTGAGGTAATAGTAGATTCACATACAGGTATAAGAAGCAATAAAGAGAGCCCCTGTTTGCTTTACCCAGTTCCTCCAATAGCAACATTTTGCAAAACGGTAGTATAACATCACAACTAGAATGTTGATTCTGATATACTCAAGACATAGAACAATTCCATCACCATGAGGACATCCTGTATTACCTTTTTTTTAATTTATCTATTATTATTTTTTCAATTAGGCTTCACATCCAGTGCGAAGCCCAATGACCTGAGTTATGAGTCAGGACCTGAGCTGAGATTAAGAGTCGTATGCTTAAGCAACTAAACCTCACAGGTGCCCCTTGTTAAAGCCACATCATAGTTACCCTCTCCACCCCAATTCTGAACCTCTGCAAATGAATCAGTTTTGTCCTTTTGTAATTTTGTCATTTCAAGAATCCTATACAAATGGAATCCTATGTGACCCTTCAGGATTGGCTTTTTTTATTTGGCACAATTCCCTGGACATTTATCTGAATTGCTCTATGTAGCAACCCTTTTTTTCTATTACTAAGTAGTATTCCATGATCTGGATGCACCAGAGTTTGTTTATCCATTCACTCACTAAAAGGGCATCTGCGTTGTTTCTAGTAGCTATCATGAATAAAGCTGCTATGAATACTGCACATGGGGTTTTATGTGAATGTAATTTTCATTCTCTAAGATAAATGTCAAAAGGCAATTGCTGGACTGTATGGTAATTATATTTAGTCTTATAAGAAACTGCCAAACTATCTTCCAGAGTGGCTGTACATTTCAGTCTCATCAGCAATGCATCAGTTTCTCCATACCACTGACAGCATTTGATGCTGTCACCACTTTTTATTTTAGTCATTGTGATAGACAGAAAACCTAGAAGGAACAGGACTACTCCATCGTGGTGTAATAGGAAGTTCACAGAAAAGTTTTCTGACAATGATCAGAAAAGGAATATATACTTAATAAAAATCAATTTTTCAACTTTTATTTATAATTGAGTTACAATGCTAAAACTTAAAAAAAAAAGTACCTTAGACCTATTTCAAAGGGATTCAGAGATTAGATATTATAATTTAAGTTTTTCAGAAGAGGGAACAGGCTCAGAAGTTAAATGGCTTCATTGAATATATATTTACATAACAACTGTGATACAATAAACCTTGAGGAAACAGAAAAATAAAAAAACTCCTCCCTCAAGAAATGCATGGTCTGAAAGGCACAAAAAAGTGTGAATGCTCCACTTTGTGTTGATCAGGAAAGGAGATTCACTGACATGTGAATGTCAGTGTCTGAAAATGTCTGAAAAATACAGTACTCACAAATGTACAAAACCAGAAAATAATTATAAACATTTATTGAACACTTACTTTGTGCCATGAACACCCAGAATTACTAAAGTCTACCTTCACAATATAAAATTAAAAATAAACTAAATTTCATCCATATAGATTTAAATAGCTAATAAAAACTAAACTGTGTAAAAATTGCAAAAGACATTATCAATCCCTTATATTATTATGCATCAGGAAGAGTAAACTGAAAAGGAAGGAGTGGAATGCTATAGACAGAATGCTTGTATCTCTTAAAATTTACACTGTTGAAAATCCCCAATATCTGAGATTAAGAAGTGGGGACTTTCGGGGTGATTAGGTAATGAGGGTGAAGCCCTCTAGAATGGAATTAGTGCTCTATAAGAGAAGCCCCCAGAGAGACTGCTGACCCTTCGTCCATGTGAGTCCACAACAAGATGATACTGTCATGAACCTGAAAGTGAGTCTTCACCAGACATTGAATATACTGGACATCCAACCTCCAGAACTGTGTGAAATAAATTTCTGTTTATAAGCCACCTACTATGTGGTATTATTGTTATAGCAGCCTGAATAGACTAAGACCGGAAGTAAAGTTCCTGCTATGTTCAGATTATATAATGAATTTATGGAATTCATAAACTCATGAATTATAAGTAATTTATATACTTTATATAGGTAAAATCACTACCGGGGATTTATTAGTAACTCATTTTATTTGCTGAAAAAGGGTATCCTTGAAATCAAGGCCCATTCCAATGAAATTCTAGGAAGGACATCAGCTAGACTATAAGAATAGATACACCAGGTAAGCATTTCAGGTACCCGTTGCATGCAGGCATGCAGGCTAGCATTGTGCTAGCACATGGTGTTAAGGGATGAACTGTGTTTCTCCTAAGGTCATTCATATGTTTAAGTTCTAACATCCTAGCATCCCAGAATGTGATTATTTAAAGACAGGGTCTTTACAGAGGTATCAAATTATTCCAATATGACAACTGCCCTCACAGTCAGGATACACTCAGGACACCAAGGGGCCAAAGGAGATCCCTGAGGTCTGAAGCCGTGATCCTCCCTGTCCACCACACAGTGTAACTGAGTGTGGCAGCAGAGGCAGCAGCCTCTCTGATATCCATCCCCTTTTTGTCCTTACAAAAAAAAAAAAAATTTTATTTGAGAAGCAACATACATATTTAAAAATCTTTAATTTCAGTGAAGTCCCTTTAGTAGAGGTGACCCTATATAACAGGTTCTGGCCAAAGATAGAGGTCCTGGGGAGGGAATTCCTTTACAGAAGGAAAGTATACCTGGAGAAAATGCTCAGAGCCCACACTCCTCCCGAGAACTGGTCCCAGAGAATTTAGCTTCCACCTCATGACAGAAAGAACAAACTCCACTCTAAGACTGCCGGACTCAGAACAAGTCTGATGGCCTGAACTTTTGTTGCAGGAGATGAATTCAACTCCATTTCTTCAAACATGCTAACATTTCAACTATCTGTAACTGAAAGCTTTCCCTAATCAATTCACCAAGTAAGAATTTCACTGCCTGAAACAGTATAGTCCTTATATCATAGGTCATAACTGTATTTCCTAAATCAGAATTTTTAAAATCCTGGAGCTGTGAGCCTAAGCTAACCTATCAGGCTCAGTTCATAAGAGTAAACCCAAAAAGGATACATAAAAACATTTAATAGTTACTTAGAGGAGGCAAGAAAAAATGGCATGGATGGTAACAAAGATTAGAGTGATTTCTCAAAAATATCTTTTTTACATTTTGATGTTTAAACCATAAATATATAGTCTATTCAAACTATGTTAAATAACCTTTTTAAGGAAAGTAAATAAATCAAAGAAAGACATATTAGCCTTATACCTTTTCTGTCACTAAATCAACAAAAATATTACCTTCCTTGGGTCTCAGGGATGATTCAAGGTGCTTCTCTGTAACAATCTTCTTTTCAGCTGTTAACAACTGCTGGAAGATGATGATGATGATAATGATGATGATGTAGTAATTTATGACAAAGGCTAAAACCAAACTATTTTGTAATACTTCAAACCTTAAACTATACCCTCCTTAAAATATCCTTCTGTTTTCTTTTATCTACATTTAACAGTAAGTATTCCCAAAGCACATACTCCTCATATATACATGTATATGTGTGTGTGTGTGTGTGTGTGTGTGTGTGTGTGTGTGTGTGTGTGTATTTTTATATTTTGCCAGAATCTAAACAGAGAACTAACCATTAAGAGTTTATAACAGTATCTATTCCGTTCTGTACATAGTTATACTATCAGTATATTGAAATCAGCACATATACAAAAATTAACCAGAATATCTTATTGCCAAAAGATTCTAAGGACACAAAAGCATTTCATAAATATACTTCTTGTGAAGAGCAGGATGCTCAAAGATTTCACATTCTGAGAAACTTCTCAGTATGTATCCTTCATTTACAAGAGTACAAAGGTTGTGCCTAGCATAAAGAGGTGATAAAAAGGAATTCAAAGTTGATAAAAGAAAAATGTAAACATTACTGTATCCTGAAATAAGGAAAGGAATCCCAAAGAAATATAAATATAGTGGCTTGAACACTCAGGAATCTAACATTTATCCCAAATTTGGCATTCAAGGAAAACAATTTTAAACCTGCTTTTCCAGAGGGGCGCCTGGGTGGCTTAGTCGGATGAGCGTTCGACTTTCGCTTAGGTCATGATCTCGCGGCTCGTGGGTTCGAGCCCCGAGTCGGGCTCTGTGCTGACTGCCAGCTCAGAGCCTGGAGCCTGTTTCAGTCTGTGACTCCCTCTCTCTCTGACCCTCCCCTGCTCACACTGTCTCTCTCTCTCTCTCTCTCTCCCAATAAATAAAACATTAAAAAAATAAAAAAAAATAAAAAAAAATAAACTACTTTACCAGAGTCCCGGAAGTATCCTGAAATCCTTCTCCACACCTGAGCCATGCTTCAGAGAGGGAAGCAGTTGTCCCCACTGTCCTGAGACCTGCTCTTCTGAACTCCAGTGGACTCCCTCCTGGAAAGGATGGATATTCTATATCCCAGTTTCTTTTTCTCTGTGGAGATTGTTTTTAAAGAAAAACAAACAAAAAAATGAAATCACCTTCATAAATATACATTAAATTAACAATTAACAATGTGGAAACCAGGAACGGCAACGGTGAAGCCATAGCCTCTGAATAGCCATGTAAAAAAGAATAACAAGAAAGCAAAACCAAAAGCACATAAACATGTACAACTAGAGAATAAATCCCAAAATACAAATGGGTAAGGACGAATATTCAACCCTGCAAAGTCCTGTATATGATCCAATCTGAGAGCAAAGCTGAGAAGTGAAGAAGCAAAGGAGAATTTCAGCAGAGACATGTGGTGTTCACTAGGAAGTGGAGCAGGCGATCTGAGAATGAAATGGTCCCTAAAATAGGGTGGGGGCAAGAGCTCCATTCAAGAAGATCCAAAGGAGTGAGGCAGTCTTGGACACTCAGTATTGCAGTACTGGTCAGCCAGAACTATGTTCCTGGACAGGGCCCCATACTGTGCAGAAACTGTTGGCAGCGGAGTCTGCTCAGCAGCACTGGGATGGTACAAAGAAAGAAATGGTCAAGATGGAGTGAAGGGAGAACAGAGCCAGGTATATATAAATGAAAAATTAACAAGTGGCCATAACTTACAAACTACAAGAAAACAACAGAAATAACAAAAGCTATTTTGAATCCTGCCTTCTAAAAATTCACAAAAACTGTAACATAAAAATAAACATTAGAAAGAGATCAGGGTCAAATCCCATACAAAATTATCATTAGAAAAAACAGAAAGGAGCAGAATTACCATCCCAACACACAAAGAAACACAAAGAAACACCAAAGACTTATTCATAGAACAGAAAAAGTGTAACCTACTATTTCAAAATAGGACAGAACATTCAGATTATAAAAACTCAGAAATGAAATAGCAAAACCTAAGAGGTAGAATAAAGTTTAAAAATCAACTCAGGGAAAGACTCCAAATGTCCATTGACTGATGAATGGATAAGGAAGATTGTATGTATACACACAATGGAATACTATTCAGAGCCATAAAAATAAGAATGAAATCTTGCCATTTGCAAAAACATGGATGGAACTTCAGTGTATTATGCTAAGCAAAATAAGTCTCTCAGAGAAAGACAAATACCGTATGATTTCAGTCATATGTAGAATTTAAGAAACAAAACAGATGATCACGGCAGGAAGAGGGGAGAGATACAAACCATAAAACAGACTCTATTTGGGGAGTCAGACTTGCGGCTGTCTGATGTTGTGTTTCTTACTGTGGCTGAGAGAACCACTTCGGCAAAAACCTTCAAGAAACTTTGAAAAGGAAAACGAGGTTTATTACTCACCTGTCGTGGAGGAATCTGAGCACTGCCCGAGGTCACAGGGCTACCTCAAGAAACAAGCCAAAGTACACATGGTGGAGAATCCCAAATACCACTACAAATAGGAAAATAAAATAACCAAGGTCTCAACAAGAGAAACCAAAAGATACAATTCAAAGAATTCTTTCTGCCCTGGACAGTCAAAGAGCCATCTTTGGGTACAGCACCACTCATAGGTTCACAGTGCATAACAAGCTTTTAAAACTAACAACAGATATAAAGCTAACCAAAATGAGGAAATAAAAGAGCTCTTCTCCAAAGAAATTCCAGGAAGAATTGACAGCTAAAGAACTGCTCAAAACAGATATAAGCAACATAACTGAACAAGAATTTAGAACAACAGTCATAAAATTAATTGCTATACTTGAAAAAGGCATGGAAGATATTAGAGAAACTATTGCTACAAAGACTATCAAGCTTAAAAATAGTTGTGATGGATTAAAAAAATGCTATAAATGAGATGCAAAATAAAATGAAGGCGTACAATGCATGGATTGAAGAGGCAGAAAGGAGAGTAAGTGATTTAGTAGACACTATTATACAAAAAGAGGAAGCTGAAAAAAAGAGAGATAAACTGATCCAGGAACACAAAAGGAGAGTTCGAGAGCTCAGCGATACGAT
This sequence comes from Proteles cristata cristata, assembly GCA_017311185.1. NCBI lineage: Eukaryota > Metazoa > Chordata > Mammalia > Carnivora > Hyaenidae > Proteles > Proteles cristata. The sequence goes on from JAESUZ010001610.1 coordinate 456,969, forward strand.
CAAACGGAATAATATCCGTATCATAGGAATTCCAGAAGAGGAAGGGAGAGGGAAAGGAGCTGAAGGAGTCCTTGAACAAATTATAGCAGAAAACTTACCCAACCTGGAGAAGGAAATAGATGTTGAAATTAAAGAAGCACAGAGAGGGCGCCTGGGTGGCTTAGTCGGTTATGCGTCTGACTTTCGCTTAGGTCATGATCTTGCGGTTTGTGGGTTCGAGCCCCGCGTCGGGCTCTGTGCTGACTGCCAGCTCAGAGCCTGGAGCCTATTTCAGAGTCTGTGTCTCTCTCTCTCTCTGACCCTCCCCTTCTCACGCTGTCTCTGCCTATCTCCTAGAAATAAATAAAAATATTTAAAATGAAAGAAAGAAAGAAAGAAAGAAAGAAAGAAAGAAAGAAAGAAAGAGAGAAAGAAAGAAAGAAGCACAGAGAATTCCGGTCAGACGTAACTTGAATTGAGCATGACATAACATAGTGAAACTGGCAAAATATAAGGACAAAGAGAGAATTCTGAAAGCAGCTAGGGAGAAAAGGGCCCTAACATAAAAAGGGAAACCTATCAGAGTGGTGACAGACCTATCTACTGAAACTTGGCAGGCCAGAAAGGAATGGCAGGAGATTTCAATGTGATGAACAGAAAAAATATGCAGTCAAGAATCCTCTATCCAGCAAGCCTGTCATTCAAAATAGAAGGAGAGATAAAAGTCTTTCCAAATAAATAAAAATTGAGGGGCGCCTGGGTGGCTTAGTCGGTTAAGCATCTGACTTTCACTTAGGTCCTGATCTCGCGGTTCGTGGGTTCGAGCCCTGCATCGGGCTCCGTGCTGCCAGCTCAGAGCCTGGAGCCGGTTTCAGTCTGAGACTCCCTCTCTCTCTGACCCTCCCCTGCTCACGCTGTCTCTCTCTCTCCTAAAAATAAAATAAAAACATTTAAAAAAAAACCAAATAAATAAAAATTTAAAGAATTTGTCACCACTAAACCACCACTACAAGAAATCCTGAGGGGGACTCTCTGAGGGAAATGTTGCAAGGAAAGCAAGATACCAGAGACACCACCACAAGCATAAGTCCCACAAAACATGATGACTCTAAACGCATATTTTTCAATAATAACAATGAATGTAAACGGACTAAATACCCCAATCAACACATAGGGTAGAAGAATGGATTAAAAGAAAAACAAAATCCATCTACTTACTGTCTACAAGAAACTCATCTTAGACTGGAGGACACCTTTAGATTAAAAGTAAGGGGAGAGATAGGGGCGCCTGGGTGGCTTAGGCAGTTGGGCTTCCGACTTTCGCTTAGGTCATGATCTCGCGGTTCGTGGGTTCGGGCCCCGCATCGGGTTCTGTGCTGACTGCCAGCTCAGAGCCTGGAGCCTGTTTCAGTCTGTGACTCCCTCTCTCTCTGACCCTCCCCTGCTCACACTGTCTCTCTCTCTCTCTCTCCTAGAAAAAAAAAATTAAAAAAAAAAAAGTAAGGGGAGAGAGAAATATCTATCATGCTACTTGAAGTCAAAAAAAGCTGGAGTAGCTATACTTACATCAGACAAACTGGACTTTAAAGTAAAGACAATCACAGGGGATGAAAGGGCATTATATAATTATTAAAGGGTCTATCCATCAAAAAGAGCTAACAATTATAAATGTCTACACACCAAATATGGGAGCACCTAAATACATAAAACAATTAGTTACAAACAGAAACCGTCTTATCGATAAGAACGTGCTAACAGCAGGGGACTTTAATGTTCCACTTACAGCAATGCATAGATCAACTAGACACAATATCGATACAGACACACAGATTTAAATGACACATTGGACCAGACGGATTTGACAGATATATTTAGAACTCAACATCCTGAGACCATGGAATTCACATTATTCTCAAGTGCGCATGGCATATTCTCCAAGATAGATCACATACTGGGTCATAAAGCAGACCTCAATAAATACAAAACAACTGAGATCATACCATGCACACTTTCAGATCTCAATGCTGTAAAACTCGAAATCAATTACAGGAAGAAGTCTGGAACACCCCCAAAAAGGAGGCTAAAGAACACCCTACTAAAGAATGAATGGGCCAATCAGGCAATTAGAGAAGAAATTAAAAAATATATGGAAACAAATGAAAATGAAAATACAATAATACAAACTCTACGAGATGCAGCGAAGGCAGTCCTAAGAGGAAAGTACAATGCTCTCCATGCCTATTTCCAGGAAATTAGAAAAAACTCAAGTGCAAAATCTAACAGCACACCTAAAGCAACTAGAGGGAGAGCAACAAGAGCATCCCAAACCCAGCAGAAGAAGAGAAATAATAAAAATCAGGGCAGAAATAAACAGAATAGAAACCAAAGAAACAGTTGAACATATCAATGAAACCAAGAGTTGGTTTTTTGAATAAATAAACAAAATTGACAAACCTTTAGCCAGGCTTCTCAAAAAGAAAAGAGAGAGCACCCAAATAGACAAAATCATGAAAGAAAATGGATGTATTACAACCAACTCCTCAGAAATACAAGCAATTATCAGGGAATACTATGAAAAATTATATGCCAACAAATTGGACAACTTGGAAAAAATGGACACATTCCTAAACACACACCCACTACCAAAATTCACATGGGAAGAGATAGAAAACCTGAACAGACCCATAACTAGTGAGGAAATCGAATCAGTTATCAAAAATCTCCCAACAAATAAGAGCCCTGGGCCAGATGGCTTCCCTGGGGAATTCTACCAGACATTTAAAACAGAATTAATACCCATTCTTCTCAAGCTATTCCAAAAGCCAGAAATCGAAGGAAAACTTCCAGACTCATTTTATGAAGCCAGCATCACTCTGATTCCCAAGCCAGACAGAGATACAGCAAAAAAAGAGAACTACAGGCCAATATCCTTGATGAATACGGATGCAAAAATCCTCAACAAGATCCTTGCAAATCGAATCCAACAGCACATAAAAAGAATTATCCACCAAGATCAAGTGGGATTCATTCCTGGGTTACGGGGCTGGTTTAATATTCACAAATCAATGTGATCCATCATATCAACAAAAGAAAAGATAAAAACCATATGAGCCTGTCAATACATGCAGAAAATGCATTTTACAAAATACAGCATCCCTTCTTAATAAAGACTCTCGAGAAAGTCGGGATAGAAGGAACTTACTTAAACATATAAAAGCCATCTATGAGAAGCCCTCAGCTAACATCATCCTCAAAGGGGAAAAACTGAGAGCTTTCCTCCTGAGATCAGGAACACGACAGGGATGTCCACACTCACCACTGTTGTTTAACATAGTGCTGGAAGTCCTAGCATCAGCCATCAGACAACGAAAGGAAATCAAAGGCATCAGAATTGGCAAAGAAGAAGTCAAACTTTCACTTTTCGCAGACGACATGATACTCTACATCGAAAACCCGACAGACTCCACCAGAAGCCTACTAGAACTGATCCAAGAATTCAGCAAAGTTGCAGGATACAAAATCAACGTGCAGAAATCGGTTGCATTTTTATACACCAACAATGAAGCAACAGAAAGAGAAATCAAGAAACGGATCCCATTCACAATTGCACAAAGAACCATAAAGTACCTAGGAATAAACCTAACCAAGGATATAGGTGATCTGTATGATGAAAACTATAGAAAACTTATGAGGGAAATTGAAGAAGACACAAAGAAATGTAAAGAAGACACATGGATCAGAAGAATAAATACTGTTAAAATGTTATTACTACCCAAAGCAATCTACACATTCAATGCAATCCCAATCAAAATTACACTGGCATTCTGCTCAAGCTAGAACAAACTATCCTAACATTTGTATGGAACCACAAAAGACCCAGAATAGCCAAAGTAATATTGAAGAAGAAAACCAAAATAGGAGGCATCAGAATCCCAGACCTCAACCTCTAATACAAAGCTGTAGTCATCAAGACAGTATGGTATTGGCACAAAAACAGACACATAGACCAACAGAATAGAATTGAGAACTCAGAATTGGACCCACAAATGTATGGCCAACTAATCTTTGACAAAGCGGGAAAGAGTATCCAATGGAAAAAAGACAGCCTCTTTTTTCCAGAAAAGAGATGGTACTGGGGAAAACTGGGCAGCAACATGCGGAAGAATGAAACTGGATCACTTTCTCACACCATACACAAAAATAAGCTCAAAATGGATAAAGGACCTGAATGTGAGACAGGAAATCATCATAACCCTAGAGGAGAAAGCAGGAAACAACCTCCTTGACCTCCACTGCAGCAATTTCTTACTTGACACATCCCCAAAGGCAAGGGAAATAAGAGCAAAAATGAACTACTGGGACCTCATCAAGATAAAAAGCTTCTGCACAGGAAAGGAAACAATCAATAAAACTAAAAGGCAACTGACGGAATGGGAAAAAGATAGTTGCAAATGACATATCAGATAAAGGGCTAGTATCCAAAATCTATAAGGAACTCACCAAACTCCACACCTGAAAAACTAATAATACAGTGAAGAAATGGGCAGAAGACATGAACAGACACTTCTCCAAAGAGGATATCCAGATGGCCAACAGACACATGAAATGATGCTCAGCATCCCCCATCATCAGGGAAATACAAATCAAAACCACACTGAGATACCACCTCTCGCCGGTCAGAGTAGCTACAATGAACAAATCAAGAGACTCTAGATGCAGGTGAGGATATGGAGAAACAGGGACCCTCCTATACTGTTTGTGGGAATGTAAACTGGTGCAGCCCCTTTGGAAAACAGTGTGGAGGTTCCTCAAAAAATTAACCATAGATCTCCCCAAGACCCAGCAATAGCACTGCTACGAATTTATCCAAGGGATACAGGAGTGCTGATGCATACGGGCACATGTACCCCAATGTTCATAGCAGCACTCTCAACAATAGTCAAATCATGGAAAGAGCCTAAGTGTCCACCAACGGACGAACGGATCAAGAAGATGTGGTTCATCTCTACGATGGCATACTACATGGCAATGAGAAAGAATGAAATCTGGCCATGTGTAGCCACATGGATTTCAGAACTTGAGGGTGTTATGCTGAGCGAAGTAAGTCAGGCAGAGAAGGACAGATACCACATGTTTGCCTGTATAGGTGGATTAGGAGGAACTTACCAGAGGACCATGGAGGAGGAGAAGGGGAAAAATAGTTGGGGAGATGGAGAGAAGCAAACCATGAGAGACTCTTGAATGCTGAGAACAATCTGAGGGCTGATCGGGGTGAGGGAGAGGGGAAGGGGGTTGGTGGGCATGGAGGAGGGACTTGTTGGGTAGAGCACTGAGTGTTATATGGAAATCAACTTGACAATGAACTATATGAAAAAAAAAAGAAACAAAAAAAATAATAGAATATTACTGCTATCGTAAAGGATTGGCTTAACATCTAATTGTATTTAATTCACTTAAAGTGAAAGTATAGTTTTCCTTAAATTGCTTCCCATTTTTATAGGTAAAACATTTTTGGAACATAGCAAATGATAAGTTTTTCCATTTTATTTTTCAGTGACCCTGTACTAGGAATGAGTAGTTTTACTTTATCTTTATACTTGGTGAGAAGTCCAAAGAAAAACTAAAGACAAGTAAGGTTATTTTCTTAGTCAATTAATCTCTTTCATTCCCACTCTTACTTCCTGTTCCATCCTGCTGTCCCTACTGTCTGGATTAATTAGGCAGCCTATTTTATTTTTAAGTTTTAATTTTTTTTTATTTATTTATTTATTTTAGTAATCTCTACACCCAATGTGGGGCTTGAACTCATGACCTTTAGATCGAGTCACATGCTCTACCAACTAAGCATTCAGGCAGCCCATCAGCCTGCTGTTTTAAAGTTTTATAAATCACACATTTCTACTTTGAGACCATCATGTTCACTCTTCCCTTCAGAGCTTGTTTTGCCTCTCTACAGAGTTATACCTTAGGGGTTTTTCTCCTTTAAATTACTGATAAAAATGATCTTGGATTACGTATTCTTTATCTTGAAAGCACTATCATTTTTGTTAAATATACATTAGGAAATATATAAAATAATAAAGACAAGGTAGAATAATTTTTTAAAAACCTGCATGGATCCATTTTAGGTATGTGGCTAAAGTTTTCCTTTAAGTTTGTTTAGTTAAGGTGTGCAATATTTAATTTTTCTACTTGACATTTTTTTAAAAAATCTATGCTTTTGAAATGAGAGTCACTTTGATCTTGAAACTATTATTTTCCTTCCTTCTAAAAATGTCATTTTTTTATTTTGTTTTGTTTTGATCATCAAAAATTATAATTTTGTAGGTTAAAGAATCTAGATGCACCGATCTTTGAAAAGGAGACTTAATTTCAAATGCTATATTCACCTAGAATATTAAAACTGTCTCAAATTATCATAAGGGGTTTTTATTTGTGTTTGATACAAATGAACTTGCTTACTAAATATTTGGTTAATAAATAAGTATAAATATCAAAAATAAAATGATATAATTGAGTTCAGCATAGTTGCAAATGCAATCTCAATATAAAAAATCAATTGTATTTATATATACTAACAATGACCAATTCAAAATTGAAAATTTAAAAACTGCATTGAGTATCAAAAAGAAAAAGGAATAAATGTAACTAAAGAAATACAAGACTTTCACAGTGAAAACTAAAATACAGTTGAAAGAAATTAAAGATCCAAATAAAATGGAAAGACATCCCACATTTATAAATTGAAAAACTTAATTAACATGGTAATACTCTACAATTTATTTACAGATTTAATCCAATAAAAATTCCAGGTGGCTGGTTGTAGAATCTGACAAACTGATGCTATTATTCACATGGAAATTCAAAGAACCCAGAACAATATAAACAATCTTGAAACAAAAAAACAAAAAAAACAAAAACTTAGAGACTTCACAAGCTACAATAATTAACAAAGTATGGTAATGGCATAAGGACTGCCCATAGATTAATGGAAGAGAATTCATAGTTAAGAAATAAACTGTTATATTTTTGGTCACTTGAATTTCAAAAAAAAAAAAAGGCTACTACAATTTAGTAGAGAAAGAATAATCTTTTCAACAAACGGTGCTTGGGACAACTGGATACCCACATGCAAAAGAATGAAGCCAGACACCTTACACAGAGACACAAAAATAACTCAAAGTTTAAATGTTGAAGCTAAAAATATAAAACTCTTAGAAAAAATCTCTCAGAAATAAATATTCATGACCTTGGGTTAGGCAATGACTTCTCAGATATGACACCAAAAGCATAAGCGACAAAAGTTGACAAAAGTAAAAACAGATTGGACTTCAAAATTTTAAAATACTTATGCGTCAAATAACACCATCAAGAAAACATAAAGTCCACAGAATGGGAGAAAATACTTGCAAATCATATATCTCATATAGGAGTGGTTTAAGAACTTGTAAAGAACACTAATAACAGTAAAAAGATAAATAATCCATCTAAAACATGGGCAAATAACATGAGTAGATAGTTCTTCCAAGAAGATATAAAAATGGCCAATAAGCACTTGAAAAGACATTCAAAATCATTAGTTATTATGGAAATGTAAACCAAAACCAAAACAATTTTACCCATTAAGATAGCTAAAATCAAGAGACAGGCAATGACAAGTGTTAACAAGGATATGGAGAAACTAAAATGTTCATTCCACTATATAAAATGATGCAACTTCTTTGGAACAAAGCCTAGCAGTTCCCTAAAATTTAATCACAGAATTACCATATGACCCAGCAATTCTAATGGTAGACTTATATCTATGAGAAATGAAAACTTACATCTATCCAAAAATTGGTACACAGAGGATCATAGTAGTATTATTCCTAACAGCCAAACAGTGGAAGTAATCCAAATTTCGATCTATTGATCGATTTTTTTTAAATGTGATATATCTATACAATAGAAAATTATTCAACCTTCAAAGAGAAATAAAGTATTGATACATGCAATGACAATGTAAGGGTCAACCTTAAAAATATTATGCTAAGTGGGGGCGCCTGGGTGGCTTAGTCAGTTAAGCGTCCGACTTTCGCTTAGGTCATGATCTCACGGTTTGTGGGTTCCAGCCCCGCGTCGGGTTCTGTGCTGACTGCCGGCTCAGAGCCTGGAGCCTATTTCAGAGTCTGTATCTCCCTCTCTCTCTGACCCTCCCTGCTCACGCTGTCTCTCTCTCTCTCTCCTAGAAATAAATAAAACATTAAAAATATATATATATATATATTATGCTAAGTGAAAGATCCAGTCATAAAAGACCACATATTATTTCATTTATATGAAATTTCCACAGTAGGCAAATCCATGAAGACAGAACATAGTTTTTCATTGCCATGGGGTTTTTTTTCAGGGTGATGGAAAATGTTCTATAATTAGAAATATTTGCCCAACATTGTGAATACACTAAAAATCAGTGAACCTTATACTTTAAATGGATAATTTATTATCTATGAAACTGTATAATTTATACATTGCCAGTGCGATTGTAATACTGTACAGTCACTGTGAGAAACAGTTTACTATAAAACTAAACATCCAGGGAAGCCTGGCTGGCTCAGTTGGTAGGGCATGTGACTTGATCTCTGGGTTGCAAGTTTGAGCCCCATGTTGGGTGTGGAGATTACTTAAAAATAAAATCTTTAAATAAAATAAAATAAAATAAACATCCAATTACCATACGATCCAGCAATTACATTCTTGGGCATTTATCTTAGAAAAAGAAAACCTATGTTCCAACAAAAATCTACACACAAATTATTTATTCATAATAGCCAAAACTGGAAATAGCCCAGATGTTCTTCAACAAGTAAAATGTTGAGCCAAACTGTAGTACATGCATTCCATGGAATACTACTCAGGAATAAAAATGAACACTACTAATACATAAAACTAGTATTTATCTCCAGAGTATTATGCTGAGTTAAGAAAAAAAAAAATTAGTGGCGCCTGGGTGGCTTAGTCGGTTGAGCGTCCGACTTTCGCTTAGGTCATGATCTCGCGGTTCGTGGGTTCGAGCCCCGCGTCGGGCTCTGTGCTGACTGCCAGCTCAGAGCCTGGACCCTGTTTCAGAGTCTGTATCTCCCTCTCTCTCTGACCCTCCCCTGCTCACGCTGTCTCTCTCTCTCTCTCTCCTAGAAATAAATAAAAATATTTTTTAAAAAAATTATCCCAAATAATTATAAACCGCATGATTTCATCTCTGTAACACTTTTAAATGATGCAATGTTTAAAATGGTGAACAGATTAGCAAAGGCCAGGGGTTAGCAGTGGGAAGGGAGTAGGTATGATTATCAAAGGAATCCTTGAGCTAACAGATCTGTTCAGTATTTCTAGTGGTGGTGGCAACACGAACCTAAAAATGTGTAAAAATGTACAGAAGTAAATACACACACCTCCAGGGAAATCTGAATAAGATAATTAGATTGTATTAATGTCTATACTGATGGGATGTTGTATTACAATTCTGCAAAATATTACTACTGGAGCAAACTGGGTAAAGGATACATGATGTATCTATTATTCCTTACAACTGTATGTAAGTCTATAGTTATCTCAATTTTAAAAAATAATTGCCTCTCAGGGACATAATTAAGTACAGGAAAGAATAGGGCAGATTGCTGTTTTTTCTGAGAAACTATTTTGTACTATTTTATCTTATTTGCAAGCATATATTATTGATTAAAAGGAAGAGTATCTTCTCCCTTAAATAAGGTATATATATGAAGTACTGACATATAGAACATCTTTGATAAATGTTAGCTCTCTTTCCCTTCCATTTTAAGAATAAGACTATGTAGATTGACTAAAATATCAATACTAAGTAGCCTGATTCTGAACAGAGCCACCAGTAAGCCATCTGATGAGATTATCAAGGGCTAAAATTGTAACCATAAGGTATTCCTATCAAGGTAACTAAGAGAGAATCTCTCATCATGACTGAACAACTTTAAAACAAAGCCCTCTTTTTAGTCTTTCTTCAGCAACCTAAAAGTAATTCCAGGGAATGTAGAGGCAAAGTAGTAGAGGATATTCAATAGATTTGCCCTCCTATAAAAATCCTTTCATGATCATAGTTTTATTATTAACTGCTTACATCACCACTAACATTGAGTGCTTTTATGTTCAGTACATCATTTCATGCATTCTCATCATTTAATCTGCATGCTAATGCTGCAAGATATAGGTATTATCCCCTTTTATAGACAAACTGCAACTTAGAAATATTGGGTATATTGCCCTAGTCAGAGGGCACTGTGCCAAGATTTTCCTCATGTATTTCCTCATGGTAGGAAATATTTTCTAGCTACTAACTCTCTGCATGATCTCATTTTAAGACTCCTTCCCTTCTACCAACTGACTTAACCAATCACCAATCCACAGGGCTATGGTAAAAAGACCCAACAATGAGAACTTCCTTCCTATTCTCTTATTACATGTCCTTGATCATTGCTGGCAAATATGCATAATCAACTCCCTAGCCCTTTGCTCACACACATTCTTACATACACACATACAGAATCACATACATACATGAATTCCATACTCACACTTCCCTTTACATCTCCATGTCACCGTCATAGCTCAAGTTATCATATCTTCCCCAAGGTTAAAGTCTGCCATTGTAAAAATCAACCAGCCTCCCCTCTACTGACCTCTCCTTCCCTATTGTCTCAGAGGAAAAATGTTCCTATCCTCCCAAACTAACCTTCTGTAACAGAATCCAGTCTCTGCAGTAAAGGGTCCTTATTTTCTCCACTGGCTCCATCGCTCCTGCTTCAAAGAAGCAAACTGTTTCCCTTTTTTAAGAAACCCTTTTCACCTGAAATGGAGCCTTGTGTATTTAGTTAATACCTATCATCATAGGTATGGCCTGGGCCATTATGCAAGGAACATCAGAAATAAAGTTAAGTTTTGTGATGATAATGCAAAGGATGAGGGAAGGAAGGTATCATCAGAAAGATATAATTTTCCTTTTCTCTCTTTTAGGATTTTATCGAGATGTTTTTTCCTTCAGTGGGAAAAAGAGGCTATGATTCAGGGAGGGATTCAGGGAGGAGAGCTAAAATTCAGTGGGAGGAGGCAAAAGGAATTTTGAGTGAGGGGGAGGTATCAGGAAACTCAAAAGGTTAGCAACTAGGAAAGAGAGTATTTGTGGTCATTCATGGCTATTTAGCAAGGAAAGAAAACACAAAGGATAAAGGAAAAAAGAACTTGAAATGAGGGGCCTAAGGCAGGAGGAAGAAAAGAACTAAAATAGTGCCTGCCTTTGAGCAACTGCCTGCTCTCCAAAAGCCCAATCTCTCCCTTGGGCTGAATTTTCACATATCTGTATAACCTAACATCAGGTAAGAAGCAACTAATTTCCCTCAACTTTTCTGTTTTTCAGAAGTTTAACTTCTGAGTCACCACTGATTCTCCTTTCAACTTCAGGTGTGTAAATCTCATCTTCTTTTTATAATTAATCAACTCAGTCCTCTCCCAATACCATTCCCAACTCTACCACTTTAGTCCATGACCATATCAGCTTTCATCTTAAGAGTCCAGAAAGATCTATATGGCTTATCCAAAATTACAATATTACTCAGTTGCAGAGCTGATGCTGTGACCCAAGTCTTCTGACTAAGGTATTTCCTTATGTTTCTTCAGATCTAGAATACTTGAAAATCTTTTAAACTAGTACCACTTTCATTCATTCATCCCAAATATATTAGGTACCTAATATGTACAAAGGATTATGGCAGGCGCTGTGGGGCACATGGGGTGAACATAATCTTAAAATATCTTTATTATAAGAATAAGTACAAGTAAACCTAATACAAGACATGAAGCTATTAAGAATAACACAGACAAGTTCCACAGGAATACAGAATAAAGTTCATTTACAACTGGGATGATTAGAGATAAGGTGGATTTGAGGTAGTGCTTGACAGATGATTAAGATTCCAATAAGCAAAAATGGAAGAAATGGCAGTACTCCAAACCAAGAACATGAGCAAATACCAAGAGGCAAGAAAGCACAGTGACAACTACTTTACCTAGAGGATAAATAATGAACAAAGCTTTGTAAAGTTAAGGAATAAGATACGGCCACATTACAGAAGCTGTGAATAAAAGGCTGTAAGAGGCTAAAAAAAAGTCTGAAATGACCACGAGTATAAATACTGGGTTTCTTCACTTAACTACTGTGTGACCTTGGACACAATACTCAACCTCTCTGCTATGCCTAAATTTTCTTGTCCATAAAATGAGACCAGTAATAGTACCCAATAGGATAGCGGAATTAAATGGAAAGAAAAAAAAGAAGAACTATCTTTAGGGGCACCTGGGTGGCTTATTTGGTTAAGTGTCTGACTCAATCTCAGCTCAGGTCTTGATCTCAGTCATGAGTTCAAGCCCCATGCTGGGCTCTGTGCTGGGTGTGGAGCCTACTTATAAAAAAGTAAAAAGAAAAAAAAGGAAAACCATCTATAAATGAATTAATGCATATATAAGGCTCTTACCAATTGCTTATGTAGTCAATAAGAAGTGAAATGCTTAAGCAGAGGAACAATATTAATTAAAGTGGGGTCTAAGGGAAAGTCGTCTCAGAAGATGGAAGAGGAGCAGGCTACATGGCTGGTACCACAAAAAAACTACAAAACCACAAAGTACTTTGAGTCTGATCTAGGGGGACAGAGAAGAAAAAGGAAAAGAAAAAAACTATTGGGGGAGCTAGCCTCCAAGATTGCTCCTGTCATTCCTACCTCTTGGCATTCACATCCTCTGTACTCCCCTCTCACACTGCACCAGGTTGATATCTATGTGATAAAAGGAATAGGACAGAAGAGAGGTATGTCACTTTTAAGACCGTTCTGACGGGCGCCTGGGTGGCTTAGTCGGTTGAGCGTCCGACTTTCGCTTAGGTCATGATCTTGCGGTTCGTGGGTTCAGGCCCCACGTCGGGCTCTGTGCTGACTGCCAGCTCAGAGCCTGGAGCCTGTTTCAGTCTGTGACTCCCTCTCTCTCTGACCCTCCCCTGCTAACGCTGTCTCTCTCTCTCCTAGAAATAAATAAAACATTTAAAAAAAAAAAAAAAAAGACTGGTGTGAAAGACACCAGGGCCTCTAAGTCCCTCCCTGTCTCCTTCTCTTCAGAAAGCCAGTTGCCGTGTTGTGAGAACTGCCCTATGGAAGTGGCAAGGAACTGACACTTGCCAAAAAACACATGGGTGAGTTTGGAAGTGGACCCCCAGACTCAGTGACCCTTCATTTGACTGCAACTTGTAGGAGCCACTCAGCTGGACCCAGCCTGTTGAGCCAGTCCCAGATTTCTGACCTTCAGAAACCCAATAAAAAATATAAGCACTTATTTTAAGCTGCTTCAGTTTTGAGACAATCTGTTAAACAGCAATAGATCACTAATACAATTATTGACAAGAAAAACTGGGTATGGTTTTGAAAACTAATAGAATTAAGAGGGTAGAATTGAGTCTCAAGTCAAAACTAGGATTTCTAAGGATGTACTGTAAATGCCCGACATTAAATTTTTGGTTGCCAAGGCATCCGTTTCAGAAGACATCCATCTTGAAGAAACACAGTAGCAATTGTACAATACAATTACTAGCAAACTAACAGGATAAGGAATTAAGCTGCCCCTACCCACGAAGGTCCCTCTTTCAGAAAACCCTCGGTAACCTACACAACTGACCATATGAGTGACTTCACTTATCCCTTCTGGTGCTCTAATTCCCACCATTAGGCTTTAAATTAGCCAATAAAGAATGGACCTCCAAAACCCTAGATACCCCACCCTCAGACCCTAATAAAGGCAGACCCCAGGTTTTCTTGCTTTCCTTCTCCCCCGTCTGCCTCCACCTCAGTGTGTAGCACTCAGGTGTGCAATGTACCTTCCAGGACCTGGGAGTTATATATAAATCTTGTTCCTCAAAGTTCCCTGATGATTTTTGCTGAAGTGCATCCTGCAATCATAATAATAACCACAAGGTCTGGTCCAGCTACAACTCTGGTCAGGGAAAATGGCTTAGTACAAGTAATCCGGGGGGCCCAGGCAAGTGCCTAAGGCATTCCCAGTCAAGCGTCACTAGCAATACACGGAGACCAACACAATGCAGGAGAAACCATTAGGGCTTAGTGAATTAAGGGTAGGAAACTGATGACTTCATGATACACTTGAATGTAAACTGAGCTCAACAAAAAGGTCAAACACACATCTGAACACACATCTGAAAGTCAGCTATTCAGCAGTGACAGCTAACATCAATATATGAGGTTGCTGAGAACAAATGTGTATAGTGAGAAAAAGCCCAAGGTCAAAAATTAGAACATGGCAGGAACAGAGTAAAGAGAAGTAAATGAGCAGATGCAAGATCGGAAAAGAATCAGGATAAGCAACAGACAAGAACTCTCCTCTCTCCCTGCCCAAAAAATATCAATAAAAGCAAGTGATAAATGTGTTAAATGCTACAGTGACCATGATTTAACAATTTCATATCTTTTCTTGATGTCTTTTACATTTGACTATTTCTGGAATCAGGATGTCTTATAATCAATAGGTATGTCTGACATAGGTTTCTTTTACTCCGCATAATCAGTTACAAAAGTAACAGAGTGCCTGACAATCAATGCTATTCCAGAAGCAAGAAACATGACACTGATAAGGAAGTTGAACCAGTATATGTGAACTATCTTTTTCAAGTTGTTTTCGGTAAAAGGAAAAAGAGACAAAAAAGGCACTGTGTTAGCTTTTTTAAAATTTCAGGATGGGGGCGCCAGGGTGGCTCAGTCGGTTCTTCAGCTCAGATCATGATCTCAAGGTTCGTAGGTTTGAGCCCCGCGTTGGGCTCTGCACTGACAGCTCGGAGCCTAGAGCCTGTCTTCGAATTCTGTGTCTCCCTCTTTCTCTGACCCTCCCCTGCTCACTCTGGCTCGCTCACTCGCTCTCTCTCTCAAAAATAAATAAAACATTAAAAATAAATAAATAAAATTTTAGGATGAGACAAGTATGTTTATAAGCAATGAACTTAGAAACAGCTTTTTTCTGGGGCGCCTGGGTGGCTTAGTCGGTTAAGCGTCCGACTTTCGCTCAGGTCATGACCTCGCGGTTCGTGAGTTCGAGCCCCGCCTCTGGCTCTGTGCTGACTGCCAGCTCAGAGCCTGGAGCCTGTTTCAGTCTGTGACTCCCTCTCTCTCTGACCCTCCCCTGCTCACGCTGTCTGTCTCTCTCTCTCTCTCTCTCTCCCCTATAAATAAATACAAACATTAAAAATTTTTTTTAAAAAAAGAAACAGCTTTTTTCTTAATTTTTCTAACATTTATTTTTGAGAGAGAGAAAGAGACACAGAGCACACGTGGGGGAGAGGCAGAGAGAGGGGGAGAGACAGACTCCGAAGAAGGCTCCAGGCTCCAAGCTGTCAGCACAGAACGGCACGAAGCCTTGAAAACTCGTGAACCGCGAGATCATAACCTGAGCGCAAGCCGGATGATTAACTGGCTAAGCCACCCAGGTGCGCCATAAACAACTTTAAAAAACAACTTTAAAAAGACCATGGACACATGCCAGGGCAAACACAATTCACAGAAGGGAAAGATGTACCGACAAATACAAGTACAATCATTTAAATACCATTAAATGTAGTATTTCCTAGGGGCGCCTGGGTGGCTTAGTTGGTTAAGCGTCCGACTTTCGCGTGGGTCATGATCTCGCGGTTCGTGGGTTCGAGCCCCGCATCGGGCTCTGTGCTGACTGCCAGCTCGGAGCCTGGAGCCTGTTTCAGTCTGTGACTCCCTCTCTCTCTGACCCTCCCCTGCTCACGCTGTCTCTGTCTCTCCTAGAATAAATAAAAAATTTAAAAAAAAAATGTAGTATTTCCTACACACGCACTCCGTGCCCAGATCCTGGAATGTAAGCTGGAAGAGTTTGGCGGCGGTTAGCTTCGGATTCCTCTCCCACTGACGTAGGAATAGGATTCTGAAACAGTTTGGGATAGAAAGGAAAAGTGTAGCAACACAGATACGGGGGGGTGGGGGGGTGTAAGGTGACCCATCCATTCCAACATCCACCTCTGTCTTCATGTGTTAAAGCACAGTCAAAAAGAAACAATGCTAAACACTAGCGAGGGTAAATGTAGCTCACACGCCAGTTCCAGATTCAACTCCTGCCGCTCACTTCCGTCACCTCGCCAGCTGCGACCTCTCTCCTTTCCCAGGGAAGTGGCTCTCCGCTCCGCACCTGCAGCGGTTGTTCTCCCAGCCCCCCACATCTCACCGGGAAGGCGCGACGCCGACGGAGAGCGGATTCCGCACACCTGGGCCGACCTCAGGAGAGGCACCCAGCGAGGCAGGCTCTATCCACGCTCACCGACTAAACCAGCCTCAGCCTAGCCAGGGATCACAGCTCCCACCTCTCACCCCTCACAGCATCTGGCCAGCCTAGCGCTCCCTGCGCGCCGCCTGCCTGGCCGATGGGGAAGTGAAGGGTGTAGGACACACATGGTTATGGAGGGCTACCGAGCGACCGCTGAAGACAAAGCAGAGAGAACAGGCCTGGCGTGACACTGGTTCCCAGTCTACACCGTACCTTCCGGGTACAAGAAGTACCGCCGCCAGACATCTCTCGACTCACAGCCACCTCCCCGCGCGTAGTCTCCACAAAGGCGTGGCGTCTCTTCAAGGTGCCGGAAGGCCCGCGCCACCGAACCCGCTCCGCGCACCTCACTGTACTCAGCAATTGGTCAGTGCTCGGGCGAGGGGCGGGGCTTCCTCTGGACACACTGCCCTCCCGGTGCTGCGCGCCACGCGCGCGTTGGGATTGGAGGGCGCTCGGAGGCGGGGCGGGGCTTCTCCACCACTCCGTGCTCTCTGGGCACAAATGTGATTAATAAAGCTGGGTTGTGAACTTGGGTAGTAGGGGAAGGGTCACCGCTGCTTATCGCACTTCTTGCTGCAGAGCGAACTCTGGACATGCTTCAGTGCTGTCCTTGAATTCCTGTTTGGGGAGCTGCTTCGCGGGTGCTTCCCGCAGAGTCAGCCGCCAATGTTTTTCAAAAAGAGCTCCTATGTGGTTTGTTTTGTCAAGCAACAGCTGACCTTAAGTGAAAACTCTAAGTACGCTACAAATTCAATAATCAATACTTAAGGAATGGTTCTAGCTACCCAACCGAAGAAAGGAGTTTTCTTTCCCTATGATTTGGGTTGGGGGCGGGGATAGGTTAGGTATCCAGAGCAGAAATTCTCAAATTTAGGAGACATTAAAATCACCAAGAAGATTTATTGTAACAAGGGATGACTGAACTGGATTTCAGATTCTGTAGGTATAGGGTGGTATTAGAGAACTTGTGTTTCTGACAGGTTCTCAGAAAAATTTCCTTAAAAATACAGCCCACTGACATACTTGAGACAAGCAAAATGACCTTCCTCAAGGAGCTTAGCTGCCTCTATGTCAATACTTTGTTAGAAGTAAAAGGCAACCTTCTTAGCTTGTCATTAACCAGACCTCCAGGATCCTGTAAGTCTTTGTTAACATATGAAAATCCTATTGGAAACGTCCTTTTCTCTGTTTCCCCAAGATACATGGTAGCAATCATCCTCCAAGCATATGGCCCACTAATATATATCTGAAGGGGCTCATAACTAAGGTTTTATTAGATAGTAGTAAGTGACCTTTTCCTAACAACAGCTAGCCCCTTAAGTTCCTGGAAACCTTGTTTCCAAATTCCTTAGAGACTTAAGCTATCCCTAACCCCCTATCAACTTGAAAGTATATAATCACCCACTCCTCACAACCCCAGTGCAGCTCTTTCTGCTCACTTTCTGTTCCTGTGCTTCAAAAAAACCACATTTTTGTATCAAAGACATCAATATTGTTAATGCTGACCCTGTAATTCACTTTGAGAGCTACCGGCGACCCCATTTCTTAGATCCCACAAGTGAGTATACTTAGTGTCTCATCACTTTGAGAAGTAAATTTAAAAGGAAATACAATGGGAAGGGGAGCCAGGACTCAGTAGAAACAGAATTAGATCACAAGTATAACTAGGTAGGAATAGTCTGTAGTAAAAGCATCTGTTGTAGAACATACTAAAACAAGGATTTAAGCAAGTTGACAAAGTGTTAGCTAGGGGAAGAGAAAAGGATTCTTCACTGTACTCTCAAAAGTATAGTGGAAGTGGAGTTTGGTCTACTGCTCCAAAACACTTTTGTCCCTTTATAAGAACACACTGCTTTCCAATTTATCCATATTCCCCATTCATTTGCCATTGTTGCCTCAGTTTGACCATCTTATTGTGTCTATCCTTTGAATCTCTATTATATATCTCCAACTTCTCCATGCTGCTCAGCCTCATTAGGCAGTTCTCCATGCTCTCAGCCTCATTTAGGCAGTTTGACCATCTTATTATGTCTATCCTTTGGATCTCTATTATATATCTCCAACTTCTCCATGCTGATCAGCCTCATTACACTACCTGTATAGTCTCATTACACTACCTATCTGTAATCACCACTTGAATGTCTAAGAAACTCTTCAATCTACATTTTTCTCCTCCTCAAATAAGATAATTCTCCATGTTGGTAGTGGCACTAACATTCACCCAGTATGTTGAAACCTGAGAAACTCTTCAACCTAAATTTATCCTCCTCAAATAAGATAATTCTCCATCTCAGTAGTAGCACTAACATCCACCCCATATACTGAAACCTGAGATTTTTGTGAACACTTTTGTGTCTCTTATCCCAGTCCTGACTGTCCCACTTTCCATTTGTATATTTCTCAACTAACCTCTCATTCTCCACTGCCACTACCATATTCTAGGTCACTAATTTATTTTACCCAAACTACCCAGTAGCTTCTAACCAGTACAACTTCATTTACTCTTCCCCCATCTACCCATACATAGGATCCATTCTCCATATAAACATTCTAATGATGTCTATGCTGTTCATATTAGTCTTCCTTTCAATTGCCAAATGTACTCTAAGGCCTCAGGGTGTATGGATTTGCTACTCCAATTGCCTAAAAGGCTCTAGCCTCCTTCTGCCATGTCACTTCATACATAGCTATTAAAAATTGTTCATGCTAACAGACGGGTACAAGGAGGTTTATTATATCATTCCTTATTATTCATATGTTTAAAAATAGAATTTTAAGTTTAGATTTTTTAAAAAAAAAAAACAAAAAAAGAAATAAAAAACCCTGAACCTGATCTTAGTTTATCTGAACTCCCAAAGCTAAACCAACCTGTTCATTTTTACAGATCCTATGATCTTTTTAAGATGTTCTATTAAGCATAATTTAAACAATTATTATAATTATCATCTGGCTCCACCTCTGACTGTAAAGTAGTACCATTTCTGTCTGCCTCATCTTTATATCCCCAGCACGTAGAACAATGTCTTCCATATACAAAGCACTCAAATAAATATTTGCTATGATGAACTAATAATTATTAGATAATTATTTCTAATAATTTGTCTGAAGTCTCACAGCTACAAAGTGTTTAGGATTAGAACTCTTGTGACACCAAGGTCCATGTTTTCTCCACTATATCATTCATAACATAGTATAATTATGAGGAATTTTCAATTAAACAAGGAGACTCAGCAAAAGTGAATTATCCATAAGATGGATAAGCCTGTGCTGGATTGGATTTTTGAACCTTACCCAGTCCTGTCTTATCAACAAATATTCAATGCCAAAACATAAAAACAAGTGGGAACATTTTTCTATTAACCCATTTATTATCAGAATTTTTGGCCTAGTTCTTGTTTTGCAGATATCTGTGGTTTTCACTCTGCTTACAAGTATCCTAAGGATTCCATGAAAAGGTCATGGAGTCTGTTGAGGGCAAGAGTCACAACAAGGATCTCTCCTGTTCCACCAGGGGAGCTCTACTTTCCTCTCTTTCAAAAATAAGGTGAGATTTGACTTTAAAAATATGGGGGAGGGAGGAATGTTTGAAATCTACTAGTCTATATCCTTTTCTAGCCTAGTAGTTATGAGTACAGTAGGCTGCAGGTAAAGACAAGATTTGAATGTGAAAAAATGAAACTGTAAATGTATTAGATTAAACCTGATCAAAATTCATTTATAATTGGGGTGGGCAGAGTGGTTCTAACTATGACTCAAAATTCACTAATCAAATAGAAAAGATTCATAAATTCAACTACGTAAAAGCTTTAATTTATGCATAGCAAAAACCACATGCTAGTAAAAGACAAATGACACAATAGGAAGACTAATTGATACTCTTCTCATATACAAAGAATACTGCCCGAAAGTATAAATTGCTCTTGGAAGTCAGGAAAAAATTACCAACAACCCAACAGAACACAGGCAAAAGACATAAAGTGTTCACAGGAAAAGAGACACAAATGGCCTTTGTACCTATGAAATATGTGGCACCTCAATAGTGAGAAATGTAAATTAAAACTCCACACCTAAAATATTGGCTGAAATCTAAATAGCTGACAAAACACATTAGGGCAAAGGCATTCTTATAAATTGCTAATAGAAGTACAAAATCATGGCTCCCCTGTCAAAGGGAATTTGGTAATATTTTCCAAAATTACAAGTGCATTTATCTTTTAAGGTAGTAATTTCACTGGTGGGAATTATGTCTCCAGATATACCTGCACATACATGAACTGATATGTATGGAAGGATTGCTACTGCAGCATTATTTCCAATAGTAAAAGACTAGAAATAACCGACATACTCATTTACATAAAATAGACTGTTAAATAACTTATGGTATACATTCACAATGATCTCTGGTATATATTAAATTAAAAGGAGCAATGGACAGAATAGGGTGCATAGTGCATTGCCTTTCTAGTGTATGAAAGCAGAGAAGATGTATATTTGTATTGCTTGTGCCTGCATGAAGAAATGCTAGAAATATAGAAGAAAAAAATTAACTTGATATGGAGTTTTATTCTGTAGGGAGGAGAAGAACCAGGTAATTGGCATGAGAAGAATAAGACTTATGCAGCATCTCTACCTTTTTATACTATTTTGATTTTTTTTAGATTTATTTATTTTTGAGAGAGAGAGCACAAGCAGGGAAGGGGCTGGGGTGGGGTGGGGGGTACAGAAGATCCAAAGTGGGCCCGGCACTGACAGTAGTGAGCCCGTTGCAGGGCTCAAACCCATGAACATTGAGATCATGACCTGAGCTGAAGTTGGACGTTCAACCAACTGAAGCATCCAGGCGCCCTTATACTGTTTTGATTTTTGAACTAAACATATACTCATTCAAAAAATATAGATTGAAGAAATTAAGAAAAAGGTGCACTATATTCTAGAGTGATGATGGTGGCACAACTATAAATAGAGTGAAAACCACTGAATAGTACACTTTAAAGGGTGAATTTTAGGGTATTTGTCTTATATCTCAATAAAACAGTTATTTTTTAAAATGTGGTCAGGGATTGGTAGCATTAGCATCAGCATCATCTGGGGAATTGTTAGAAATGCAAATTTGGGGGCCCTAATCTAGACCTAGACCAACTAAATGAGAAATTTTATGAGTGGAGGCTGGCAATCTATTCTGACATGCCCTCCAAGTGATTCTGAAGCATACTCAACTTTGAGACCTCTCGACTAGATACAGTGGTAGAATTAACATGTTCTTGCACAATAGTAATCTGAAAGCATCTTACTACTACATCCATGCACTCAGGATGAGAAGAGAAGCCCTTCTCAAACTGTTAAAAATCATGAACAACAATAATGTCAATTATCATAATAATATCTAACATATTTGTTCAGGCACTGTATTATTAATGCCTTTACATGAAATGAATATGTGTCTAACCTCCTACATTAGGACATAACTAGATACATAGTAAGTGCTCAAAAGCTGTTAACTATTACTTTATTTGCCTAAGATTTATTATTATTATTATTTTAGAATTTATTATTCATCTTAGATCATCTTCTTTAGCATCTCTTTTTCCAGTTTTATTAAGATATAATTGACATGCAGAACTGTATAAGTTTAAGGTGTATAGCATACTAATTTGACTTACATATATTCTAAAATGATTACCACAATAAATTTAATCTCAATCATCTCATATAGATGTAAAAGGAAAAAGAAAAAATTGGGTTTTTTTCTTTATGGTGAGAACTCAGGATCTACTGTTTTAAAGACTTTCAAAATACATCTCTAGTATTTATTTGCCTTATAACTGAAAATTTGTATCTTTTGACAACCTTCATCCAATTCTTTCTCTTCTCACCCTCTACCTCTGTAACCACAAATCTGATCTATTTTTCTATGAGATTTGGGTTCCTTTTTAATATTACACATAAAAGTGAGATCATACAGTATGATTGTTCTCTTCTTACTTATCTGTTAAATATTCCCTCAAGATCCATCCATGTTGTTACAAATGGCAAGATTTTCTTTTTTATGTGACTGAATAGTATTTCATATATACATACATACACACACACTATACAGTATATATTCCATATATATTCCAATAGTCTATATATACACCATATGTATGTGTATGTATATACCATATCCACCATATCTTTTTTATCTATTCACCGTTGTACACTGCCTGAGATTGTTCCCATTTTTTGGCTATTGTAAATAATGCTGCAGTGAACATGGAAGTGGAAATATCTTTGACATAATGATTTCATTTTCTAGATACACAGTAGTAGAATTGCTACATTATGTGGTATTTTCATTTTTCATTTTTTGAGGCACTTCCATACTATTTTCCACAGTGGCTGTACCAATTTACACTCTCACAATAGTGCACAAGGTTCTCTTTTCTTCACATCCTTGGCAGCACTTGTTATCTTTTGATATTTTGGTGATAGCCATTCGACCAGGTATAAGGTAATATCTCAATGTTGTTTTACTTTTAACTTCCCTAATGGTTAGTGATGCTTTGTACCATGTCATGTATTTGCTGGTCATTCACATATCTTCTTTGGAAAAACATCTGTGTCTTTTGCCTATTTTAAATTGGATTGTTTGTATTATTCTGCTGTTGAATTGAATGAATTCTCTATATATTTTGGATATTAACTCCTTATTAGAATATGATTTGAACATATTATTTTCTATTCTGTAGGTTGTTGTCTTTTAATTTTGTTGATTTTTTCTTTTGCTCTGCAGAGGCTTTTTAGTTTGATGTAGTCCCACTTGTTTACTTTTCAGTTTTCAGTTTGTCACTTGTGCTTTAGGTGTCAGATCCAAAAAAATCACTGTCAAAACCCTTATGAAAGAGGTTTTTCCCTAAGTATTCTTTTAGAAGTTTTATGATTTCCAGTCTTGCATCTAAATTGTTAATTCTTTCTGAGTTATTTTTGTGAGAAGTGTAGGATAGGGATCTAGTTCATTCTTTTATGTGCAAATATCCAATTTTCTCATGAGTATTTATTGAAGAGAATGTCTTCTTTGCATTGAATATCCTAGGCTTCTTTATCAAATATTAGTTGTCAAATATTAGTAGACTGTTTGTATGTCAGTACCATACTATTTTTATTGCTATAGCTTAATAATACAGCTCAAAATCAGAACATGTGATGCCTCCTACTTTATTCTTTTTTCTCAAGAGTGCTTTGGGTATTTGTGGTCTTTTATAGTTCCATATAAATTTTAGGATTTTTTCTTCCACTTCTGTTTAAAAATTCCATTGGAATCCTTATAAGAATTGCATTAAATATAGATGGCTTTATATAGTATAGAAATTTAACAATATTGATTCTTATAATCCATGAACGGGGATACTTTTCCATTTATTTGTGTCTTCTTCGAAGTATTTTCCATTGATATCTTGTATTCTTCATCGTTGTGTATTCTTTCACATCCTTGATTAAATTCATTCTAAGTATTGTGTTGTTTCTGTATTGTATATAGGATTGTTTTTGCTATTATAATTTAGATCATTTTATTTA
Source organism: Proteles cristata cristata (assembly GCA_017311185.1). Lineage (NCBI taxonomy): Eukaryota > Metazoa > Chordata > Mammalia > Carnivora > Hyaenidae > Proteles > Proteles cristata. The sequence goes on from JAESUZ010001610.1 coordinate 480,906, forward strand.
TTTTTCATATAATTTGTTCTATATACTTAGAAGTGTTACTGATTTTTGCATGCTATATTTTGTATCCTGCAACTTTCCTGAATATATTGATTAGATCTAACAGTTTTTTGGTAGCATCTTTAGGCTTTTCTACATATAATATCATGTCATCTGCAAATAGTGGCAATTTCATTTCTTCCTTTCCTATTTTGATGCCTTTTTTTTTCTTGCCTGATTTCTCTAGCTAGTACTTCCAGTAGTATGTTGAATAAAGGAAAAGATTTCACCCTTTCATCATTGAGTATGTTAGCTGTGGGCTTGTTGTATTATAGCCTTGGTTTGTTGAAGTCCATTCCTTCTATAACTAATTTGTGAAAAGATTTTTTTTATCATGAACGGCTTTTTTATTTAGTAGGCTTCACGACCAGCCCAGAGCTTGAGTTCATGACCCTGAGATCAAGACCTGAGCTGAGATCAAGAATTGGATGCTTCACTAAGTCACTCAGGCACCCTTATCATGAATGGTTGTTCAATTTTACCAAATACTTTTCTTACATCTATTAAAGTGATTAATGGTATTCTCCTTTCATTCTATTAATGCGATATATCACATTTATTAATTTGCATATGTTGGGTCATTTTTGCATCCCAGAGATAAATCCCACTTGATCAAGCTGAATAATCCATTTAATGTGCTGCTGAATTCAAATTGTTAGTATTTTACTGAGAAATTTTACATGTACATTCATCAGAGATATTTTCTGATAGTCTTCTTACAGTGTTCTTTTCTGGCTTTGATAGGAGAGTAATGCTGACCTTATTAATGGGTTTGGGAGTGCTCTCTCCTAGTTTTTGGAAGAGTTTGAGAATGACTACTGTTAATTTAAATGTTTGGTAAAATTCATGAATGAAGCCATGTACTCCTATGGTTTTCTTTACTGAGAGATTTTTAATTACTGATTCAATTTCCTTACTAGTAATTTGTCTGTTTCAAATTTCTATTTCTTGGTAGATTTTAACAAACTTGGTAAACTTCTAGGTAGTATGTTCTAAGAATTTCTCCATTTCTTTTAGGTTGTACAGTTTATTGCCACATAGTGCTTCAGAGTAGCACTTTATGATCCTTGTATTTCAGTATGGTGTGTTGTTTTGTATCCTCTTTCATTATAATTTTGATTTGGGTCCTCTTTCTTTTGTCAATTTTAGCTAAAGTTTTGTCAATTCTGTATATCTTCTCAAAGGACCAACTCTTGGTTTTCTTTATCTTTCGTGTTTATATGTGTGTTTGTATGTATCTGTGTGTTATTTCCTTTATTCCCATTCTAGTCTTTATTATTTCCTTCTACTAACTTTGTACTTGTTAGTTCTTTTTTAGTTCCTTGGGTCACAGAAATAGGTTATTTATATGAGATTTTCTCATTTTTAAAGGCTTTACGTTATAAGTTTTGTTTATTTAAGTAATCCCTACACCCCATGTGGGGCTCAAACTCACAACTCGAAAATCAAGAGTCACATCCCATATTCTAGACCATTCTGCTGTTTGGCAGACAGCAAATTTAAACTCACTGTGCTGTCTCTCTAGCCACACCCTTTTCCCATGTGATTGCCCTTGCCCCTTCAGGAGGTGGAATCTAAAGCCCTGCCTCTTGCATCTAGGAGACAGATATGCCTTCCTCATACCTGCGACCTCAGCTGGCAGTCAGCCACCCACCAGAGACAGCTGCGTGGCTTACCAGAGGCTGACCATGGGTGCATGGAGGGAACAGGTGAGAATAGAACTACCAAAGCAAACCCAACCATAAATTACAACCATGTGATCATGTGCACATGCAGAGTCTATCAAAATATATATTTGCCTGTAGCCGCACAAGCCTCTCTGGATTGCGGTCACAGCAAGGAAATGGCACCCATGACGTCCGGGGTCCTATTCCGAAAACCGTAACCATCTGGGGCGGAGGCCTCGAAGCCATGTCGGATTCCTCCGCAAGGAAAAGGGACCGAGGCCACGGCGTTCTCCTGGCGCGGCAGCCTCGGCAGCACTGATGTCCGGAGGCAACGCCGAAGCCGGGTACCCGAAGATGGTGGGCACTGGAAGCCAAACGCTAATAATGGTAGGCACCCCACCATTTGCCCACAACTCAGCCCTCCAGGTGGAGCGCAGCAATGCGAGCGGATTGGTGCCTGGAAAAGGGACCATGGCCACGTAGATCACTGAGGGTGGCAGCCTCTGCAGCAACGGTTTGCGGAGGCACCCCCGTAGCCGGATCCTTCGAAATAGCGGGGCCTGGACGGCAAACGCTAAGGCTGGCCAGCACCGCGCCATTCGCCCTCAACTCAGCCCTCCGGGTGGAGTGCGGTAATGCCGCGGAATTGGTTCCTGGCGCGTCCCAGGATAGGCCCTAACACTAGCCCTAGCCCTCGACCACCACTAACCCTATCCCGCCCCTCGAGCTCCCTAGAATCCTGCACCCATACGTGCCCCGGGCACCTAAGCACTCCCTGGAGATGGTGGACTGGTACCGCTTCGGCTGTGGCCACACCTTGGGCACCATGAGGAGAGGGGTCCTCATTCCGAAAACCGTACGGGCCAGAGGCTCGGAAGCGATGCCGGATTCCTCGGCACGGAAGAGGGACCGTGGCCACCGCGACCGCCAGGGGTGGCAGCCTCGAGAGCACCGCTTTGCGGAGGCACCCCGGTAGCCGGGGCCCCAGAAATAGCGGGGCTGGACGGCAAACGCTAAGGCTAGCCAGCACCGCGCAAAGCGCCCTCTATTCAGACCTCTGGGTAGAGCAGGGCATTCCCGGCAGATTGGTACCTGACCCTTGCCAGCTTTGTACTTACCCTAGCCCTAACCCTCCACCAACCCCCAACCCTAGCTGCGTCCCTCGGGTTCCCCCGAAACCTCCAGCGAGGCCCGCCTGGGAATGGGTTCTCACTTCAGCCCTCCCGGGATATGGTGGGACTGGTGCTCCTTCGGCCCTGACCGATCCCCCTAAATACGCCCTAAACTTAGCCGGGCCTCAGGCCCCAAGAGGAGCGGGTCCTCATTCCGAAAACCGTCCGGGCGGTAGGCCCCGAACCGATGCCTGATTCCTCCGCACGGAAAAGGGACCGTGGCCACGGCGTTCTTCGGGGGTGGCAGCGTCGGCAGCACCGCCGTGCGGAGGCACCCCAGAAGCCGGGTCCCCCAGGGTTGCGGGCCCAGGACCGCAAGCGCCTATGTTGGCGGCACCGCGCCATACGCACTCAAACTCAGCCCTCCGGGTGGTGCGCGGCATTGCCGGCGCATTGGTCCCTGGCTCTTGCCGGCTCGGCCCTCACCCGAGCCCTGGCCCTCCACCAGCCCCATACCCTAGCTGCGTCCCTCGGATTCCCCAGAAACTTCCAGCGAGGCCCGCCACGGGCATGGGTTCTCACTTCAGCCCTCCCGGGAGATGGCGGGACTGGTGCCGCTTCGGACCTAGCCGCTCCCCAGGACGCTGCGCCAACCCTAGCCTCGCTTCGGGACCCAAGGGGCCAGGTCCATTCCGATAACCGAACGGGCATGAGGCTCAGAATCGGTGGCGGATTCCTTGGCACGGAAAGGGGACCACGGCCACGACGCTCGCCGGCTGCGTCAGCCTCGGCAGCAAGGCCGTCCGGAAGCCCCCCCGAAGCCGGATCCGCCGAGGCGGCGGGTCCTGGACGGTAAACTCTAAGGCCAGCCAGCACGCGCCAAGGGCCCTCAACGTAGCCCTCAGGGGAGGAGGGAAGCACTAAGGGCGGATTGGGTCCTGGCGCGTCCCAGGCTCGGGCCCTAACCCTAGCCTTAGGCCTCGACCACCCACTAACCCTACCCCGCCCCTCTGGCTCCCCAGAAGGCAGCACTGAGGCCCGCTGCAGGCATAGGTTCTCCTTTCAGCCCTCACAGGAAATGGCGCGACTGGTGCCGCTTGCGTCCGGCCGCTCCCCCGGACGCCGCCCTAAACTAGCCGCGACCCTGGCCCCTGATGACCCGGGTCCTCATTCCGAAATCGTCCGGGCCGGAGACTCCGAAGCGATGACGGATTCCTCGGCACCAAAAGGGAACCACGACCACGACGCTCGCCGGCTGCGTCAGCCTCGGCAGCACCGCGGTGCGGAGGCACCCGCGAAGCCGGTCCCCCGGGTAGGGGGCCCTGGAAGCCAAAGGCTAAGGCTGGCCGATACCGCGCCTTGCGCCCTCAACTCAGCCCACCGGGTGGAGTGCGGCAAGGCCGGCGAATTAGTTCCTGGCGCGTCCCGGGCTAGGCCCTAACATGAGCCCCAGCCGTCGACCACCCCGAAACCTATCCCGCCCCTCGAGACCCCCAGAACCCTGCACTGAGACGTGCCCCGGGCATGGGTTCTCACCCGGGAGATGGCGGGAGTGGTGCCGCTTCAGCCCTGGCCGCTCCCCCCGACGCCGCCCTAAACTAGCCACGACTCTGGCCCCTTGAGGAGCCGGGTGCTCATTCCGAAAATCGTCCGGGCCGGGGGCTCCGAAGCGATGACGGATTCCTCGGCACCGAAAGGGGACCGCGATGACGGATTCCTCGGCACCGAAAGGGGACCACGACCACGACACTCGCCGGCTGCGTCAGCCTCGGCAGCAAGGCTGTGCGAAGGCCCCCCCAGAGCCTCGTCCCCGGAAGTGGTGGGCCCTGGAATCCAAAGGCTAAGGGTGACTGATACCGGCCGTGCGCCCTCAACTCAACCCACCGGGTGGAGTGGGGCAATGCCGGCGAATTGGTTCCTGGTGCTTTCCGGGCTTGGCCCTAAAACAAGCCCTAGCCCTCGACCACCCCTAACCCTAATCCGCCCCTCGACCTCCCCAGAATCCTGCACCGAGACGTGCCCCGGGCATGGGTTCTCACTTCAGCCCTCCGGGGAGATGGCGGGACTGGTGCCGCTTCGGACCTAGCCGCTCCCCAGGACGCTGCCGCTACCCTAGCCGTGCTTCGGGACCCAAGGGGACGGGTCCTCATTCCGATAACCGAGCGGGCATGAGGCTCTGAATCGGTGCCAGATTCTTTGGCACGGAAAGGGGACCACGGCCACGACGCTCGCCGGCTGCGTCAGCCTCGGCGGCAAGGCCGTGCGGAGGCCCGGCCGAAGGGCCCGTAGATGATGGGCCCTGGACGGCAAACGCTAAGGCTAGCCAGTACCGCGTCATGAGCACTCAACTCAGCCTTTCGGGTGGAGCATGGCACTGCTAGCTGATTGGGTCAGGGCGCGTCCCGGTCTCTGCACTAACCCTAGCCCTCGCCCTGGACAAGCCCTAACCCTAGCCTCGTCCCTCGGTCTTCCCAGATGCCTGCACCGAGACGTGCCCCGGGCATGGGTTCTCACCTCAGCTCTCTCTGGAGATGGCGGGACTGGTGCCGCGTCGGCCCTGGCCACACCTCGGGCCCCATGAGGAGTGGGGTCCTCATTCCGAAAACCGTCCGGGCCGGAGGCTCCGAAGGGATGCCGGATTCCTCGGCACGGAAGAGGGACCGTGGCCACGGCGATCGCCGGGGGTGACAGCCTCGGCAGCACCGCCGTGCGGAGGCACCCCTGAAGCCTGTCCCCCGGGTAGGGAGCCCTGGAAGCCAAAGGCTAAGGCTGGCCAATACCGCGCCGTGCACCCTCAACTCAGTCCTCCGGGTGGAGTGCGGCAATGCCGGCGGATTGGTTCTTGGCACGTCCCGGGCTAGGCCCTAACACTAGCCCTAGCCCTCGACCACCCCTAACCCTAGCCCCGCCCTCCCGTCTTCCCAGAATCCTGCACCGAGACGTGCCCCGGGCATGGGTTCCTACTTCAGCCCTCCCGGGAGATGGCGGGAGTGGTGCCGCTTCTGCCCTGGCCACACCTCGGGCCCCATGAGGAGCCGCGTCCTCATTCCGAAAACCGTCCGGTCCGGAGGCTCCGAAGCGATGCCCGATTCCTCGGCACGGAAAAGGGACCGAGGCCACGGCTTTCGTCGGGGGTGGCAGCCTCGGCAGCACCACTTTGCGGAGGCACCCCCGTAGCCGGGTCCCCCGAAGTAGCGGGGCCTGGACTGCAAACGCTAAGGTTAGCCAGCACCGCGCCATGCGCCCTCTACTCAGCCCTCCGGGTGGAGTGCGGCAATGCCGGCGGATTGGTTCCTGGCGCGTCCCGGGCTAGGCCCTAACACCTGCCCTAGCCCTCGACCACCCCTAACCCCAGCCCCGCCCTTCCGTCTTCCCAGAAGCCTACACCGAGACGTGCCCCGGGCATGGGTTCTCAGTTCAGCCCTCCGGGGAGATGGCAGGAGTGGGGCCGCTTCAGCCCTGGCCGCTCACCCCGACGCCGCCCTATCCCGAGCCGCGCCTCGGGCCCTAAGAGGAGCGGGGTCCTCATTCCGAAAACAGTCCGGGCCGGAGGCTCCGAAGCGATGCCGGTTTCCACGGCACGGAAAAGGTACCGAGGCCGCGGCTTTCGTCGTGGGTGGCAGCCTCGGAAGCACCGCCGTGCGGAGCCACACCCGAAGCCAGGTCCCCCAGGGTTGCGGGCCCAGGACCGCAAGCGCCTATGTTGGCGGCACCGCGCCATACGCACTCAACTCAGCCCTCCGGGTGGTGCGCGGCATTGCCGGCGCATTGGTCCCTGGATCTTGCGGGCTCGGCCCTCACCCGAAGCCTAGCCCTCCACCAGCCCCTAACCCTAGCTGCGTCCCTCGGATTCCCCAGAAACCTCCAGCGAGGCCCGCCACGGGAATGGGTTCTCACTTCAGCCCTCCCGGGAGATAGCCGGACTGGTGCCGCTTCGGCCCTAGCCGCTCCCCAGGACGCTGCGCCAACCCTAGCCTCGCTTCGGGACTCAAGGGGCCGGGTCCTCATTCCCATAACCGATCGGGTATGAGGCTCAGAATCGGTGGCGGATTCCTTGGCACGGAAAGGGGACCACGGCCACGACGCTTGCCGGCTGCGTCAGCCTCGGCGGCAAACCCGAGCGGAGGCCCCTGAAGGGCCCGTAGATGACGGGCCCTGGATGGAAAAACGCTGAGGCTAGCCAGTACCGCGTCATGAACACTCCACTCAGCCTATTGGGTGGAGCACGCCACTGCCAGTGGATAGGGTCCGGGCCCGGCCGGTTCTCTGCACTCACCCTAGCCCTCGCCCTGGACCACGCCCTAACCCTAGCCTCGTCCCTCGGTCTTCCCAGAAGCCTGCCCCGAGACGTGCCCCGGGCATGGGTTCTCACCCCACCCCTCCGGGGAGATGGCGGGACTGGTGCCGCTTCGGACCTAGCCGCTCCCCAGGACGCTGCCCCTACCCTAGCCGTGCTTCGGGACCCAAGGGGACGGGTCCTCATTCCGATAACCGAGCGGACATGAGGCTCAGAATCGGTGCCAGAATCTTTGGCACGGAAAGGGGACCACGGCCACGACGCTCGCCGGCTGCGTCAGCCTCGGCAGCAAGGCCGAGCGGAGCCGCCCCCCCCGCCCGAAGCCGCGTCCCCGGAGATGACCGGCCCTGGACGGCAAACGCTAAGGCTAGCCAGTACCGCGTCATGAACACTCAACTCAGCCTATTGGGTGGAGCACGCCACTGCCAGTGGATAGGGTCCGGGCCCGGCCGGTTCTCTGCACTAACCCTAGCCCTCGCCCTGGACCACCCCCTAACCCTAGCCTCGTCCCTCGGTGTTCCCAGAAGCCTGCTCCGAGATGAGCCCCGGGCATGGGTTCTCACCTCAGCTCTTTCTGGAGATGGCGGGACTGGTGCCGCGTCGGCCCTGGCCACACCTCGGGCCCCATGAGGAGCGGGGTCCTCATTCCGAAAACCGCCCGGGCCGGAGGCTCCGAAGCGATGCCGGATTCCACGGCACGGAAAAGGAACCGAGGCCACGGCTTTCGTCGGGGGTGGCAGCCTCGGCAGCACCGCCGTGCGGAGGCACCCCAGAAGCCGGGTCCCCCAGGTTGCGGGCCCAGGACGGCAAACGCTAATGTTGGCGGCACCGCGCCATATGCACTCAACTCAGCCCTCCCGGTGGTGCGCGGCATTGTGGGCACATTGGTCCCTGGATCTTGTCGGCTTGGCGCTCACCCGAACCCTAGCCCTCCACCAGCCCCTAACCCTTGCTGTGTTCCTCGGATTCCCCAGAAACCTCCAGCGAGGCCCGCCACGGGAATGGGTTCTCACTTCAACCCTCCCGGGAGATGGTGGGACTGGTGCTGCTACGTCCCTGGCCGTTCCTCCTGAGGCCGTGCTAACACTAGTCGCGCCTTGGGACCCGTGGGGGGCCGGGCCCTCGTTTCGAAAACCACACAGTCCTGAGGCTCCGAAGCGATGCCAGATTCCCTGTGATATCCCTGTGATAATGAATCAGTTTGGGAAGAACGATACTGCTGGCGAGGGAGAACTCTTCCTCTTCCCTCAAGGCCTTAAACCTGGACTAAGAACTACATTTATCGGAGACATATTAAAAGGAGGGAAACCCCAGTGTTTTAATAGGTGCACACAGAGATCCAATGATGAAGTTAGTCCTAAAGAATGACCAAGGTAGGGGGTGCTTGGGTGGCTCAGTCCGTTAAGTGTCTGACTTCAGCTCAGGTCATGATCTCATGGTTCATGAGTTCAAGCCCCGCATCGGGCTCTGTGCTGACAGCTCGCTCGGAGACTGGAACCTGCTTCAGATTCTGTATTTCCCTCTCTCTGTGACCCTCCGCTGCTCATGCTGTCTCTCTCTCAGAAATGAAACATTAAAAACTTAAAAAAAAAAAAGAATTACTAAGGTAGGAAAGCTTTACACATTTTCGACAAAGAGACAGTAAATTTGTGAAGAATTTAAAGAATAAGGAAAACCGGTGTTTGGGAGCTTTTATTAGAAGGTATTCTAAGAGAATTTGGGCTGAAGTAGTAGAATAGTAAAAAAAAAATGAAGAAACCTTATTTTTACACTTTTCTTAGCATTACGGTCCTTATTTCTGGTGATAAAGATATCTTATTTCTTAGCATAAGGAGGATGTTTTTCCTATGGGAGATTGTTTTCCGCTTTCAGGGGCACAGAGTCTGACTGTTCTTTCACTGGTTGTTTCTTAAGTAACTTTTATTTAAAATATTCAGTGTGCCAAAGTGGCACATTTGGAGGCAGCCTGTCTTTGTCCCTCCAGTACAAATTTATCTTTAGCTTAACATGGATACATACAGTTCCACAGAAAACGAAGTGTGTATATATGGGTTGTAATGCATGCATAGATTTTTGTTTCCATTGCTTGCTGAGCACATTTAGCTACCAGAGATATGGTTTCTTTTAAAGTCTATTTCTTTTGAGAGAGAGAGAAAGAGCAGGGGGGATGGGCAGAGCGGGAGGTAGAGAGAAAACCCTACGGGCCTGAGACCCGGAAGCGGTGCTTGATTCTTCCGCACGGAAAGGAGACTCTGGCCACTACGTTGGTCGTGCGCGGCAACCTTGGCACCACGGCCGTCCGGAGGCAACCCCGAAGCCGGGTTCGCTGAGGTGGCGGGCCCTGGAAGCCAAATGCTAAGGCTGGCCGGCACCGTGCCATGCCCCTTCAACTCAGACCTCCGGGTGGAGCGCGGCACGGCCTGTGGATTGGGTCCTGACACGTCCCGGCCCCAGGCCCTAACCCTCGCCCTAGCCCTCGACCACCCCCTAACCCTAGCACCGCCCCCCTAGGCTCCTATTAAGCCTGCATCGAGATCCGCCCCACAGATGGGTTCTCACCTCAGCCCTCCCGGGTGATGGCGGGACTGGTGCCACTTCGGTCCTGGCCGCTCGCTGAAAGCCGCCCTAACCCTAGCCTGAGCCTCTGGCCCCACGTGGAGCCAAGTCCTCTATCCGAGACCGGCTCGTACCCGGGGCCAAGGATCATTGCAGGCTTTTATGGCATGGAAGGTCGAACGTCGCCAGCCTATTCGCCGGGGCCAGACCCGGCATGACTACGGCTTTCTGGATGCCCCAACGGAGCTCGTCCCCCGAGGAGGCCGGCCTGGAAGCCAAACGCTAAGCCTCGCCCGCATCTGGCCACACGCCCTCAACTATGCCCTCCGTGTGGATCGCGGCACTGCTGGCAGATTTGGTCCTGGAGCGTCCCGGACCCGGGCCCTAACCCTAGCCCTAGCCCTCAGCCACACCCTAACCCTAGCCCTACTGCTCAGCCTCCCCAGAAGCCTGCAGCGAGCCCTGCCCCGTGCTTGGGTTTTCTCTTCAGCTCTCCCGGGAGTTTGTGGGACTGTTTCAGCTTCTACCAAGGCCATTCCCCAGGACGCTGCCCTAACCCAGCTGCGCCTCTGGACCCAGCAGGGAGCCGAGTCCTCCTTCCAAAAACAATATGGACATGTGATTTCAAAGCATTGCAGGATTCCTCGGCATCAAAATTGGAACATCAGAAGGACTTTCGCCTACCTCAGCAACGTCAGCATCACGGCTGTCTGGATGCACCACCGATGCCGGGTCACTCGAGGGGACGGGTCCTGGAACCCAAACGCTACGACTGGCCCGCACCATGCCATTTGCCCTCAATTCAGGTCTCTGGATGTACCACGGCACTGCTGGCCGATTGGGTGTGGTGTGTCTCGGCTTCGGGCCCTAACCGTAGCCCTAGCATTCTGTCACTCCCTTAGCCTAGACCTACCCCTCAGGTTCACCGGAACCCTGCACCTGAGCCTGATCCGTGTATGGGCCCTCACTTCAGCCCTCACGGGAGATCACAGGACTGGTGCCACTTTGGCCCTAGCCTCTCCCGTGGAAGCAGCCTTACCCTAGCCGAGCCTCTGGCCCCATCGTGAGCCCAGTCCTCTATCCGCGACCAGCTTGTACCTGAGGCCAAGAATATTTGCAGGCTTTTCTGGCTTGGATGGTAGAACAACACCAGTATAGGGGCGCCTTTGTGGCTCAGCCGGTTTAGTGTCCGACTTCAGCTCAGGTCATGATCTCGCAGTTTGTGGGTTTGAGCCCCACATCGAGCTCTCTGCTGACAGCTCAGAGCCTGGAGCCTGCTTCAAATTTTGTGTCTCCCTCTCTCTCTACCCCTCCCCTGCTCGTGCTCTATCTCTCACTGTCTCTCAATAATAAATAAATGTTTAAAAAAAAAAAAAAGAACGAAAGAACATCACCAGTGTATCCCAGGGCCGGAGACGGCGGCACCAGTGATTTCTGGAAGCCCCACTTTAGCCAGGTCCCTCGAGGAGGCAGGCCCAGGAACCCAAACGCTAAGGCTGGCCAGCACCGTGTCATGAGCCCTCAATTCATTCCTCTGGGTGGATCACGACTTTGTCGGCAGATTGGTTCCTGGAGCGTCCTGGGTTTGGGCCCTAACCCTAGCCCTGGCATTCTGCCACACCCTATTCCTAGCCCTACCTGTCAGGATCATCGGAATCCCGCACCTGAGCCTGCCCCGCGCATGGGCCCTCATTTCAGCCCTCCTGGTTGGTTATGGGACGGTGCTGCTTCGGCCCTGGCCTCTCCACCATCTGTCCCCCAACCCTAGCCGAGCCTCTGGCTCCATGGGGACCCAGTCCTCTATCAGAGACCAGTTTGGCGCTGGGCCCAAGAATCATTGCTGGCTTTTCTGGCATGTAAGTTAGAACATCACCAGCATATTCGCCGGGGCCGGAAACTGCGGCAACACGGCTGTCCGGAGACACTACCGTATCCAGGTTACCAGGGATGCCCGCCCTGGAACCCAAACGCTAAGGCTGGCCAGCACCGTGCAATGTGCCCTCAACTCACCCCTCTTCTTGGTCCACTGCACTGCCGGTGGATCATTTCCTGGATCAACCCATGCTCGCGCACTAACCCTAGCCCTAGCACTCTGCACATCCTAACCCTAGACCTACCCCTCAGGCTCACAGGAACCCTGCATCTGAGTTTGTCTTGCTATTGGCCCTCATTTCAGCCCTTTCGGTTCATCGCAGGACTGGTGCCCTTTCCGACCTGCTGCCTCCCCAGGATGCAACTCTATCCCTAGCCTCAGCTGTCTCTCCCTATGGGGATCCGAGTCCTGTATTTGAGAAAACCCCAGAATTGGGACCCAGAAGTGGTGATGGCTTCTTCAGTATGGAATGTGGAACATCACCATGATCTTCACAAATCCCAGAAACAGCTGCAGGAGGGGTATCCTGAGGCCCCACTGCAGCCGGGCTCAATGAGGAGGCGGGTCCTGGAAACTGAACACTATGCCTAGCCATCACCATCCTTGCGATCTTAACCCTGTACTCTCGGTGGACCACTGGACTGCTGGCGGTCCATCCTGAGAGCCTCCACAGATCTATTCCTAAGAATACCCTACCCCCTACACTGATCCCTGTCTCGACACCTGGTCCTTCCTCTCGTCCTAACTGCACACCTAACCCACGCCAGCGCATGCACCCTCATTTCTGTCCTCCAGGCAGATCCCGGGACCAGTGCCACTTTGGACCTGGTGACTCCCCTGGACTGAATCCCAACCCTAGCCAAGGCTCTGTCACCTTGGGGACTCCTTTCCAGAGGACAGTTCTCTACAAAACTTGTGAGCTACTAACTCCTCAGCTAGAAATTCAAAGTGGCTTTTGCCCTGTAGGTACACAGACCAGTAAATCTGGCTAAAAAGTGTTGGAATGGTCTTATGACCAAATGAGGTGTATTGTCCTTACCCTTTTTCTCTTCCAACAGCCAGGCCTGCAAGAGCTCAGCCAGGTCCTGGAGGCTGCTGGTCCTCCACCTAACTTATGGTCCTCCTCGGGACACTGAGGTTGTCCAGGCCATGGGGATGGCGACATGGATCTACATGGAGACTGAGGATGTCTGGGCCACGCTCCATCGTGGCGGGGACACGGATGTGTCCACATGGTCACCGTTGTTGTCCGGGCCGTGGCGATGGGCACCTGTCGTCCATTCGGACACTGAGGATGCCTGTGCTGAGGTGTCTCTGGGCGGTGTCCCATCATTTGGGGATGAGGATGTGTCATCCATGTGGACACTGAGGATGGCCAGGTCCTATCCCGTCATTCTGAAGATGGGTCTTGTTGTGCACATGGACACTGCTGTTGTCCAGGCTATGCCCCGTCATCGTGAGGGACAGGTGGCATGCTGTCCAAATGGACACAAAGGTCCCCAGGCCCCATTCACACAGCCCAGGGCTGAGTTCTGATGACCTGAGGCTTCTGAGGAGACTTGGTGGTCTCTAATCTTCTGGCATTAGCACACGGCAGACTGAAGGGAGGAGGCCCAGGCCCCTGCCTCTGGCTAGAGTCACCACCTGCATGTCTGCAGGATGGCTGAGTCCTCTGCGGCCAGCAGGCGGCTGTGGTGATGACTAGCGTCTTCAAACACGGTATGAAGGTCCTCAGGTGGAGAGCGCAGGGTTGGGGCAGAGGGCTTTGGGGGGTGCAGGGGGCGGGCTGGAGAATCAAGGGCGGGGCTGAGCCCCAGGGGTGGCACTGGTATCCAGACCCGCAGCATTGAGGGTACAGGGCTGGTGGAGACCGTGCTCTCTTCCCCCTCTTTGTGGCTGGGCCAGGCTAGGGGTTTCCTGGAACTTGCTCTTCTTGCAGCAGGGTCAGCTCTGAGATGTGTCTGCCAGTGCTGATGCAGCTCTTTAAGTACACCTGAGAACCTGAGAAAGGAGGTGGTTTTCAGTTGCTCTCCATGGAAGAGGGTGGACGGGTTGGGTGGTCTCAATCAACGGATTCATCTGAATGTAATTTCCTGCGTCTCCTCCAAGTGTGACCTGGAAGAGTACTGTAACCTTTCTGACGTGAATTTCTTACGTCAAGTGATTAAGGTAAGAAATAATGAGAAAATGCCTGTAAAAGGAAACAGCTCATTACTTGACACATAGAAAACACTGAAAAGTCGTAATTATCATTCATTAATTTTTTAGAAATTAGAAGGGTAGAGGAGAGAGGAAAAGAAGCAAGGATGCTACTGGAAGAATGTTGCTATTCTCCTAATCAGATCCACTATAACTCAAATTCCTTATTTGGTGATCCAAATACCCCAATTCTTCGATCTATGAGTGAAAACTACTTATGTAACATTGGGATGGTCACCTGTATACTTTCCAATTCCAGCAATTACATATCTACAAAAAAATACATACACACTAAAACTTTCCACCTACAGGAAAGATAAAATTCACCAAGCCTAGAGAATCGTTTAAGGGTCTGCGGTTTCCAATAACTGTTTCTGCCTCCAAACTATTAAACTCATTACAGAAGCTTTGATCCCCTTTAATAGTATTAGTGAAGTCAAATTCCTATCCCGAGACAAGTTCTTCCTGCTGAGAAGCTGAAGCTGATGGAGTTCAATAGTGTTGGGGATCAGTAAACAGATGGGAGCTTTTGCTCTCAGATCAAGTAACTTCTGTATTCTCTCCACATGAGCAGTTTCTCTCTACCTTCATTTTAAGACAGAGGCACTGTACACTGGTGGGGCATTTCTTCACCCAACATCTGTGATGAATTTTTGGAAAACTCGTTGGGATTTCAAACTCGTTGGGATCTGTGATTTCAAACACACAGTCTACATATTCAGCCATTACGTGATCTGCCAAAAATCGTAGGAGTTCTCGAGGGAGAGGGCAAGATGGCGGAGAAGTGAGGAGCTCTGTACTTGCACTCGCGCCCATACATCACACAGAAAAGATCTGAAGCCATTGGAAACCTTACAAAACCTGAGAGACTGGGAGAAAAAGGACGCAGAATCCACTGAGAAAGCCTTCTAACGTGAGTGCGAACCGGGGAAGATAAAATCGGGCCGGGATCGGAGACTCCAGGGTGGGAGGCGATCCCCCTCTACCCTCTACGGGGAGTGAGAGGGGAAAAGGAGAGAGTCCGAAACAGAAAAACCTCCGCTCGGGGGGAAAAAACCTGCATAGAAAGACCGTACTTGCCAAATACCTGCACACCAGGTCCCCTCGCGCCAACTGGTCCTGGGGGAGGCTGAGCACACAAACTGCTTCTTTGTGCCGCTCCTGGAGGTTGGATTTCAGAGCGGCGGCGCGCCTGCCACCATTGTAGCTCCAGGGCAGCTGGGGTCCCTGAAAGAGCCGCGCTGACACCGGGCGTCTGTGCTCCTGGCGGGCTGGGACTCGAGAGAGAAGACAAAGAGCTAAAAACTGGGAAATTTGCCTGTGAGTTCGTGTTTTGGGTGACGAGCCATAGAGGGACCCGGTTTTCCTCACTCCAGCGGGCTCGATGTACGCGGACCCGGCAGGCAAACACCGCGCAGGCGTGCCAGCCTGACCAAGAGAAGGAAGCAGCGATTCTGACTCCGCCCCCAGAGCTCAGCAGGGGGCCGAGGGGTTTGCCTGGGAAGCTGTGTCTAAGGCAATTTCAGCGGGGCGCGCGGACTGGGACTTGGAGATTGGAACTGGCCTGGGTTGAAGAGTGTAACCAACTTCGGCTGTGTCCCCGGAACGGGGAGTTGACACGCCCAAAAAAGCGAGTTGCAGCGCGGGGTTCAAGAAGGGACTGGAGCACCGTCACTCTCCTCCCCACAACCGCCAGGGCAGAACCCCCACCTGAGGCATCGGATCACGCCACGCCCATCCCTGCCTGAGAGGTGCCCTCCTCCCTTTTTTTTTCTCTTTTTTTCCTTTTTTTTCTTTTTTCCTTTTTTTGTTTTTTTCCTCTTTTTTCTTCTTTCTTTTTCTTTCCCTTTCTTTTCTCTTTATTTTTTTCTTCTTCTTTCTCGCTTTTACCCCCAAAACACTGACCTGATTAATTCTGGTCGCCAGCTTGCTTAAACAATCACAACAAGTCCATTCTGTAAATGTAAATTCTACACCCACCGACATTTTCAGCTATTTCTCTCAGGAGTAATTAGACTATATAGTTTCTCTGGATAATTCCAGCATCCTTCTCTCACCTATCCAACCATATTCTACCCTTTACCTCTTTGAAAAAAGCTTCTTATCCCTTCTGCCTGTTCATTCCATTTCCAATTCTGCCGCGGCTCGCCCTGCCTTCTCTCTTTTTCTCTATGCTCTTCAACCAGCACTGCATACACACGGCTATTTAACTGTAGCTGGGAAATCCAGCTATATGCTTTATACCGTTCTTTGTCCATCGGTTTTCTTTTTTCCTTTTCTTTTCCCCTTTTTGACCCTTCTATGTATTTTATGCTCCCTATTATTCGCCCTCCCTCCTCCGTCTTTTTTCTTAACTTTTTCGTTTTCCCTCTCGCTTTGCATGTTAGTTGAATTAGCCTGTGCGTTTGTGTGCTCCTGCGCCCTGTGTGTTTGTCTGTCTGTTTTCTTTTCCAGGCTACCTCAAGAAACAAGCTAGAGTACACAAGGTGAAGAGTCCCAAATATCACTACGAATAGGAAAATAAAATAACTAAGGTCCCAACAAGAGAGACCGAGGGATACCATTCAAAAACAATCTCTGAAAGGATAGGCCCTGGAAAGTCAAAGAGTCTTCTTGGATATAGCAGTGCTCATAGAAACAGAGAGCATAACAGGTCTTTAAAACCAACAAGAGTCGGAAAGCTAACTAAAATGACGAAACGAAAGAGCGCTCTTCCAAAGAAACTCCAAGAAGAAATGACAGCTAATGAACTGCTCAAAACAGATATCAGCAGCATCACAGAACAAGATTTTAGAATAATAATGGCAAAATTAATAGCAGAGCTTGAAAAAAACATAGGAGACATCAAAGAAACTATGGCTACAGACAGAATGGAAAATAAAAATAAGCATGAAGAATTAAAAACTGCGATAAATGAGATACATAATAAATTAGAGGCCTCCAATGCACGGATTGAAGAAGCAGAAAGAATAAGTGATTTAGAAGACACCATGATAGAAAAACAAGAAGCTGACAAAAAAAGAGACAAACTGATCCAGGAACAGGAAAGAAGAATTCGAGAGCTCAGCGATACAGTCAAATGCAACAATATCCGTATCATAGGAATCCCAGAAGAGGAAGAGAAGGGAAAGGTGCTGAAGGAGTCCTGGAACAAAGTATAGCAGAGAACTTCCCCGACCTGGGGAAGGAAGTAAATGTGGAAATACAAGAGGCTCAGAGGACTCCCCTCGGACGTAACTTGAATCGATCTTCTGCACGACATATCATCGTAAAAATGGCAAAATACAAGGACAAAGAGAATTTTGAAAGCAGCTAGGGAGAAAAGGGCCCTCACATACAAAGGGAAACCCATCAGAGTGGTGACAGACCTATCTACTGAAACGTGGCAGGCCAGAAAGGAATGGCAGGAGATCTTCAATGTGATGAACAGTAAAAATATGCAGTCAAGAATCCTCTATCCAGCAAGCCTGTCATTCAAAATAGAAGGAGAGATAAAAACCTTTCCAAATAAACAGAAATTGAAAGAATTTGTCACCACGAAGCCAGCCCTACAAGAAATCCTGAGGGGGATGCTCTGAAGGAAAGGTTGCAAGGGACAAAGATTCCAGAGACACCACCACAAACATGAACCCTACAAAAGATACAAAGATTCTAAACCCACATATTTCAATAATAACACTGAATGTAAATGGCCTGAATGTTCCAATCAAAAGACATAGGGTAGCAGAATGGACTAAAAAACAAAACCCATCTATATGCTGTCTACAAGAAACTCATTTTAGACGGGAAGATACCTTCAGGTTAAAAGTAAGGGGATGGAGAAATATATATCACGCTACAGGAAATCAAAAGAAAGCCGGAGTAGCGATACTTATATCAGAAAAACTGGATTTCAAATTAAAGAGAATCACCAGGATGAAGAATGGCACTACATAATAATTACAGGGTCCTTCCATCAGGAAGAACTAACAATCATAAATGTCTACGCACCGAATATGGGAGCACCTAATTTTCTAAAACAATTAATCACAAACAGAAACAAGCTTATAGATAAGAATGTGCTAATAGCAGGGGACTTTAATACTCCGCTTACAACAATGGATAGGTCACCCAGACAGAAAATCACTAAAGAAATAATGGACTTGAAAGCCACATTGGACCAGATGGACCTGACGGATATATTTAGAACTTTACATCCTGAGGCCAGGGCATTTACTTTCTTCTCAAGTGCGCATGGCACATTCTACAAGATAGATCACATACTGGGACATAAAGCAGCCCTCAAGAAATATAAAAGAATAGAGATCATACCATGCACACTGTCAGATCACAATGCTTTGAAACTTGAAATCAATTACAGGAAGAAGTATGGAAAACTTCCAAAAACATGGAGGTTAAAGAACACCCTTCTAAAGAATGAATGGGCCAATCAGGCAATTAGACATGAAATTAAAAAATATATGGAAACAAATGAAAATGAAAACACAACAATTCAAAATGTATGGGGTGCGGCAAAGGCAGTCCTAAGAGGAAAGTACATTGCTCTCCAGGCCTATTTCAAGAGATTAGAAAAAGCGCAAGTCCAAAATCTAACAGCTCACCTAAAGGAGCCAGAGGCAGAGCAACAAGAATGCCCTAAACCCAGTTGAAGAAGAGAAATAGTAAAAATTAGAGCAGAAATAAACAAAATAGAGACCAAAGAAACAATTGAACAGAAAAATGAAACCAAGAGTTGGTTTTTTGAAAAAGTAAACAAAATCCACAAACCTCTAGCCAGACTTATCCAAAAGAAAAGAGAGAGCACCCAAATAGACAAAATGATGAATGAAAATGGACTTATTACAACCAACCCTTCAGAAATACAAGCAATTATCAGGGAATACTATGAAAAATTATATGCCAACAAATTGGACAACTTAGAAGAAATGGACAAAATCCTAAACACACACTCACTACCAAAATTCACACGGGAAGAAATAGAAAACCTGAACAGACCCATAACGAGTGAAGAAATGGAATCAGTGATCAAAAATCTCCCAACAAGTAAGAGCCCTGGAACTGATGGCTTCCCTGGGGAATTCTACCAGACATTTAAAACAGAATTAATCCCAATTCTTCTCAAGCTATTCCAAAAAATAGAAATCGAGGAAAACTCCGGACTCATTTTATGAAGCCAGCATCACTCTGATTCCCAAGCCAGACAGAGATCCAGCAAAAAAAGAGAACTACAGGCCACTATCCTTGATGAATACGGATGCAAAAATTCTCAACAAGATCCTTGCAAATCGAATCCAGCAGCATATAAAAAGAATCATCCACCAAGATCAAGTAGGATTCATTTCTGGGTTACAGGGCTGGTTCAACATTCGCAAATCAATCAATGTGATACATCATATCAATAAAAGAAAAGATAAAACCCATATGATCCTGTTAATAGATGCAGAAAAAGCATGTGACAAAATACAACATCCCTTCTTAATAAAGACTCTCAAGAAAGTTGGGATAGCAGGAACCTACTTAAACATCATGAAAGCCATCTATGAGAAGGCTTCAGCTGACATCATCCTCAATGGGGAAACACTCAGAGCTTTCCCCCTGAGATCAGGAACACGACAGGGATGCCCACTCTCACCACTGCTGTTTAACATAGTGCTGGAAGTCCTAGCATCAGCCATCAGACACCAAAAGGAAATCAAAGGCATCAGAATTGGCAATGAGGAAGTCAAACGTTCCTTCTTCGCAGTAGACATGATACTCTACATCGAAAACCCGACAGACTCCACCAGAAGCCTACTAGAACTGATCCAAGAATTCAGCCAAGTTGCAGGGTACAAAATCAACGTACAGAAATCAGTTGCATTTTTATACACCAACAATGAAGCAACAGAAAGAGAAATCAAGAGTCCGATCCCATTCACAATTGCACGAAAAACCATAAAGTACCTCGGAATAAACCTAACCAAGGATACAAGAGATCTGTATGATGAAAACTATAGAAAACTTATGAAGGAAATTGAAGAAGACACAAAGAAATGGAAAAACATTCCATGCTCATGGATAGGAAGAATAAATATAGTTAAGATGTCATTACTACCTAAGGCACTCTACACATTCAATGCAATTCCCATCAAAATTGCACCAGCATACTTCTGAAAACTAGAACAAACTATCCAAAAATTTGTATAGGAACCACAAAAGACCCCGAATAGCCAAAGTAATCCTGAAAAATAAAACCAAAACGGGAGGGATCACCATCCCAGACTTTAGCCTCTACTACAAAGCTGTCATCATCAAGACAGTATGGTACTGGTACAAAAACAGACACATAGGCCAATGGAACAGAATTGAGAACTCAGAAGTGGACCCAAAAGCATACAGCCAACTGATCTTTGACAAAGCAGGAAAGAATATCCAATGGAAAATAGACAGCCTTTTTAACAGATGGTGTTGGGAGAAATGGACAGCAACATTAGAAGAATGAAACTAGATCATTTTCTCACACATTGCACAAAAATAAACTCAAAATGGATAAAGGACCTGAACGTGAGACAGGAAACTATCAACACCCTAGAGGAGAAAGCAGGAAACAACCTCCTTGACCTCCACCGCAGCAACTTCTTACTTGACACATCCCCAAAAGCAAGGGAATCAAGAGCCAAAATAAACTGTTGGGACCTCATCAAGATTAAAAGCTTCTGCACAGCCAAGGAAACAACCCAGAAAATTAATAGACAACCAACGGAATGGGAAAAGATAGTTGCAAATGACATATCAGATAAAGGGTTGATATCCAGAATCTACAAGGAACTCACCAAACTACACGCCCGAAAAACAAACAACCCAGTGAAGAAATGGGCAGAAGATATGAACAGACACTTCACCAAAGAGGACATCCAGATGGCCAAGAGACACATGAAACGATGCTCAGCGTCGCTCCTCATCAGGGAAATACAAATCAAAACCACACTGAGATACCACCTCACCCCAGTCAGAGGCGCTAAAATGAGCCAATCAGAGAACTCTAGATGCTGCCGAGGATGTGGAGAAACGGGCACCCTCCTACACTGTTGGTGGGAATGTAAACTGGTACAGCCCTCTGGAAAACAGTGTGGAGGTTCCTCAGGAAACTAACAATAGAACTCCCCTAGGACCCAGAAATAGCACTGCTAGGAATTTACACAAGGGATACAGAAATGCTGATGCATAGGAGCACATGTACCCCAATGTTCATAGCAGCACTCTCCACAATAGCTAAAACATGGAAAGAGCCTAAGTGTCCATCAACAGATGAATGGATCAAGAAGATGTGGTTTATCTATACCATGGAATCCTACATGGCAATGAGAAACAATGAAATCTGGCCATGTGTAGCAATATGGATGGACCTTGAGGGTGTTATGCTCAGCGAAATAAGTCAGGCAGAGAAGGACAAATATCATATGTGTGCACGTATAGGAGGATTAGGAGGAACTTAACAGAGGACCAAGGGGAGAAGAAGGGCAGGAAATGGTGGGGGAAAGGGAGAGAGGCAAACCATGAGAGACTCTTGAATGCTGACAAAAACTGAGGACTGATGGATGTGGGGGGGGAGGAGGGGATGGGCATGGAGGAGGACACTTGTGGGGATGAGCACTGAGTGTTATGTGGAAACTAATTTGACAATAAACTATTTGTAAAAAATAAAATAAAATAAAATAAAATTCAACTTTGGGTAAAGAAAAAAAGAAACAAGAAAGAAAAATTAAAAAAAAAAAAACCCAAAAATCGTAGGAGTTCTCTTTCCACAGAAAGAATGAAACAATGAATTGTATCAGGTCTCTACCATTTGCTTTACTATATTGTAGCTTGTCTCTGTTTGCTACTCCAATTCTATTTTCAAGAAGTGTGCTTTTTAAGGTTTTTATCGAATAGTAAAAGATTCAAATAGAATACCATTAAAGGAAACAGTAGAGCATAATGGAACCATTATCAACTCAAAATGGCTTAGTTTTTGTCTTACATCGTCATCAATTTTCAGGAAACAGAGAAAGCCATATATACTCACACTGCGAGAGATTATGTCAAAGATAATAATCATGGATGATTGCCTCCTCATTTGAATGGAAAGCTTCAGAAATGTTCTATGTTCCTGCCAAACTATCATCATAATTGAGGAAAACGTAACTATTAAATATAATCAAAATATAAGGCATAATGGGTAAATTAAACGGAACTGGAGCCCTGTATGTAAAGAGAATGCACTTATTATTTGTTTGGATTCCCTCTGCTGATGCTCTGAGCTCAGACCTCTGGAGAATAATCTTCTCTGAGCGCACCAGTGTAAAATAAACCTTCTCCCTTCCAAGATCTCTGAATGCCGCTTGGTTCTTCCACCAGGTGATCCAGATCAGATTCCATAACATTTGGTTTCCTGACCTGGAAAGCCACAGCACTGGCCCGTTGTTGCCACCGGTTGAAGACAATGGTGAGGTGGTGGAGCGTCTGGGTGGCTTAATCAGTTAAACGTCCAACTTTCACTTAGGTCATGATCTCATGGTTCGTGGGTTCTGTGCTCACAGTTCAGAGCCTGGAGCTTGTTTCCAATTCTGTGTCTCCCTCTCTCTGACCCTCTCCTGCTTATGCTGTGTGTCTCTCTCTCTCCTAGAAATAAATAAAACATGAAAAAATAATTAAAAATAAAGAAAACGCTGAGGTGGTGACAGAACTAGGAATCGAGAAGGGGAAGGCGCACCCTGCCTGAATTTCATCAGTCTCCAGCTATGTTGCGTCTGGCCAATCCCGCCGGATTCGAGGAGACTTCGCAAGTCAGGAACTGGAACTGATGAGGGAAACCGGGACTCAAGAAACGAACCAAAGTACACGTGGTGGAGAGTCCCAATTTTCGCTACGAGTAGGGAAATAAAATTGAAAAAAAATCACAACAAGAGAGACCAAGGGACACCATTCAAAGAACACTTCCTGAATGGACAGACCTTGGACAGTGTAAGAACCTCCTTTAATATAGCGGTACTCGCAGATGCAGAGCTCATAACAAGCTTTTAAAACACGCAAGAGACAGAAAACTAGCCAAAATGACAAAATGGAAGACCTCTCCTCAAAAAAATTCCATGGAGCATGAGTGACTAAGTGGGCTGGGTGTTCGACTTTGGCTTAGGTCATGATCTCACATTCCATGGGGTCTATCCTCACATCGGATTCTGTACTGGCAGCTCAGAGCCTGGAGCTTGCTTCGGATTCTGTGTCTCCCTCTCTCTCTGACCCTCCCCTGTTCATTCTCTGTCTCTCTCTCAGAAATAAATAAAAAAAACCTTAAAAAAATAGAAAAATAGTTATGATGAATTGAAAAATTCTATATATGAGGTGCATCATAATATGAAGGTGGCCACTCTATATATGAGGTGCATCATAATATGAAGGTGGCCACTGCACGGATTGAAGAGGCAGAGAGGCGAATAGGTGAATTAGAAGACAGAATTATAGGAAAAGAGAAAGGCAAGAAAAAGAGGGATAAATTGATCCAGAAGCATGAAAGGAGAATTCGAGAACTGAGTGACCCAATCAAACAGAACAATATTGGTATCATAGGAACTCCAGAAGAGGAAGAAGGAGAGAAAAGGCCTGAAGGAGTAGTTTAACAAATTATAGCTGAGAACTTCCCCCAATCTGAAGAAGGAAACAGACATTAAATTCGCAGAGGCACAGAGAACTCCGCTCAGACATAACTGGAATCGATCTTCTGCACGACATATTATAGTGAAAATGGCAAAATATAAGGATAAAGATAGAATTCTGAAAGCAGCTGGGGATAAACGGGCCCTAACATACAAAGGGACACATCAAGGTAGTAGGAGATCTATCTCCTGAAACTTGGCAGGCAGAAAAGAATGGCAGGAAATCTTCAATGTGGTGAACAGGAAAAATATGCAGCCAAGACTCTTTTATCCAGCAATGTTTCGTTCAGAAGAAAAGGAGAGAGAAAGGTTTTTCCCAAACAAACAAAAAGTGAAGGAATTCATGTCCACTAAACTAGCCCTACAATAGATCCTAAGAGGGACTCTCTGTGTGAATTCCTGCAAGGAACACAAAGTACCAAAGACACCACTACAAGCAGGAATCCTACAGAGAACACAATAACTCTAATCCCTTAGTTTTCAGAAATAACACTGAATGTAAATGGACCGAATTCTCCAATCAAAATGCATAGGGTATCAGAATAGACAAAAAAACAAGATCCATCTATTTGCTGTCTACAAGAGACTTTTTAGACCTGAGGACACCTTCAGATTGAAAGCAAAAAGACAGAGAAATAAATATCATGCTCCTGAAAATCAAAAGAAAGCTGGAGTGGCCATACTTGTATTCGGCAAACTGGACTTATACTTAAGGCAGTAACAAGAGATGAAGAAGGGCATTATATAATAATTACAGGGTATATCCATCACAAAGAGCAGACAATTATAGATGTCTGTGTACCGAATTCGGCAGCACCCAAATACATACAATTAATCACAAACATAAACAATCTTATTGATAAGAATGTGCTCATTGCAAGAGACCTTAATACTCCACTGACAGTAATGGATAGATCAACTGGACAAAAAGTCACTAAAGAAACAATGGACCTGAATGACATATTGGACCAGATGGACTTGACAGATATATTTAAAACTTTACATCCCGAAGCTATGCAATTCACGTTCTTCTCGAGTGCACATGGTACATTCTCCTAGATAGACCACATGCTGAGTCACAAAGCAGCCTTCAATATATATAAAAGAATTCATATCATACCATGCATGCTTTCAGATCACAATGCATGAGAACACTGGAAATCAACCATAGGAAAAATTCTGGAAGACCTCCAAAAGCATGGAGGTTAAAGAACACCCTACTAAAGAAGGAATGGGTCAACCAGGCAATGAGACGAAATTTAAAAATACAAGAAAACAAATGAAAATGAAAACACAACAACCCACTTTCGTATCCCTCAACCTCAGTCCTAAGAAGAAAATACATCGCAAAGAAAATACATTTCTTGTATCTCGATAAACAAGGAAAAGCGGAAATTCAAAATCTATAAGTGGGAGGCAAGATGGTGAAGTAGGAAGCTTCGTACATTTTGCTCGCCTGCATTTTTAAAACAGAGAGGTCCTAAAGAGAGAAGACACTGAACCCTAGAAGTCTGGGAGGAAAAGAGACAGAGCCCACTAAGAAGACAGCCTCATAAAGCTACTCCAAGAAAGAAGCAAAGTACACATGGCGGAGAGTCCCAAATATCACGACAAGTAGGGAAAAAATAAAGTTTCAACAAGAGAGACCGAGGGACCCCATTAAAAGAACACTTCCTGAATGGACAGGCCCTGGACATTCCATGAGCCTTCGTTAACATGGCAGTACTCACAGGTTCAGAGCTCCTAAGAAGCTTATAAAACCGACGAGAGACAGAGACAGAGAGAGACAGAGAGAGAGACAGCGGCAGACAGGATGGTGGAGAAGTAGGGAGCTCTGTACATTTCCCTAACCCCAGTGTCTCAAACGGAGAAAGTCTGAAGCCATAGGAGCCTTTACAGAATCAAGGAGTTTGGGAGGAAAAAGAGACAGAGTCTCCTCAGAAAAATCATATAGAGTGAGTGCAAACTGGGGAAGATAAAAACAAGCCGGGACCGGAGACTCAGAGGGAGGGGAGGGATCCCCCTCTGCGGGGAGCTGTGGTGAGTCTAGGGGAAAAAAAGAAAGAGTGGGAGAAACTGCTCAAGACACTGTCCCTGTCGCTGGAGAAGAGAACATCTTCAGCTCCGGACACAGAGGGATCCGGATTCCTGCTGTCTAGCCGACCCTAGGCGGGATGCACTCCTCCCAGGCGACTCTGGAAGAAACTCCTCCTTGCTCACCAGCTCGACCTGGAGGAGACATGGCAGCACCTGTGCCTCTGGCTCGGCTCCATCCCTAGGTGGGAGGCAAGAGGCTTGAAACTGCTTCTTGTGGGATTCGCCTGCGAGTTTATATTTTGGGAGATATCAATGGGGCGTGCAGACTAAGATCTGCAAATGAGGCCTGGTTTGGGATATAGATAGAACACGGCCCCTTTTGACTATGCCCACGGCACAGGGAGATCAGACCCAAAAGAGTGAGGTGCAATGCTTGGTTCGAGAAGGGACTGGGGCACCACCACTTTTCTCCCCACAATCACCAAGGGAGCACCCCGCAGGATGCACTGGAGGCAAAAACCTACCTATAGCAAACCACAGCCACCCCCGCTAGAGAGCTGCCCCTCCCCCTTTATTTATTTTTTTCTACCAGAGCCCGGGTCAAGACCAACATGGATGCACTGCCCTGATTAATTCTGGTCACTGACATAATTAAATAGTCACATTTAATCTATTCTCTAGATGTATACTCTACACCTCAACTGCTAACTTTTAATCTCTCTCTCTCTCTGGAGTAATCAGACCATATAGTTTCTCTGAATAACGTTATCGTCATTTCTTTCGCCTCGCCTCTTAGCCATATTACCTACCCTCTTTTCTCTCTGAATTAAGCCTCTTAGTCTCTGCCTGCTCATTTCATTTCCAATTTCGCTTCCTCCCCGCCGTATCATTTCTCTCTTTGTACATGCTCTTTGTACATGTACATCAGCACTGCATACACACGGCTCTTTATTGTAGCTGGGTATTCTGGTTCTATGCTTTAGACTGTCCTTTGTGTACTGGGTTTTTTCTTTTTACTTTTGTTTTATATATTTTTATTTTTATTATGTGTCTTCCTTCCTTCGTGTTTGCTTCTGTGTCCCTTCCTTTTTCTTCATTTTTCTTTTTCCCTTTCAGTGCGCGTGTCTGTTGGATTTTTCTGTGCATTTGTGTTTGTCTATATGTTTTCTTTTCCAGGGATACCTCAAGAAACAAGCTAAAGTACACATGGTGGAGAGTCTGAAATACAAGTACAGAAATAAAATAACCAAGGTCTCAACAATAGAGACCAAGAGACATCGTTCAAAGAACACTTCCTGGACAAGTCCTCGACAGTCAAAGAGCCTTCTTTGGTACAGTAGCACTCGCAGGTGCAGAGTGCACAACAACTTTTAAAAGTAACAAGACATAAAAAGCTAACCAAAATGATGAGACGGAAGAACTCTCCTCCAAACAAATTCCAGGAAGAACTGACAGCTAAAGAACTGCTCGAAACAGATATAAGCAACATAACTAAACAAGAATTTAGAAAAATAGTCATAAAATTAGTTGCTGGGCTTGAAAAAGGTATGGAAGACATCAGAGAAACTGTTGCTTAAACTGAAGACTATGGAGCTTAAAAATAGTCGTGATAAATTAAAAGATGCAATAAATGAGATGCATAATAAAATGCATGGATCGAGGAAGCAGAAAGGGGAAAGGAAGCTGAGAAAAAGAGAGATAAACTGATCCAGGAACAAGAAAAAAAGAGTTCGAGAGCTCCATGATACAAACGGAATACGGCCCCTATCATAGGAATTCCAGAAGAGGAAGAGAGAGGGAAAGACGCTGCAGGAGTTCTTGAGCAAATTATAGCAGAGAACTTCCCCAATCTGGGGAGGGCAGTAGACACTGAAATCCAAGAGGCACAGAGAACTCCCTTCAGACGTAACTTGAATCGATGTTCTGCACGACATATCATAGTGAAACTGGCAAAATATAAGGACAAAGAGAGAATTCAGAGTCGTGACAGATCTATCTACTGGAATTTGGCAGGCCGGTAAGGAATGGCAGGAAATCTTCAGTGTGATGAAGGGAAAAAATATGCAGCCAGGAATCTATCCAGCAAGCCTGTCATTCAGAATAGAAGGAGAGCTAAAAGTCTTTCCAAGTAAAAATTAAAAGAATTCATCACTACAAAACCAGTCCTATAATAAATCCTGAAGGGGACTCTCTGAGGTAAATATTGCAAGGAGCGCAAGACACCAGAGACACCACAACAAGCCTGAATCCTATAAAAGACACAATGACTCTAAACCCATAAATTTCAACAATAACACTGACTGTAAATGGGCTAAATGCCACAATCAAAAGACAGAAGGTATCAGAATGGATAAAAAAGAGAATCCATCTATTTGCTGTCTACCAGAAACGCAGTTTAGACTGGAGGACACCCCAGATTGGAAGTTAAGAGGATGGAGAAATATCTATCGTGCTATAACGCTGGAGTAACTACACTTATATCAGACAGACGGAACTTTAAAGTAAAAGCAATAACAAGGGATGAAGAAAGGCATTATATAATAATTACAGGGTCTATCCATCAGGAAGAGCTAAGAATTATATATGTCGATACACCGAATACAAAAGCACCTAAATACATGAAACATTCACAAACAGAAACAATCTTATGGATAAGAATGTGTTTTTAACCGCGGACTTCAGTACTCCACCTACAACAATGGATAGATCAGCTAGACAGAAACCCAGGAAAGAAAAAATGGACTTGAATGACACATTGGCCAGATGGATTTGACAGATATATTCGGAACTCTACATCCTGAGGCCATGGAATTCACTTTCTTCTCATGTGCGCATGGCACATTCTCCAAGATAGATCACATGCTGGGACATAAAGCAGCCCTCAATAAATATAAAAGAATTGAGATCATACCATGCACACTTTCAGATCATAATGCTTTGAAACTTGAAATCAATCACAGGAAGAAGTCTGGAAAACCTCCAAACACATGGAGGTTAAAGAACACCCTACTAAAGAATGAATGGGCCAATCAGGCAATTAGAGAAGAAATTTAAAAATATATGGAAACAAATGAAAATGAAAATACAACAATCCAAACTCTATGGGATGCGGCAAAGGCAGTCCTAAGAGGAAAGTACATTGCACTCCAGGCCTATTTCAAGAAATTAGAGAAAGCGCAAGTGCAAAATCTAACAGCTCACCTAAAGGAACTAGAGGCAGAGCAACAAGAGCACCCCAAACCCAGTAGAAGAAGAGAAACAGTAAAAATCAGAGCAGAAATAAACAACATAGAGACCAAAGAAACAATTGAACAGATCAATGAAACCAAGAGTTGGTTCTTTGAAAAAGTAAACAAAATTGACAAACCTCTAGCCAGACTTATCCAAAAGAAAAGAGAGAGCACCCAAATAGACAAAATCATGAATGAAAATGGACTTATTACAACCAACCCCTCAGAAATACAAGTAATTATCAGGGAATACTATGAAAAATTATATGCCAACAAATTGGACAACTTAGAAGAAATGGACAAATTCCTAAACACACACTCACTACCAAAATTCACACAGGAAGAAATAGAAAATCTGAACAGACCCATAACTAGTGAAGAAATCGAATCAGTTATCAAAAATCTCCCAACAAATAAAACCCTGGACCTGATGGCTTCCCAGGGGAGTTCTACCAGACATTTAAAACGGAATTAATCCCAATTCTTCTCAAGCTATTCCAAAAAATAGAAATTGAAGGAAAACTTCCAGACTCATTTTATGAAGCAGCATCACTCTGATTCCCAAGCCAGACAGAGATCCAGCAAAAAAAGAGAACTACAGGCCAATATCCTTGATGAATACGGATGCAAAAATCCTCAATAAGATACTTGCAAATCGAATCCAACAGCACATAAAAAGAATTATCCACCAGGATCAAGTGGGATTCATTCCTGGGTTACAGGGCTGGTTCAACATTCGCAAATCAATCAAAGTGATACATCACATCAACAAAAGAAAAGATAAAAACCATATGATCCTGTCAATAGATGCAGAAAAAGCATTTGACAAAATACAGCATCCCTTCTTAATAAAGACCCTCGAGAAAGTCGGGATAGAAGGAACCTACTTAAACATCATCAAAGCCATCTATGAGAAGCCTTCAGCTAACATCATCCTCAATGGGGAAAAACTCAGAGCTTTCCCCCTGAGATCAGGAACATGACAGGGATGCCCACTCTCACCACTGCTGTTTAACATAGTGCTGGAAGTCTTAGCATCAGCCATCAGACACAAAAGGAAATCAAAGGCATCAGAATTGGCAAAGAGGAAGTCACACTTTCACTCTTCGCAGATGACATGATACTCTACATCGAAAACCTGACAGACTCCACCAGAAGCCTACTAGAACTGATCCAAGAATTCAGCCAAGTTGCAGGGTACAAAATCAACGTACAGAAATCGGTTGCATTTTTATACACCAACGATGAAGCAACAGAAAGAGAAATCAAGAAACTGATCCCATTCACAATTGCACAAAAAACCATAAAATACCTCGGAATAAACCTAACCAAGGATACAAGAGATCTGTATGATGAAAACTATAGAAAACTTATGAAGGAAATTGAAGAAGACAAAAAGAAATGGAAAAACATTCCATGCTCATGGATTATAATAAACATCGTTAAAATATCATTTCTACCCAAAGCATTCTACACATTCGATGCAATCCCAATCAAAATTGCACCAGCATACTTCTCAAACCTAGAACAAACTATCCTAAATTATGTATGGAACCACAGAAGACCCCGAATAACCAAAGTAATACTAAAGAATAAAACCCAAACTGGAGGTATCAGCATCCCAGACTTTAGCCTCTACTACAAAGCTGTCATCATCAGGACAATATGGTAATGGCACAAACACAGACACGTAGACCAATGGAACAGAATTGAGTACTCAGAAGTGGACTCAAAAGTATACAGTAAACTAATCTTCGACAAAGCATGAAAGAGTATCCAGTGGAAAAAAGCCTCTTTAACAGATGGTGCTGGGAGAACTGGACAGCAATATGCAGAAGAATGAAACTAGATCATTTTCTCACAACATACACAAAAATAAACTCAAAACGGATACGTGACTTCAACGTGGGACAGGAAATCATCAGAACCTTGGAGGAGAAAGCAGAAAACAACTTCCTTGACCTCCACCGCAGCAATTTCTTACTTGACACATCCCCAAAAGCAAAAGAATCGAGAGCAAAAATAAAGTGTTGGGACCTCGTCAAGATTCAAAGCTTCTGCACATCAAAGGAAACAATCCATAAAACTAATAGGCAACCAACCGAATGGGAAAAGATAGCTGCAAATCAGATAAAGGGTTAATATCCAAAATCTATAAGGAACTCACCGAATTCCACACCCGAAATACAATCAACCCAGCGAAGAAATGGGCAGAAGATATGAACAAACACTTCTCCAAAGAGAACATCCAGATGGTCAAAAGACATATGGGGCGATGTTCAGCGTCCCTCCTCATCAGGGAAATACAAATCAAAACCACATTGAGATACCACCTCAAGCCAGGCAGAGTGGCTAAAATGAGCAAATCAGAAGACTCTAGATGCTGGCGAGGATGTGGAGAAACGGGCAACTGGTACAGCCCCTTTGGAAAACTGTGGACTTTCCTCTGGAAACTAACACTAGAACTCCCCTAGGACCCAGCAATAGCATTGCTGGGATTTACCCAAGGGATACAGGAGTGCTGATGCATAGGGGCACATGTACCCCAATGTTCATAGCAGCACTCTCAACAATAGCCAAAACATGGAAGGAGCCTAAGTGTCCATCAACGGACGAATGGATCAAAA
Organism: Proteles cristata cristata; assembly: GCA_017311185.1. Lineage (NCBI taxonomy): Eukaryota > Metazoa > Chordata > Mammalia > Carnivora > Hyaenidae > Proteles > Proteles cristata. Next base: position 512,211 of record JAESUZ010001610.1, read on the forward strand.
AGATGTGGTTTATCTATAGGATGGAATACTACAGGGCAATGAGAAACAATGAGCAAAATGACTCAGACAGAGAAGAACAAATACCACATGTTTGCAAGTATAGGAAGATTAGGAGGAACTTAAGAGAGTACCAAGGGGGAGAAGAAGGGGGGAAATAGTGTGGGAGAGGGAGAGAGGCAAACCATGAAATACTCTCGAATACTGAGAACAAACAGGACTGATGGGTGTGTGTGGGGGCGGGGGACACGGGCATGGAGGAGGGCACTTGTGGGGATGAGCACTGGGTGTTATACGGAAACCAACTTGACAATAAACTGTTTGTAAAATAATAATAATAATAAAAGAAAAAGTAAGAAGAGAAAAGAAAAGAAAAAAACAAAGGGATGGGGCATCTGGTTAGTCCAGTCGGTTAAGGGTCCGACTTCGACGAAGGTCATGATCTCAGTTCATGGTTCGAACCCCACGTCAGGCTCTTTGCTGACAGCTAGCTCAGAGCCTGGAGCCTGTTTCAGATTCTGTCTCCCTCTATCTCTGACCCTCTCGTGCTCATGCTGTTTCTCTCCCTCTCAAAAAAATTTAAAAAGAAGTTAAATTTTTTTAAATAAAATCAAGTAAAAAAATAAAATAACAAGACTTAAGAAACTGATAAACATCAAACACGACAAAATAAAATGCCAATATCAGGAATAGAAAAGGTGAGGGGCGCCTGGGTGGCTTAGTCGGTTAAGCGTCCGACTTTCGCTTAGGCCATGATCTCGCGGTTCGTGGGTTCGAGCCCCGCGTCGGGCTCTGTGCTGACTGCCAGCTCAGAGCCTGGAGCCTCTTTCGGTCTGTGACTCCCTCTCTCTCTGACCCTCCCCTGCTCACGCTGTCTCTCTCTCTCCTAGAAATTAAAAAAAAAAAAAGGAATAGAAAAGGTGACACCGCTACAGAGCCTATCAAGATCAAAACTAGGAGCAACTTTATACCAATAAACTGAACAACTCTGATAAAACAGGAAACGTTTCTGAAGAACAAAACTTACTAACACTGACAAATGATCAAACAGAAAATCTGAATCAATTTAATTGTTCTCAAAAACCTACACACACTAACTCTACACAATACATTTTTTCAAATATTTATGGAAGAAATACCACCGGTCTTATAGTAAGAAGAAAGACTTTCCAACTTCTGTTATGAAGCTAGCATAAAACTAATCAAAAAGCTGCCAATGAAAGTGCCTGGGTGGCTCAGTCACTTAAGCGTCTCCTGATTTTGGCTCTGGTCATGAGGTCCAGTCCCACGTCCAGCTCTGCACTGACTGCATGGAGCCTGCTTAGAATTCTTTCTCTCCCCCTCTCTCTCAAAATAAATAAATAAACATTATTTATTTTTTTTAATGTTTTATTTATTTCTAGGAGAGAGAGAGACAGCGTGAGCGGGGGAGGGTCAGAGAGAGAGGGAGTCACAGACTGAAACAGGCTCCAGGCTCTGAGCTGGCAGTCAGCACAAAGCCTGACGCCGGGCTCGAACCCACGAACCGCGAGATCATGGCCTAAGCGAAAGTCGAACGCTTAACTGACTAAACCACCCAGGCGCCCCTAAATAAACATTTTTTAAATAAACGAGAAATAAAACCTGATAGTAATACTAAAGGAAAATGGCAGGGTTCCTGGGTGACTCAATCAGTTAAGCATCTAACTCTTGATGTTGTGCTCAGACCATAATCTCACAGTTGTTAAGATCAAGCCCCGCATCAGGTTCTCTTTCCCTCTCTCTTTCTCTCTCGGCCCTGTTCATGCACACCTTTCTCGCTTTCCATCTCAAGAAAAGAAAAAGAAAAATTTTTAAAATTTGTACGGAATCACAAAACCTCCTGAATAACCAACAGCAATCTTTAAGAAGAGCAACTCTGGAGGTATCATAATCCCAGATCTCAACTGTACTACAATACTATAGTAATCAAAATAGTATGTTGTTGGGGCACCTGGGTGGCTCAGTTAAGTCTCTGACTTCCGCTCAGGTCGTTATCTCACAGTTCATGAGTTCAAGCCCCGCCTAAGCCTCTCTGCTGTCCGCACAGAGCCCGCTTTCAGATTCTCTGTCCCCTTCTCTCTCTAACCCTCTCCCACTCATGCTCTCTCTCTTAAAAATAAACATTTAAAAAATATATACTATGTTATTGGCACATGAAAACGACACATAGATCGACGAACAGAGTAATGTCCAGAAATAAACCCATGCTTAGATTTCAATTAGTTTCTAAAGCCTAAGCAAGAATACACAATGTGAAAAAGACGGTTTCTTTAATAAATGGTGCTGTGAAAACTGGACGGCCACATGCAAAAGAATGAAACCGGACCACCTTTTAACACAACAATAAACTCAAAACGGTTTAAAGATCCAAATGTAATACCTAAAACCATAAACTCTTAAAGGAAAACACAAGCAGTAAAGTCTTGGCATCAGCCTTAGCCGTATTTTTCTGGATCTGTCTCCACAGGTAAGGGAAAAAAAGCAAAAATAAACTATTGGGAGTACAGCAAACTAAAATGATTTTATAGAAAGAAAGAAACGATCAACAAAACAAAAAACCGCCTACTGCATGGGAGAAGACATTTGTAAATGATATACCTGACAAGAGATTAACGTTCAAACTATGTAAAGTGCTCATATAGCTCAACACCAAAAACCCACAATAATCTGATTTAAAAATGGGCAGAGGACCCGAAAAGATGTTTCTCCAAAAATGACATGAAAAGATGCTTAATGTCACCAATTATCAGTGAAATCAAATCAATACCACAATGAAATATCACCTCATGCCAATCAGAATAGCGAGTATCAAAAAGACATAAAGTAAGTGTTGGCAAGGAAGTGGAGAAAACCGAACCCTTCATGCACTGTTGGCGGGAATGTACACTGTTACGTCCACTATGGAAAACAGCATAGAGTTTCCTCAAAAAATTAAAAATAGAATTCCCATACAATCCAATAATTTCACTTCCATATTTATCCCCCCCAAAGGTAATTCACAAATATATATGCATTTCCATGTTTATTTCAGCATAATTTACAATGACCAAGATATGGAAGCAACCTAAGTATCCATTAATAGATGACTGGATAAAGTTCATGTAGTATATATTCACAATGGAATAAGTGTTAAATCTTTATTGTTTTGAGAGAGAGCGAGAGAGAGAGAGCACATGCACACGTGTACATAAGTGGGGGAGGGGTAGAGAGGGAGCTAAAGAGAATCCCAAGTAAGTTCCATGCTTTCAACACAGAGCACAACACAGGGCTCGATCTCATGAACCATGAGATCGTGACCTATGCCAAAGTCAAGAGTCAAGACACAGAACTGACTGAATCACCCAGGCATGCCCACAATGGAGTATTACTCAGCCATACAAAGAATGAGCTCTTGAGGCTCCAGTGACAGTGGGTGACGAAGGGCGTCTAAAGGGGTTAGCGGTATTCAAGGATGTGGTGATAGACTTCACCCAAGAAGAGTGTGACGACCCGGGTGATGCACAAAAGAACTTATACAGAGATGTGATGCTAGAGAACTACAGCGTCCTGGTCTCCACCGTAGGACTTTCCAGATCTAAGCCAGGTGTGATCCCCCTATTGAAGCAAGAGAAGCAGTCTTGGATGGTTACAAGAGTCATGACAGGTGGACCTTGCCCAGGGCAACCTCAAGAAACAAGCCAAAGTACACATGGTGGAGAGTCCCAAATACCACTGTGAGTAAGAAAATAAAATAACCAAAATCTCAACAAGAGCAACCAAGAGACACCATTCAAAGAACACTTCCTGAATGGACAGGCCCTGGTTGGTCAAAGAGCCCTCGTTAATTCAGCAACACCCGAAGGGGCAGAGTGCATAACAAGTTTTTAGTTAACAAGAGATAGAAAGTTAACCAAAATGATGAACTCTCTTCTGAAGAAATTCCAGGAAGAAATGACAGGTAAAGACCTCCTCAAAACAGATATAAGTAACATAACTGAACAAGTATTTAGAACAGTAGTCTATGACTACTAATTAATCGCTGGGCTTGAAAAAGGCATGGAAGACATCAGAGAAACTATTGCTACAAAGACTATGGAGCTTAAAAATAGGTGTGATGAATTTAAAAACGCTATAAATGGGATACATAATAAAATGGAGGCATCCAGTGCACGGAGTGAAGAGGCAGAAAGACTAGGTGAACTGGAAGACACAATTATAGAAAAAGAGGAAGCTGAGAAATAGAGGGATAAACTGATCCAGGAACACAAAAGGAGAGTTTGAAAGCTCAGCGATATAATCAAACGGAGCAATATCCATATCATAGGAATTCCCGAAGAGGAAGAGAGAGGGAAAGGTGCTAAAGGAGTCCTCGAACCAATTAGAGCAGAGAACTTCTCCAATCTGGGGAAGCAAGCCTGTCATTCAGAATAGAAGGAGAGAGAAAATCCAAATAAACAAAACTTGGAAAAACTTGTCACCACTAGTGACAATCTAGAACTGATTGCCTACTAGAACTGATCCAAGAATTCAGCCAAGTGGCCGGGTCCAAAATCAACAGCGAAGTAATATTGAAGAAGAAAACCAAAATGAGAGGCATCACCATCCCAGACTGTAGTCTCTACTATAAACCTGTCATCACCAAGACAAAATGGTATTGGCACAAATAAGGAATAGAATTGAGACCTCAGAATTGGACCCAAAAGAACACAGCCAAATAATCTCTGACAAAGCAAGAAAGAGTATCCAATGGAGAAAAGAAAGCCTCTTAACAGATGGTGAAGGGAGAAATGGACGGCAACTTGCAGAAGAATGAAACTAGATCAGTTTCTCACACCATGCACAAAAATAAATTCACAATGGATAAACGACCCAAACGTGAGACAGGAAACCATGAATACCCTAGAGGAAATAGCAGGAAAGAACCCCTGGGACCTTCACTGCAGCAATTTCTCACTTGACACATCCCCAAAGGCAAGGAAATCAAGAGCAAAAATAAACGATTGGGACCGCATCAAGATAAAAAGCTTCTGCACCGCAAAGGAAACAATTCACAAAAAGAATAGGCAACCGACGGAATGGGAAAAGATAGTTGCAAAAGACATATCAGATAAAGGGTTAATATCCAAAATCTATAAGGAACCCACGCAACCCCACACCCCCAAAACAAACAACTCAGTGAAGAAATGGGCAGAAGATATGAACAGACCCTTCTCCAAAGAGGACATCCAGATGGCCCGCAGACACATGAAACGATGCTCAGCGTCCCTCCTCATCAGGGAAATACAAATCAAGACCACACTGAGATACCACTTCACGCCAGTCCGAGTGGCTAAAATGAGTACATCAGAAGACTCTGGATGCTGGTGAGGATGTGGAGAAACGGGCACCCTCCTACACTGTCGGTGGGAATGTAAGCTGGTGCAGCGCCTCTGGAAAACAGTGAGGAGGTTCCTCAGGAAACTAACAATAGAACTCCCCTAGGACCCAGCAATAACACTGCTAGGAATTTACCCAAGGGATACAGAAATGCTGATGCATAGGGGTACATGTACCCTAATGTTCCGAGCAGCACTCTCATCAATAGCCAAAAGATGGAAAGACCCCAAGTGTCCAACAACTGCCGAAAGAATCAAGAAGATGTAGGTCATCTATCCAATAGAATACTACTTGGCAATGAGAAGGAAAGCTGGCCACATATAGCAACATGGATGGACCTTGAGAGTGTTATGCGGAGTGAAATAAGTCAGGCAGAGAAGGACAAATATATGTTTGTACGTACAGGATTAGGAGGAACTTAACGGAGGTCTTAGGGGAAAGATGAACGGGGCACATAGTGAGCGAGAGGGAGAGAGGACAACCATGAAAGACTTGAATACTGAGAGCAGTCTGAGGACTGGATGGGTCAGGGGGAAGGGGGGCGGTGGGGATGAGCACTGGGTGACATATGAAAACTAACTTGACAATAAACTATTTGTAAAAAAAAAAAAATAAGCACTTCTGTAAATGCAACCAGGACTCAGAGACTAAGAATAAATTAATTTATTGACATAATAAAAAACTAAACAAATAAATTGGTAGATTCACCAGGGAATCCATCTGTTCTAGGGCTCTTATTTGTTGGAAGATTTTTGACAACTGATTAGATTTCGTCACTAGTTATGGGTCTGTTCAGTTTCTCTCTCTTCCCGTGTGAATTTTAGTAGGGAGTCTCTGTTTAGGAATTGTCCATTTCTTCTAGGTTGTCCAATTTGTTGGCATATAAATTATTATAGTATTCCCTGATATTTGCTTGTATGTCTGAGAGTTTGGTCATAACGAGTCCAGTTTCTTTCATGATTTTGTCCATTTGAGTGCTCTCTCTTTCCTTTCAGAAGCCTGGCTAGAGGTTTGTCAATTTTGTTAATTTTTCCAAAAAAACGACCTCCGTTTCATTGACCTCTTCAACGGTTTCTTTTGATTCTCTGTTGTTTATTACTGCTCTGATATTTACTATTTTTTCTTATTGGGTTTGGGGTCCTGTTGTTGCTCTCCGTCTAGTTCCTTTAGGTGAGCTGTTATATTTTGTGCTTACAGTTTTCCTAATTTCTTGATATAGGCCTGGAGTGTAGTGTACTTTCCTCTTAGGACAGCCTTATGTGCATCCCGTAGCGTTTGGATTGTTGTATTTTCATTTTCATTTATTTCCATACATATATATATATATTTTTTTTTTACAAATAGTTTATTGTCAAATTAGTTTCCACATAACACCCAGTGCTCATCCTCACAAGTGTCGTCCTCCATTCCCATCCCTCCTCCCCCCACACCCATCAGTCCTCAGTTTTTGTCAGCATTCAAGAGTCTCTCACGGTTTGCCTCTCCCCCTTTCCCCCACCATTACCCCCCTTTTTCTCCCCCTTGTTCCTCCGTCAAGTTCCTCCTAATCCTCCTATACGTGCACACATATGATATTTGTCCTTCTCTGCCTGACTTATTTCGCTCAGCATAACACCCTCAAGGTCCATCCATGTTGCTACACATGGCCAGATTTCATTGTTTCTCATTGCCATGTAGTAATCCATGGTATAGATAAAGCACATCTTCTTGATCCATTCATCTGTTGATGGACACTTAGGCTCTTTCCATGATTTAGCTATTGTGGAGAGTGCTGCTATGAACATTGGGGTACAGGTGCTCCTATGCATCAGCATTTCTGTATCCCTTGTGTAAAGTCCTAGCAGTGCCACTGCTGGGTCATAGGGAAGTTCTATTGTTAGTTTCCTGAGGAACCTCCACACTGTTTTCCAGAGGGGCTGTACCAGTTTACATTCCCACCAACAGTGTAGGAGGGTGCCCGTTTCTCCACATCCTCGGCAGCATCTAGAGTTCTCTGATTGGCTCATTTTAGCCACTCTTGCTGGCGTGAGGTGGTATCTCAGTGTGGTTTTGATATTTATTTCCCAAATGAGGAGCGATGCTGAGCATCGTTTCATGTGTCTCTTGGCCATCTGGATGTCCTCTTTGGTGAAGTGTCTGTTCATATCTTCTGCCCATTTCTTCACTGGGTTGTTTGTTTTTCGGGCGTGTAGTTTGGTGAGTTCCTTGTAGATTCTGGATATCAACCCTTTATCTGATATGTCATTTGCAACTATGTTTTCCCATTCCGTTGGTTGTCTATTAATTTTCTGGGTTGTTTCCTTGGCTGTGCAGAAGCTTTTAATCTTGATGAGGTCCCAACAGTTTATTTTGGCTCTTGATTCCCTTGCTTTTGGGGATGTGTCAAGTAAGAAGTTGCTGCGGTAGAGGTCAAGGAGGTTGTTTCCTGCTTTCTCCTCTAGGGTGTTGATAGTTTCCTGTCTCACGTTCAGGTCCTTTATCCATTTTGAGTTTATTTTTGTGCAATGTGTGAGAAAATGATCTAGTTTCATTCTTCTGCATGTTGCTGTCCATTTCTCCCAACACCATCTGTTAAAAAGGCTGTCTTTTTTCCATTTTATATTCTTTCCTTCTTTGTCAAAGATCAGTTGGCTGTATGCTTTTGGGTTCACTTCTGAGTTCTCAATTCTGTTCCATTGGCCTATGTGTCTGTTTTTGTGCCAGTACCATACTGTCTTGATGATGACAGCTTTGTAGTAGAGGCTAAAGTCTGGGATGGTGATCCCTCCCGTTTTGGTTTTATTTTTCAAGATTACTTTGGCTATTCGGGGTCTTTTGTTGTTCCTATACAAATTTTTGGATAGTTTGTTCTAGTTTTGAGAAGTATGCTGGTGCAATTTTGATGGGAATTGCATTGAATGTGTAGAGTGCCTTAGGTAGTAATGACATCTTAATTATATTTATTCTTACTATCAATGAGCATGGAATGTTTTCCCATTTCTTTGTGTTTTCCTCAATTTCCTTCATAAGTTTTCTATAGTTTTCACCATACAACTCTCTTGTATCCTTGGTTAGGTTTATTCCGAGGTACTTTATGGTTTTTTGTGCAATTGTGGATGCGAGCAGTTTCTTGATTTCTCTTTCTGTTGCTTCATTGTTGGTGTATAAAAATGCAACCGATTTCTGTACTTTGATTTTGTACCCTGCAACTTGGCTGAATTCTTGGATCAGTTCCAGTAGGTTTCTGCTGGAGTCTGTCGGGTTTTCGATGTAGACTATTATGTCATCTGCGAAGAAGGAACGTTTGACTTCCTCTTTGCCAATTCTGATGCCTTTGGTTTCCTTTTGGTGTCTGATGGCTGATGTTAGGACTTCCAGCACTCTGTTAAACAGCAGTGGTGAGAGTGGGCATCCCTGTCGTGTTCCTGATCTCAGGGGGGAAAGCTCTCAGTTTTTCCCTGTTGAAGATGATGTTAGCTGAAGGCTTCTCATAGATGGCTCTGATGATGTTTAAGTAGGTTCCTTCTATCTCAACTTTCTCGAGAGTCTTTATTAAGAAGGGATGTTTCATTTTTGTCACATGCTTTTTCTGCATCTATTGACAGGATCATATGGGTTTTATCTTTTCCTTTATTGATATGATGTATCACATTGATTGATTTGCGAATGTTGAACCAGCCCTGTAACCCAGGAATGAATCCCACTTGATCTTGGTGGATGATTCTTTTTATATGCTGCTGGATTCGATTTGCAAGGATCTTGTTGAGAATTTTTGCATCCGTATTCATCAAGGATAGTGGCCTGTAGTTCTCTTTTTCTGCTGGATCTCTGTCTGGCTTGGGAATCAGAGTGATGCTGGCTTCATAAAATGAGTCCGGGAGTTTTCCTTCGATTTGTATTTTTTGGAATAGCTTGAGAAGAATTGGGATTAATTCTGTTTTAAATGTCTGGTAGAATTCCCCAGGGAAGCCATCAGTTCCAGGGCTCTTACTTGTTGGGAGATTTTTGATCACTGATACCATTTCTTCACTCGTTATGGGTCTGTTCAGGTTTTCTATTTCTTCCCGTGTGAATTTTGGTAGTGAGTGTGTGTTTAGGATTTTGTCCATTTCTTCTAAGTTGTCCAATTTGTTGGCATATAATTTTTCATAGTATTCCCTGATAATTGCTTGTATTTCTGAAGGGTTGGTTGTAATAAGTCCATTTTCATTCATCATTTTGTCTATTTGGGTGCTCTCTCTTTTCTTTTGGATAAGTCTGGCTAGAGATTTGCGTATTTTGTTTGCTTTCTCAAAAAACCAACTCTTGGTGTCACTGATCTGTTCAATTGTTTCTTTGGTGTCTATGTTGTTCATTTCTGGTGTAATTTTTACTAAATCTCTTCTTCTACTGGGTTTAGGGCATTCTTGTTGCTCTGCCTCTGGCTCCTTTAGGTGAGCTGTTAGATTTTGGACTTGCGCTTTTTCTAATCTCTTGAAATAGGCCTGGAGAGCAATGTACTTTCCTCTTAGGACTGCCTTTGCCGCACCCCATACATTTTGAATTGTTGTGTTTTCATTTTCATTTGTTTCCATATATTTTTTAATTTCATGTCTAATTGCCTGATTGGCCCATTCATTCTTTAGAAGGGTGTTCTTTAACCTCCATGTTTTTGGAAGTTTTCCAGACTTCTTCCTGTAATTGATTTCAAGTTTCAAAGCATTGTGATCTGACAGTGTGCATGGTATGATCTCTATTCTTTTATGTTTATTGAGGGCTGCTTTATGTCCCAGTATGTGATCTATCTTGTAGAATGTGCCATGCGCACTTGAGAAGAAAGTAAATGCCCTGGCCTCAGGATGTAAAGTTCTAAATATATCCATCAGGTCCATCTGGTCCAATGTGTTTCAAGTCCATTATTTCTTTAGTGATTTTCTGTCTGGGTGACCTATCCATTGTTGTAAGCGGAGTATTAAAGTTCCCTGCTATTAGCACATTCTTATCTATAAGCTTGTTTCTGTTTGTGATTAATTGTTCTTGATATTTAGGTGCTCCCATATTCGGTGCGTAGACATTTATGATTGTTAGTTCTTCCTGATGGATGGACCCTGTAATTAGTATGTAGTGCCCTTCGTCATCTCTGGTGATTGTCTTTAATTTGAAGTCCAGTTTGTCTGATATAAGTATCGCTACTCCGGCTTTCTTTTGATTTCCTGTAGCGTGATATATATTTCTCCACCCCCTTACTTTTAATCTGAAGGTATCTTCCCGTCTAAAATGAGTTTCTTGTAGACAGCATATAGATGGATTTTGTTTTTTAATCCATTCTGCTACCCTATGTCTTTTGATTGGAACATTCAGGCCATTTACATTCAGTGTTATTATTGAAATATGTGGGTTTAGAATCTTTGTATCTTTTGTAGGGTTCATGTTTGTGGTGGTGTCTCTGGAATCTTTGTTCCTTGCAACCTTTCCTTCAGAGCATCCCCCTCAGGATTTCTTGTAGGGCTGGCTTCGTGGTGACAAATTCTTTCAATTTCTGTTTATTTGGAAAATTTTTTATCTCTCCTATTTTGAATGACAGGCTTGCTGGATAGAGGATTCCTGGTTGCATACTTTTACTGTTCATCACATTGAAGATCTCCTGCCATTCCTTTCTGGCCTGCCACGTTTCAGTAGATAGGTCTGTCACCACTCTGATTCAGTTATGCTGCTGCTATCTGTTTTGAGCAGTTCATTAGCTGTCATTTCTTCTTGGAGTTTCTTTGGAGGAGAGCTCTTTCGTTTCGTCATTTTAGCTAGCTTTCCGGCTCTTGTTGGTTTTAAAGACCTGTTATGCTCTCTGTTTCTATGAGCACTGCTATATCCGAGAAGACTCTTTGACTTTCCAGGGCCTATCCTTTCAGAGATTGTTTTTTGTATGGTATCCCTCGGTCTCTCTTGTTGGGACCTTGGTTATCTTATTTTCCTATTGGTAGTGATATGTGGGACTCTCCACCTTGTGTACTCTAGCTTGTTTCTTGAGGTAGCCCTGGAAGAGAAAACAGACAGACAAACACACAGGGAGCAGGAACACACAAAGGCACAGGCTAATTCAACTAACATGGAAAGTGACGGATGGAAAACGAAAAAGTTAAGAGAAAAGACGGAGGAGAGAGGGCGAATAATAGGGAGTATAAAATACATAAAAGGGTCATAAGGGGGAGAGAAAAGGAAAAAAGAAGGAAACCGATGGACAAAGAACGGTTTAAAGCATATAGCTGGATGTCCCAGCTACAGTTAAATAGCCGTGTGTATGCAGTGCTGGTTGAAGAGCATAGAGAGAAAGAGAGAAGGCAGGGCGAGCCGCGGCAGAATTGGAAATAGAATGAACAGGCAGAAGGGATAAGAAGCTTTTTTCAAAGAGGTAAAGGGTAGAATATGGTTGGATAGGTGAGAGAAGGATGCTGGAATTATCCAGAGAAACTATATAGTCTAATTACTCCTGAGAGAAATAGCTGAAAATGTCGGTGGGTGTAGAATTTACATTTACAGAATGGACTTGTTGTGATCGTTTAAGCAAGCTGGCGACCAGAGTTAATCAGGTCATTGTTTTCGGGAAAAAAGTGAAAAAAGAGAAAGAAGAAGAAAAAAAGAGGAAAGAAAGGGCGGGGAAAAAAAAGAAAAAAAAAGGAAAAAAGAAAGGGAAAAAAAGGGAGGAGGGCACCTCTCAGGCAGGGATGGGCGTGGCGTGATCCAATGACTCAGGCGGGGGTTCTGCCTTTGCGGTTGTGGGGAGGAGAGTGAGGGTGCTCCAGGCCCTTCTTAAATCCGTGCTGCTACTCGCTTTTTTGGGCGCGTAAACTCCCCGTTCCGGGGACGCAGCCGAAGTTGGTTGCACTCTTCAACCCAGGCCAGTTCCAATCTCCAAATCCCCGTCCGTGCGCCCCGCTGAAATTGCCTTAGACACAGCTTCTGTTTCCATGTATTTTTAAATTTCTTCTCTAATTGCCAGATAGGCCCATTCATTCTTTACTAGGGTGTTCTTTAATTTCCATGTTTTTGGAGGCTTTTCAGCGTTCTTCCTGTGATTGATTTCAATTTTCGAAGCATTGTGATCTGAAAGTGTACGTGGTACGATCTCAGTTGTTGTATCTGTACATAAATATAAATTTATGGTTTGCTTTATGTCCTAGTCTGATCTATCTTGGAGAACGTGCCATGGGTACTTGAG